>JAXCHO010000211.1:0-86196 GCA_036630365.1 Acanthiza pusilla
TTGGAATTTTTTGGGGATTTTTGGGGATTTTTTGGGGGATTTTTGGGGATTTTTTGGATTTTTGGGGATATTTTTGGGGGGATTTTTTGGGGATTTTTTTTGGATTTTTGGGGATATTTTTGGGGATTTTTGGGATTTTTTGGGGATTTTTTGGGATTTTTTGGGGATTTTTGGGATTTTTTGGGGTTTTTTTAAGGTATTTTGGGGGATTTTTAAGGTTTTTTTAAATTATTTTTAAAGGTTTTTTTTAGAAGTTTTTTTTTTTAGCTTTTTTGAGGGATTTTTTTGGTTGTTTTTTAGAAATTTTTTGGAGGTTTTTTTTGGGTTTTGGGGTTTTGGGATTTTTTTGGGGATTTTTGGGGATTTTTTGGGGTTTGGGGATTTTTTGGTCTTTTTTTAAAAGTATTTTTGGGAGGATTTTTAAGATTTTTTGGGATTTTTAAAGGGTTTTTTTAAGATTTTTTTTAGGTTTTTTGAGGGTTTTTGTTGTTTTTTTTATAAGTTTTAATTTTGGGGGCGTTTGGGGTTTTTGGGGGATTTTTTTGTTTTGTTTTTTTGGATTTTTAAAGGTATTTTTGGAGGGATTTTAAAGGTTTTTTTTTAAGTTTATTTTGGAGTTTAAAGTTTGGGGGGGTGGTTTTAAGGGTTTTTTAAAAATTTTTTTAAGGCTTTTTTTTAATTTAAAGGTTTTTTTGGGTTTTGGAGTTTAGATTTTTGGGTGGGTGTTTTAAGAGATTTTTCGGGGGTGGGGTTTTGGGGTTTTGATTTTAAGATTGTTTTTGTTTTAAAATGTTTTGGGAGAATAATGTTTGGGGAGAATCCCAAATCACCCAAATCCCCCCCCAAATCAACCTCGAATCCCCCAAAATTGACCCCAAACAACCCAAAAATGAACCCAAGTCCCCCAAAATCCCCAATAATTCCTGAAAATTCCCAAAAATCCCCCAAAAATTCCCAAAAATCCCAAAATTGACCTTGACCACCCCAAAATCAACCCCAATCACCCCAAAATTGACCCCAAAAACCTCCAAATCCACCCCAAATCCCCGAAAATTGACCCCAAAATCTCCCAAAATTGATCTCAAAAACCCCAACCTTGATCACCCCAAAATCAACCCCAAAAACCACAGAAATTAACCCAACCACCCCAAATTGATCCCAAACTCCCCAAAATTGACCTCGACCACCCAAAAATTGAGCCCAAATCCCCCAGAAAAGCCCAAAAAATACCTGAAATGCCCCAAAAATCCCCAAAATTTCAAAAAAATTCCGCAAAATCCACTGCAAATCCCCCAACCTCCCCAAAAATCCCCCAAAATTGACCCAAAAATTCTCCAAATTCTCAAAAAAATCCCTGAAAATCCCTTGAAAATCCCCCAAAATCCCCCCCCAAAAGCCCCAAAAAATTAGCCAAAAATCCCCCAAAATCCCCAATAATTCCTGAAAATTCCCAAAAATCCCCCCCAAAATTCCCAAAAATCCCAAACCAGCCTGACCTCGATGGTGCGGTGCAGGGGATCGATCCCAAACTCTGCAAAATACCCAAAAATTCCCCCAAAATGCCCAAATATGCCCCAAATTTTCCCAAAATCCCAAAAAGTCCCGAAAATTCCCGTCCGGGCTGACCTCGATGGTTCGGTGCAGAGGATCGATGATTTGCCAAACTGCCAAGGTGAGAACATCGAAGGCCACGAGGCCTCCCACGGTGGCGTAGAGCTTCCAGGGCTCCAGGCTCTGGAAATTCCAAAAAAATTCACAATTAGGCAAAAAAAAAATTACAATCCTGAAAAAAAATCCTGATCCCCAAAGAAAAAGGATCCCCAAAAAAACCCAATTAAAAAAAAAAAAAGATAAAAAAAAACGGTTCCCCAAAAAAACCCAATTAGAAAAAAAAAGGATAAAAAAAGGTTCCCCAAGAAAACCCAATTAGAAAAAAAAATTCCCCAAAACCAAAACCAAATCCCAAAAAAAAAGTCCCAAAAAGACACCCAAATCTCAAAAAAAAAGGATCTCAAGAAACACCCAAATCCCAAAAAAAGAATCCCAAAAACACCCCAAATCCCAAAAAAAAATGCAGATTAAAAAAAAAAAAAAAAAAAACAAAAATCCCAAATTTAAAAAAAAAAAAGATAAAAAAATGGTTCCCCAAAAAACCCCAATTTAAAAAACCCCATGAGGTCCTGATGGAGCTTCCAGGGCTCCAGGCTCTGAAAATTCCCAAAAAATTCCCATTAGGAAATTCCTGTCAGGTGGGGAAATCCCAAAAAAAAAAAAAAGGATTCTGGAAAAAAAACCCCAAAAAAGGGATCCTGAAAAGCCCAATCCCAAAAAAACCCAGATCCCCCCCCAAAAAACCTCGATTAAAAAAAAAAAAATCCCCCAAAATCAAAACCAAATCCTAAAAAAAAAATCCAAAAAAACACCCAAATCGGATCCCAAAATAATTGGATACCAAAAAAAAAAAAAAAAAATCCCCAATCCTGAAAAGAAAAGGGATACAAAAAAAAAAAAAGATGACAAAAAAACCTGGATACCAAAAAAATCCTGATCCAAAAAAAAAGGATCTCAACAAATACCCCCAATCCCAAAAAACACCCAAATCCCAAAGTGGGGCAGAGCTTCCAGGGCTCCAGGCTCTGAAATTCCCAAAAAAAATTTCAATTTAGGAGGGAAAATTTAAAAAAAAAAAATCCTAATCCCGAAAAAAATGGATCCCGAAAAACCCGCAATCCCGAAAAGAAACCTCATCCGCAGAAAAAAAGATCTCAAAAAAATCTCAGATCTCCCCCCAAAAAAAAAAATCCTGGCGCCTCCCCCAAAAGACTGGAATTTTAAAAAAAATGACAGATCCCCCCCAAAAAAAAAAAAATCCTGGCGCCGCCCCTGAAAGACTGGATTTTTTAAAAAAATGACAGATCCCCCCAAAAAAAATCCAAATTCCAAAAGAATCACAGAACCCCCCCAAAAATGATAAAAAAAAATAAAAGAGATCTCAAAAAAAAAAAAAAAAAAAAAATCAGACCCCAAAGAGCAACCCTGATCCCAAAAAAACCCCCCTGGATCCCCAAAAATAACCCTGGAATTCCCATCCCATTTGCCCAGGAATTTTTGGAATTCCCAGGAATTTCTTCCTGGTTTTCCCGGGAATTCCCGCCCCATTTTCTCTGGAATTCCCACCCGATTTTCCCGGGGATTCCCGGGATTTTCCCGCCCATTTTTCCCGGTTATTCCCAGCAATTCCCACCCCATTTTCCCAGGATTTTTTTTCCTGTTTTCCCGGTAATTCCTGCCCGTTTTTCTCAGAAATTCCCAAGATTTTCCTGCCCATTTTTTTTGGAATTTCTGGTAATTTTTTCCCCATTTTCCCCAGAAATTCCCAGATTTTCCGGCCCCATTTTCCCAGGAATTTTTTCCCCATTTTCCCGGGAATTCCCAGATTTTCCCGCCAGTTTTTCCCAGGAATTCCCGTATTTTCCCTCCGTTTTTTCCCGGGAATTTTTTCCCCATTTTCCCGGGAATTCCCGGTAATTCCCGCCAGTTTTTCCCGGAAATTTTTTCCCCATTTTCCCGGGAATTCCCAGATTTTCCCGCCAGTTTTTCCCGGGAATTTTTTCCCCATTTTCCCGGGAAATTTTTCCCCATTTTCCCGGGAATTCCCAGATTTTCCGGCCCCATTTTCCCAGTAATTCCTGCCCATTTTTCCCGGGATTTTTTTCCCCATTTTCCCGGGAATTCTTCCCCCATTTTCTCTGGAATTTTTTTCCCCATTTTCCCGGGAATTTCCCCCCATTTTCTCTGGATTTTTCCCCCATTTTCCCGGGAATTTTTCCCCCATTTTCCCGGGAATTTTCCCCCCATTTTCTCTGGATTTTTTTTCCCCATTTTTCCCGGGAATTCCGGTATTTTCCCGCCCTTTTTTCCCGGGATTTTTTTCCCCATTTTCCGGGATTTTTCCCCCCCATTTTCCTGGGAATTTTTCCCCCATTTTCCCGGGAATTCCGGGGTTTTCCCGCCGTTTTTTCCCGGGAATGCTCGCCTTGCGCTTGTCCTTCTTGTCGTCCTTCTTGGTGAACACCGTGTGCACCCACCAGATCTTGGTGAACATGGAGCCGTAGGCCAGGCTGAAGCCCAGCCCCAGCAGCCACAGCCGAGCCTGGAAAAATCCGGAAAAATGTGGAAAAATCAGGGAAAAATTGTGGAAAATTATGGGAAAAATCCCCGGAGAGGATTGCTGAAAAAATGGGAAAATGGCGATGGAAAAATGAGAGAAAAATGAGGGAAAAATGAGAGAAAAATGAGAGAAAAATGATGGAAAACAAAGGATGGAATTCCCAAAATGGTGGGAAAATGGCGGAAAAATCACGGGAAAATCATGGGAAAATCATGGGAAAATCACGGAAAAATCACGGGAAAATCACGGAAAAATCACGGGAAAATCGTGGGAAAATCATGGGAAAATCATGGGGAAAATCATGGGAAAATCACGGGAAAATCACGGGAAAATCACGGGAAAATCATGGGAAAATCATGGGGAAAATCACGGAAAAATCACAGAAAAAATCACGGGAAAATCATGGGAAAATCATGGGAAAATCACAGAAAAATCACGGGAAAATCACGGAAAAATCACGGGAAAATCATGGGAAAATCATGGGAAAATCATGGGAAAATCACGGAAAAATCACGGGAAAATCACGGAAAAATCACGGGAAAATCGTGGGAAAATCATGGGAAAATCATGGGGAAAATCATGGGAAAATCACGGGAAAATCACGGGAAAATCACGGGAAAATCATGGGAAAATCATGGGGAAAATCACGGAAAAATCACAGAAAAAATCACGGGAAAATCATGGGAAAATCATGGGAAAATCACAGAAAAATCACGGGAAAATCACGGAAAAATCACGGGAAAATCATGGGAAAATCATGGGAAAATCATGGGAAAATCATGGAAAAATCACGGAAAAATCACAGAAAAAATCACGGGAAAATCATGGGGAAATCACGGGAAAATCACGGGAAAATCAGGGGAAAATCATGGGAAAATCATGGGAAAATCATGGGAAAATCATGGGGAAAATTCCCATAACAATGGGAAAATGATCACTGAAAAATGAGAGAAAAAAACCAATGGAGCTGTGGGCCAGGCTGAAGCCCAGCCCAGCAGCCACAGGCGAGCCTGGAAAAATTGGGAAAAATCGTGGAAAAATCAGGGAAAAGTTAGGGAAAAGTTAGGGAATATTGTGGAGAAAATTCCTGAAATGATGGGAGAACCATGAGAGAAAAATGGGGGAAAAATGACAGAAAAATGATTAAAAAATGATGGGAAAAATGACAGAAAAATGATGGGAAAAATGACAGGAAAATGAGGGAAAAACGAAGGATGGAATTCCCAAAATGATAGAAATTTTTCCCCATTTTTCCCCATTAATTCCCCCATTTTCCCCCCAATTTTTCCCCATTTATTTTCCGATTTTCCCCCCGATTTTTCCCCATTAATTCCCCCATTTTCCCCCATGATTTTCCCCCATTTTCCCCCCATTAATTCCCCATTTTTCCCCATTAATTCCCCCATTTTTTCCCCACCTTTCCCCATTTTTCCCCAATTTTTTCCCCCAAATTTCCCCATTTTTCCCCATTTTTCCCCCAAATTTCCCCATTTTTCCCCAATTTTTTTCCCCCAAATTTCCCCATTTTTCCCCAATTTTTTCCCCCAAATTTCCCCATTTTTCCCCAATTTTTTCCCCCAAATTTCCCCATTTTTCCCCAATTTTTTCCCCCAAATTTCCCCATTTTCCCCAATTTTTTCCCCACCTTTTCCCCATTTTCCCCCATTTAATTTCCCCCATTTTCCCCATTTTTCCCCCATTTTTCCCCAATTTTTTTCCCCATTTTCCCCCCGTTTTTCCCCCATTTAATTTCTAATTTTTCCCCATTTTTCCCCAATTTTTCCCCCAAATTTCCCCATTTTTCCCCGATTTTTTTCCCCCAAATTTCCCCATTTTCCCCCAATTTTTTTCCCCACCTTTTCCCCATTTCCGCCATTTAATTTCCCCCATTTTCCCCATTTTTCCCCCATTTTTCCCCATTTCCCCCCCATTTTTCCCCAATTTTTCCCCCCAAATTTCCCCATTTTTCCCCAATTTTTTCCCCCAAATTCCCCCATTTTCCCCCAATTTTTTCCCCCAAATTTCCCCATTTTTCCCCAATTTTTTCCCCCCAAATTTCCCCATTTTTCCCCAATTTTTTCCCCCAAATTTCCCCATTTTTCCCCAATTTTTTCCCCATTTTTTTCCCCAATTTTTCCCCATTTTTCCCCATTTTTCCCCATTTTCCCCACCTGGCAGACGAAGGGGAACATCCCTGGCCCGATGTGATATCCGTCCAGGCCCAGAGGGAAAACGGCGGCGAGCGCGAGGGTGCAGCCCACGGCCGTCATGTTGTTCAGGTACGGCTGCGAGTTCTGGATGTACCTGGAAAATTTTCCCAATTTTTCACTGTTTTCCCTTTTTTCCAGGTTTTTCCCAAATTTTCCCCTTTTTTCAGCTTTTTTCCCATTTTTTTGGCATTTTTTCCCCATTTTTTCCCTTTTTTTTTTACTCTTTTTTTTCCAATTTTTTACCTTTTTTTTACATTTTTTTCCACAATTTTTTCCCATTTTTTCCTCACTTTTCCCCCATTCTTTTACCATTTTTTCCCCTTTTTTTTTACAATATTTTGGTAATTTTTTCCCTTTTTTTTTTGCATTTTTTCCCTTTTTTCCATTTTCCTGCCATTTTTTTATAATCTTTCCCCGTTTTTTCCTTTCTTTTTCCTATTTTTTTATCATTTTTGTCCTGTTTTTTCCTATTTTTTCCCCTTTTTTCCCTTTTTTTTCCCATTTTTTCCCCATTTTTTCCCATTTTCCCACAATTTTCCCCAATTTTTCCCATGGGGTGCAGCCCACGGCCGTCATGTTGTTCAGGTACGGCTGCGAGTTCTGGATGTACCTGGAAAAATTCCATTTTTTACAATTTTCCCACTTTTTCCCAATTTTTTCCCATTTTTTTTGCAATTTTATTCCATTTTTTCCCCAATTTTTAGGCATTTTTTCCCCTTTTTTTGGCATTTTTCCCCTTTTTTTCCCAATTTTTCTCCTTTTTTTACACTTTTCTTCCATTTTTCCCACTTTTTTCCTATTTTTTACCATTTCCCCCCCATTTTTCCCTATTGTTTCCAATCCCCCCTGTATTTCCCACTTTTTCCCATTTTTTTGAGGTTTTTCCCAATTTTTTTCTGAGGTTTCAGCTTTTTTCCCCATTTTTTCCCTTTTTTTAACCATTTTTTTGCAATTTCTTACCAATTTTTTTACATTTTTTTCACATTTTTCACCAATTTTTTTTCCTATTTTTTCCCTGGTTTTTTCTCTGTTTTTTTCCCACTTTTTTCCTAATTTTCTCCATTTTTTCACTGATTTTTTTCCATTTTTTCCCACTTTTTTCCTATTTTTTACCGTTTTCCCCCCATTTTTCCCTATCGTTTCCAATCCCCCCCCCCCCGTATTTCCCAATTTTTCCCCATTTTTTTCTGTTTTTTCCCCAATTTTTCCCATGGGGTGCAGCCCACGGCCGTCATGTCATTCTGGATGTAGCTGAAAAATTTTCCATTTTGTACAATTTTCCTTTTTTTCCCCATTTTCCCCCATTTTTCCTGCTTTTTCCCCCTTTTTTCAGTTTTTTTCCCCCTTTTTTCAGCTTTTTTCCCCATTTTTTCCCCATTTTTTCGGCATTTTTTTGGGCTTTTTTACCCATTTCTTAAACATTTTTTCCTCTTATTTTTCACATTTTTTTCCCATTTTACTCCCATTTTTTCTCACTTTTTACCTTTTCCTTTCCCTATTTTTTAACCATTTCTGTCCCATTTTTTCCTATATTTTCCCAATTTTTTTCTGATTTTTTCCACTTCTTTCCCATTTCTTTTACATTTTTCCCCCATTCTTCCCCCTGGTTTTTCCCATTTTTTCCCCATTTTTCTCCATTTCTCCCCATTTTTTTCCATTTTTTCCCCAATTTTTGGGCATTTTTTCCCATTTTTTTCCCATTTTTGGGGCATTTTTCCCTTTTTTTTCCCAATTTTTTCTCCTTTTTTTTACATTTTTCTTCCATTTTTTCGTACTTTTTTCCCATTTTTTGGGCTTTTTTTCCCAATTTTCTTCCCATTTTTTTACCATTTTTTTCAGATCTTTTCCCATTTTTTCCCCATTTTTTCTCACTTGTTTTCATATTTTTTTTACCATTTTTTCCCCATTTTCCCCCCAATTTTTCCCCCGCTTTTTTCCCTTTTTTTTCCCATATTTTTTGGGAATTTTTTCCCATTTTTTTCCCTTTTTCAGAAAATTCCAGAAAAATCCCAGAAAAATCCCAGAAAATAATAATTTCAAAAAATATTTTAAAATTTAAAAATTTTAAAAAATCTTGAAAAGGTCCCAGAAAATCACTGAAAAATCCCCAAAAATAAAAAAAAAATCCCAAAAAATCCCCAAAAATCTTCCAAAAATCCCATAAATTCCCAGAAATTCCTGGGAATTTTCTGGAATTTTCCAGAATCTGGCTCACCGCACGTGTCCGTTGTAGATGTTGAAGGCCAGGCACACCGCGGCCAGGAGGATTCCGAGCGCCGCCAGCACCGCCACGGAAATGAACAATTTTTGGGACAGGAATCGGAAAGTTGTGATCACCTTGGTGTAATCGGCCGGGGGAGAACCCCCTGGGGAGAAAAAAAATAAAATTTGGGATGAATCCTAAAAAACTGGGACAAATCCCCAAAAAATTTGGGAATTTGGGAGAGGTTCTCCTATTTTTTCCCCATTTTTTTACATTTTTTTTACCCATTTTTTGCCCATTTTTTCCCCATTTTCCACCATTTTTTCCCCATTTTTTCCCCATTTTCCACCATTTTTCTCTTTTTTTCACCATTTTTTCCCAAATTTTTTCACCATTTTTTCCCATTTTCCCCCGTTTTTCCCGTTTTTTCCATTTATTCCCCGTTCCCCCCCCATTTCTATCATTTTTTCCCATTTTTTCCCCAATTTTCCCAATTTCCCATTTTTTCCCAATTTCCCCAAATTCCCCAATTTTTTTGCATTATTTTCCCATTCTTTTCCCATTATTTTCCCCATTTTTCCCCAATTCTCCATTATTTCCCCCATTTTCCCCCAATTTTCCCAATTTCCCCAAATTCCCAATTTTCCCATATTCCCCCCATT
Organism: Acanthiza pusilla; assembly: GCA_036630365.1. Taxonomy (NCBI): domain Eukaryota; kingdom Metazoa; phylum Chordata; class Aves; order Passeriformes; family Acanthizidae; genus Acanthiza; species Acanthiza pusilla. The sequence continues at coordinate 9,247 of JAXCHO010000211.1, forward strand.
TTTCTCCCATTATTTTCCCATTTTTCCCATTTTTCCCAATTTTCCCAAATTCCCCCATTTTTCTCCCATTATTTTCCCATTTTTCCCATTTTTCCCAATTTTCCCAAATTCCCCCATTTTTCTCCCATTATTTTCCCAGTTTTTTCCCAATTTTCCCGATTTTCCCGAATTCTCACCGATCCACTTGTCGTTGTTGTACCAGGACAGGTTGTCCTTGGTGCTGTCATAGTAACCAATCTTCTTGTACACCCCGCCTGGGGACACGGGACAGGTGACAAAGGGGACAAGGACAGGTGACAATAATAATAATGGGAGAGATGACAATGGACAGGTGACAATGGTGACAAAAATGGGACAGGAGACAATGGCAACAATAATAGCAAAGGTGACAATAGTGATTACAATGGACAGGTGACAATGGACAGGTGACAGTGGTGACAATGGTGACAATGGTGACAATAATGGGGCAGGGACAGTGGGGACAATGGACAGGTGACAATGATGGGACAGGTGACAGTGGACAGGTGACAATGGACAGGTGACAGTGGACAGGGGACAAAGGGGACAAAGGTGACAATGGTGACAATAAGGGGACAGGGGGCAGTGGGGACAATAATGGGATAGGGACAGCGGGGACAGGGGGGACAATAAGGGGACAATGATGGGACAGGGGGCAGTGGGGACAATGGGGACAATGGTGACAATGATGGGACAGGGACAGTGGTGACAATGGTGACAATGGACAGGTGACAATGGTGACAGTAATGGGACAGGGACAGCGGGGACAGGGGGGACAATGGGGACAATGATGGGACAGGGGGCAGCGGGGACAATGGTGACAATGGACAGGTGACAATGGTGACAATAATGGGACAGGGGGCAGTGGGGACAATGGGGACAATGATGGGACAGGGGGCAGTGGGGACAATGGGGACAATGGTGACAATGACGGGACAATGGTGACAATGGTGACAATGATGGGACAGGGGGCAGTGGGGACAATGGGGACAATGGTGACAATGACGGGACAATGGTGACAATGGTGACAATGGTGACAATGATGGGACAGGGGGCAGTGGGGACAATGGGGACAATGGACAGGTGACAATGGTGACAGTAATGGGACAGGGACAGGGGGGACAGGGGGGACAATGGTGACAATGATGGGACAGGGGGCAGCGGGGACAATGGTGACAATGGACAGGTGACAATGGTGACAATAATGGGACAGGGGACAATGGGGACAATGGGGACAATAACGGGACAGCGGGGACAGCGGGGACAATGGACAGGTGACAATGGTGACAATAATGGGACACGGACAGTGGGGACGGGGGGGACAACGGGGACAATGATGGGACAGGGGGGACAATGGGGACAATGGTGACAATGATGGGACAGGGGACAGTGGGGACAATGGGGACAATGGACAGGTGACAGTGGGGACAATGGGGACAATAACGGGACAGGGGACAGTGGTGACAATGGTGACAATGAGGGGACAGGGGGCAGTGGGGACAATGGACAGGTGACAATGATGGGACAGGTGACAGTGGTGACAATGGTGGGACAGGTGACAGTGGGACAGGTGACAATGGTGACAACGGACAGGTGACAGTGATGGGACAGGTGACAGTGGGACAGGTGACAATGGTGACAACGGACAGGTGACAGTGATGGGACAGGTGACAGTGGGACAGGTGACAATGGTGACAATGGACAGGTGACAGTGATGGGACAGGTGACAGTGGGACAGGTGACAATGGTGACAATAACGGGACAGGGGGCAGCGGTGACAATGGTGACAATGACAGGTGACAATGGTGACAATAATGGGATAGGTGACAATAGTGACAATAATGACAATAGTGACAATGGTGACAATAATAGAAGAGATGACAATGCACAGGTGACAATGGTGACAATGGCAGTGGTGACAATGGACAGGTGACAATGGACAGGTGACCACAGATAGGTGATAGCGATGGGACAGGTGACAATGGTGATAAAAATGGGACAGGTGACAAAAATGGGTCAGGGGACAATGGTGACAATGGACAGGTGACAATGATGGGACAAGTGACAGTGACAATAGGACAAGTGACAAAAATGGGAGACATTACAACAATGGGACAAGTGACAATAATGTGTGACAATGGACAGGTGACAGTGACAGTGGGACAGGTGACAATGGACAGGTGACAATGGTGACAATGGACAGGTGACAATGGACAGGTAACAATAGTGACAATGGTGACAATAATGGGACAGGTAACAATGATGGGACAGGTGACAATGGACAGGTGACAGTGATGACAAAAATGGGACAGGTGACAATAATAGGAAAGGTGACAACAATGGACAGGTGACAGTGGTGACAGTGATGGGACAGGTGACAATAGACAGGTGACAATAGTGACAATGGTGACAATGGTGACAACGGACAGGTGCCAATGGACAGGTGACAATGATGGGACAGGCGACAGTGGTGACAATGGACAGGTGACAATGGTGACAATGGACAGGTGACAATGATGGGACAGGTGACAATGGTGACAACAAAGGGACAGGTGACAATGGGACAGCTCCCATTGTGTCTCTTTGTGCCACCCAATGTCCCTCAGTGCCATGTCTGCTGTCCCCCGATGCCACCCAATGTCCCTCGATGTCACCGAACATTGTCCCTGTGTCACCCAATGTCCCTTCAATGTCACCCGATGTCCCTTCAATGTCACCCGATGTCCCTCGATGCCACCTCCGCTGTCCCCTGGTGCCACCCGCGCTGTCCCCGCGCTGTCCCCGCGCTGTCCCCACGCTGTCCCCTCGCTGTCCCCACGCTGTCCCCTGGTGCCACCCGCGCTGTCCCCGCGCTGTCCCCTCGCTGTCCCCTCGCTGTCCCCACGCTGTCCCCTCGCTGTCCCCTCACTGTCCCCTCGCTGTCCCCACGCTGTCCCCTGGTGCCACCCGCGCTGTCCCCGCGCTGTCTCCTCACTGTCCCCTCGCTGTCCCCTCGCTGTCCCCTCGCTGTCCCCGTGCTGTCCCCGCGCTGTCCCCTCGCTGTCCCCTCGCTGTCCCCTCGCTGTCCCCTCACTGTCCCCTCGCTGTCCCCTCACTGTCCCCTCGCTGTCCCCTCGCTGTCCCCGTGCTGTCCCCGCGCTGTCCCCTCGCTGTCCCCTCGCTGTCCCCTCGCTGTCCCCTCACTGTCCCCTCGCTGTCCCCTCACTGTCCCCTCGCTGTCCCCTCGCTGTCCCCTCACTGTCCCCTCACTGTCCCCTCACTGTCCCCGCGCTGTCCCCGCACTGTCCCCTCACTGTCCCCTCACTGTCTCCTCACTGTCCCCTCGCTGTCCCCTCACTGTCCCCTCGCTGTCCCCTCACTGTCCCCTCGCTGTCCCCTCACTGTCCCCTCGCTGTCCCCGCGCTGTCTCCTCACTGTCCCCTCGCTGTCCCCGCGCTGTCCCCTCACTGTCCCCTCGCTGTCCCCTCGCTGTCCCCTCGCTGTCCCCTCACCTTGGAGCTGCTCGATCAAGGTCCAGGCCATGCGGGAGCCGCTGGCGTCGAACACCACGTGACCCTGAGGGGACATGGGGACACTGCTGGGGACACCGCGGTGTCACCTCCGCCCAAAACCAAAAGATTTGCAAATACCCAGACAAGTTTTTCTCTTTTTTTCCTGTTTTTTCCCCAATTTTTCCCCATTTTTTCCCCATTTTTTCCCCATTTTTTTCCCATTTTTTCCCCATTTTTCCCCATTTTTTCCCATTTTTCCCCCATTTTTCCCCATTTTCCCCCATTTTTTTCCATGTTTTTCCCCATTTTTTCCCCATTTTCCCATTTCCCCCCATTTTCCCCCCATTTTTCACCTTTTTTTTGTTTTTCCCCTGTTTTTTCCATGTTTTTCCCCCATTTCTTCCCCCATTTTTCCCAAGCTTTTCCCCATTTTTTCCCATTTTTTCCATGTTTTTCCCCATTTTCCCCATTTTCCCCATTTTTCCCCAATTTCCCCCCCTTTTTCCCTCATTTCTCCCCCATTTCCCCCCCATTTTTCCCCAAGTTTTTTTCCCTCTTTTCCCCCCATTTTTCCCATTTTCCCCCATTTTTTTCCAATTTTTTGCCCATTTTTTCCCCGTTTTTCTCTGGTTTTTTCCCATTTTTTCCCCATTTCCCCCCCATTTTCCCCTCATTTCTCCCCCATTTTTTCCCCATTTTTTCCCCCGTTTTTTCTATTTTTTTCCATTTTTCCCCATTTTCCCCCCATATTTTCCCCATTTCCCCCAATTTTTCCCATTTCCCCCCATTTTCCCATTTTCCCCCCATTTTCCCCCATTTTTCCCCCCATTTTTTTCTGGGTTTTTTCAGTTTTTTCCCATTTTTTCCCCCCATTTTTTTCTGGTTTTTTTTTGTTTTTTCCCCCGATTTTTTTCACATTTTTTTCCCATTTTTCCCCCGTTTTTTTCAGTTTTTTTCCCCCATTTTTCCCTCATTTCTCCCCATTTTTTCCCCATTTTTCCCCCAAGTTTTTTTCCCTCTTTTTTCTTCATTTTCCCCCATTTTTCCCCCAATTTTTCCCCCGTTTTTTTCACTTTTTTCCCATTTTTCCCCCTGTTTTTTTCACTTTTTTCCCATTTTCCCCCCCGTTTTTTCCAGTTTTTTCCCATTTTTTTCTGTTTTTTCCCATTTCCCCCCATTTTCCCCCATTTTCCCCCAAATCCCCCCTCACCCACCGACACTCCCTCGAACGCCGACGAGTTGAGCGCTCGGTAGATCTCGTCAGTGATATTCTTATTATTGTAATTAAAATCCTCCAGCCTTAACCCTTTCTTCTCCAGCTCCTGCGAGGTCTTGTTCAGCGCCAGCGCCAAGGCCCAGATGGCGTCGTAGGCCAGCGGAGCCTCCTGGAAGCCTCCGGTCTCCTCGGGGTTCTTGCCCAGGCGCTTCTGGAGCTTCTCGATGAACTCCTGCGAGGTCTGAGGGACAGAAATTGGGGTGAAATTTGGGGTGGAGAGCACCCAAAATTGGGGTGGAGAGCACCGAAAATTCAGCCAAAAGTTGTGTTGAAGAGCACCCAGAATTGGGGTCGGAGACCTCCCAAGGTTGAGCTGAAAGTTGGGTTGGAGACATCCCAAAATTGAGCCAATGGTTGGGTTGGAGAGCACCCAAAATTGGGGTGAAGGTTGGGGTGGAGATCACCCAAAATTGGAGCAGAATTTGGGTTGAAGAGCACCCAAAGTTGGGCCAATGGTTGGGTTGGAAACCTCCCAAAATTGAGCTGAAGGTTGGGTTGGAGACCTCCCAAAATTGAGATGAAGGTTGGGTTGGAGATCACCCAAAATTGGGGTGAAATTTGGGTTGGAGAGCACCAAACAATGGCCCAATATTGACCCAAAATTGGGGTTCTTCCCCAGGCGCTTCTGGAGCTTCTCGATGAACTCCTGCGAGGTCTGAGGGACAGAAGTTGGGGTGAAATTTGGGTGGAGACCTCCCAAAATTGGGTTGGAGACCACCAAACAATGGCCTAATACTGAGTCAAAATTGACCCCAAAATTGGGTTGGACATCACCAAAAATTGAGATGAAGGTTGGGGTGGAGACCACCCAAGGTTGACCCAACATTGATCCCAAAAGTGAGCTGAAGGTTGGGTTGGAAACCTCCCAAAATTGAGTTGGAGATCACCCAAAATTGGGGTGAAGATTCGGTTGGAGACCACCCAAAATTGAGCCAAAAGTTCGGTTGAAGAGCACCCAAAATTGAGTCAAAATTTGGGATGAAGACCTCCCAAAATTGGGGTGAAGTTTGGGTTGAAGATCACCCAAAATTTGGGTTCTTGCCCAGGCGCTTCTGGAGCTTCTCGATGAACTCCTGCGAGGTCTGAGGGAGAGGTTTGGGGTGAAATTTGGGGTGGAGAGCACCCAAAATTGAGCTGAAGTTTGGGTTGGAGATCACCCAAGGTTGACCCAATGGTGACCCCAAAATTGAGATGAAGTTCGGGTTGGAGAGCACCAAAAATTGAGTCAAAATTGGGTCGAAGATCACCAAAAATTGGGGTGAAGTTTGGGTTGAAGACCACCCAAAATCGAGTCAAAGGTTGGGGTGGAGACCACCCAAAATTGGGGTGAAGATTCGGTTGGAGAGCACCCAAAATTGGGGTGAAGATTCGGTTGGAGACCACCCAAAATTGGGGTGAAGATTCGGTTGGAGACCACCCAAAATTGGGGTGAAGATTCGGTTGGAGACCACCCAAAATTGGGGTGAAGATTCGGTTGGAGACCACCCAAAATTGGGGTGAAGATTCGGTTGGAGACCACCCAAAATTGGGGTGAAGATTCGGTTGGAGACCACCCAAAATTGAGCCAAAATTTGGGATGAAGACCTCCCAAAATTGGGGTGGAGACCTCCCAAGGTTGAGCCAATGGTTAGGTCAGTTGACCCTTCCCAGTCCATCCCAGTCCATCCCAGTCCATCCCAGTCCATCCCAGTCCATCCCAGTATAACCCAATCCCCTCCCAGTCCATTCCCAGTCCCTCCCAGTCCATTCCCAGTAACCCCAATCCCATTTTTTGCCTTTTTTAACCCTTTCAACTCCGTTCCAAATTGCTCCCAGTGCTTCCCAGTCCATTCCCAGTCCATCCCAGTCCCTCCCAGTAACCCCAATCCCATTTTTTTAACCCTTTACGCTCATTTTTAACCCTTTCAACTCCATTCCCAGTGCTTCCCACTCCCTCCCAGTCCCTCCCAATCCATTCCCAGTCCCCCCCAGTACCTTCCCAGTATAACCCAATCCCCCCCCAAGCCCCTCCCAGTCACCCCCAATTCCCTCCAGTTCATTCCCAGTCCCTCCCAGTCCCTCCCAGTCCATTCCCAATCCCCTTTCCCATTTTTTAACCCTTTGCGCTCATTTTTAACTCTTTCAACTCTGTTCCCATTGCTCCCAGTGCCTCCCAGTCCCTCCCAGTCCCCCCCAGTCCATTCCCAGTCCCTCCCAGTACAATCCGATCCCCTCCCAGTCTCCCCCAATCCCCTCCCAGTTTCTTCCCAATCCCTCCCAGTCCATCCCAGTTCATTCCCAGTCTCTTCCAATCCCCTCCCAGTCCCTCCCAGTCCATTCCTAGTGCCTCCCAGTATAACCCAATCCATTCCCAGTCCCTCCCAGTCCCTCCCAGTCCATTCCCAGTCCCATTTCCCCATTTTTTTAACCTTTTGCACTCATTTTTAACCCTTTCAACTCCATTCCAATTATTCCCAGTCCCTCCCAGTATAACCCAATCCCTCCCAACCCCCCCCAATCCCCTCCCAGTCCCTCCCAGTCCCTCCCAGTCCATTCCTAGTGCCTCCCAGTATAACCCAATCCATTCCCAGTCCCTCCCAGTCCCTCCCAATCCCCTCCCAGTCCCTCCCAGTCCCTCCCAGTCCCCCCCAGTCCCCTCCCAGTCCCCCCCAAACCCCTCCCAGTCCATTCCCAGTGCCTCCCAATATAACCCAATCCCCTCCCAGTCCCTCCCAGTCCCCCCCAATCCCCTCCCAGTCCTCCCCAATCCCCTCCCAGTCCCCCCCAGTCCCCCCCAATCCCCTCCCAGTCCCCCCCAGTCCCCCCCAATCCCCTCCCAGTCCCCTCCAGTCCCCCCCAGTCCATTCCCAGTGCCTCCCACTATAACCCAATCCATTCCCAGTCCCTCCCAGTATAACCCAATCCCCCCCAATCCCCCCCCAATCCCCCCCAGTCCCCCCCAGTGCCTCCCAGTCCCTCCCAGTCCCTCCCAGTCCCCCCCAGTCCCCCCCAGTGCCTCCCAGTACCATGTTGGAGATGCTGCGCGTGTTCTCGGGGTTGAGCATGACGATCTCGGTGGTGACGTGGCCCTCGACGGCCTCGGCCATCTCGGCCTCGGTGCAGTTGATCGCGGGGTCCTTGATGCGGAACCAGTTATCGGCGTACCAGCCAATCAGGAACCACACGTACTTCTTGCCGTACAGCTTCTCCTTGTACACCTGCGAGCGGAAAGTTCCGGAAATTCCCGGGAATTTACGGAATTCGGGCGTCGGAATTTGGCGTTGACGATACGGAAGTTTCCGGGAATTTCCCGGTGTTGGAATTGGGCGAATGGGATTCGGAAGTTTCTGGAAATTCCGGCATTGGGATTTGGCCAGTTTCTGGAATTCCGGGATTTGGCGGCTGTGATCCGGAAGTTTCCGGAAGTTTCCGGGAATTATTTTACGGAATTTGGCATTGACGATACGGAAGTTTCCGGAATCTGGCGGCCGCGATTCGGAAGTTTCTGGAAATTCTGGTGTTGGGATTTGGCCAGTTTCTGGAATTCCGGGATTTGGTGGCCGTGATCCGAAAGTTTCCGGAAGTTTCCGGGAATTTACGGAATTCGGGAGTCGGAATTTGGCATTGACGATACGGAAGTTTCCGGAATCCGGCGGCCGCGATTCGGAAGTTTCTGGAAATTCCGGCGTTGGGATTTGGCCAGTTTCCGGAATTCCAGGATTTGGTGGCCATGATCCGGAAGTTTCCGGAAGTTTCCGGGAATTATTTTACAGAATTTGGCATTGATGATACGGAAGTTTCCGGAATCCGGCGGCCGCGATTCGGAAGTTTCTGGAAATTCTGGCGTTGGGATTTGGCCAGTTCCTGGAATTCCGGGATTTGGTGGCCGTGATCCGGAAGTTTCCGTAAGTTTCCAGGAATTTACGGAATTTGGGTGTCGGAATTTGGCATTGACGATACGGAAGTTTCCGGAATTTGGAAGTTTCTGGAAATTCTGGCCTTAGAATTTGGCCAGTTCCTGGAATTCCGGGATTTGGTGGCCGTGATCCGGAAGTTTTCGGAAGTTTCCGTGAATTTACGGAATTCGGGTGTCGGAATTTGGCATTGACGATATGGAAGTTTCCGGAATTTGGAAGTTTCTGGAAATTCCGGCATTGGAATTTGGCCAGTTTCCGGAATTCCGGGATTTGGCCGCCGTGACCCGGAAGTTTCCGGAAGTTTCCGGGAATTTCGGCGGCCGTGATTCATCTGTTTCCAGAAATTCCCGAATTCGGCGGCAGCGATCCGGAAATTTCTGGGAACTTTTGACGGCCGCGATTCTTCGATTTCCAGGAATTCCAGCACCGGAATTTGGCAATTTGGTGGTTTCCGTGAATTCCGGAATTCAGCAGCCACGATCCGGAAATTTCCGGAAATTCCGGGATTTGACAGCCGTGATTCGTCGATTTCCGGAAATTCTAGCATCAGAATTTGTCGGTTTCCGGGATTCCGGAATTTGGAGGCCTTGATCCGGAAGTTTCCGGGAATTCTGGCATTGGAATTCGGCATGGACGACCTTCCCCCATTCCCATTCCCATAATTCTCATCATTCCCAAAATCCCCAAATCCCCACAACTCCCAGAATTCCCAAAATCCCCAAAATTCCCACAATTCCCAAATTCCCAAAATCCCTACAATTCCCAAATTCCCACAATTCCCAAAATTCCCAAATTCCCAAAATCCCCAAATCCCCACAATTCCCAAATTCCCACAATTCCCAAAATTCCCAAATTCCCAAAATCCCCAAAATTCCCACAATTCCCAAATTCCCAAAATCCCCAAAATTTAAAAAAAAAAAAAAATCCCAAATTTTCCCCAGAATTCCCCAAATTTCCCCAAAAAATTCCCAATTTTTTCCCTCACCTCACAAAAAACTTTCCGCGCTTCGGTTTCGTAGAAAAGTCCCACGATGATGCGAGCGTCCTGCCGCTACGGGATTGGTCGGAAAAAATCAGGCCCCGCCCACCTCATTTGCATAAATTTGCATTCCATTTCCCGCAGTTCCCACCCAGATTGGGGGGGGGGGGGGGGAGTGGGCGTGGCCTATGGGGAGGGGGCATGGCCCATGGGGAGGGGGAGGGGTGGAGGAGTGGGCGTGGCCCATGCGGAGTGGGCGTGGCCTGCGGGTAGGGGGCGTGACCCATGGGGAGGAGCATGGCCCATGGGGGCGTGGTCCCTGGGGAGGGGTGGAGGAGGGGGCGTGGCCCACGGGGAGTAGGCGTGGCCAACGGGAGACGGCACGGCCCATGGGGGGGAGGGATGGAGGACTGGGCGTGGCCTATAGGGAAGGGGCGTGGCCTCACGGGGAGTGGGCAGGATGGCAGAGGGGGCGTGGCCTATAGGGAGGGGGCGTGGCCTATAGGGAGTGGGCGTGTCCCCCCGGGGAGTGGGCGTGGCCTGACCTTGAGGTTCCTGACGGGCGCCGCGGGGTCGGAGAAGAAGCTCTGGCGGAAGGTGATCTCCAGGCCTGCCTCGCGCACGCGCTGGTCCAGGTCATCCAGCGTCTGCGGGGACGGAGAAAACGGGAAAAAATGGGTCTGGGGGGGCCGGAAATGGGTCTGGGGGGGTCCAAAATGGGTCTGGGGGGTCAGAAATGGGTCTGGGGGTGTCTAAAATGGGTCTGGGGGGGGCAAAAATGGGTCTGGGGGCAATGAAAAAGTATTTGGGGCCACAGAAAATGAGTTGGGGGCACCAAAAATGGGTCTGGGGGTGAAAGAAATTGTTTGGGGAGTCCAAAAATGGGTCTGGGGGCAATAAAAATGGGTAAAAAATGGGTCTGGGGGTGTCAGAAATGGGTCTGGGGGTGTCTGAAATGCAGAATTTTGGAGGATTTCAGGGAAATATTGGAGAATTTTGGGGAAATTTTGGGGGTTCTGGGGCTCTGGTGGTGTCCAAAATGGATTGGGGGCAATGGAAAAGTATTTGGGGCCACAGAAAATGAGCTGGGGACACCAAAAATGGGTCTGGGGGTCCAAAATGGGTCTGGGGGTGCTGGAAATGGTTTGGGGACACCAAAAATGGGTCTGGGGGTGTTAAAAATGGGTCTGGGGGCACCAAAAATGGGGAAGAAATGGGCCTGGGGGTGGTAAAAATGAGTTGGGGCCACCAAAAATGGGTCTGGGGGTGCCAGAAATGCTTTGGGGACACTAAAAATGGATCTGGGGTGTCCCAAATGGGTCTGGGGGAGAGAAATGAGTCAAAAATGGGTCTGGGGGCATCAAAAATTGGTCCCAAATGGGTCTGGGGGCAGCAAGAACAATTTGGGGACATCAAAAATGGGTCTGGGGGTACCCAAAATGGGTCTGGGTGGGCAAAAAACGTGTCTGGGGGTGCCGGAAATGGGTCTGGGGGTGCCAGAAATGGGTCTGGGGGTGCCGGAAATGGGTCTGGGGGGGTCTAAAATGGGTCTGGGGGTGCCGGAAATGGGTCTGGGGGGTCCAAATGGGTCTGGGGGGGTCCCAAATGGGTCTGGGGGTGGTGATGAGACCATCCCAAAAAAATTCCAAATAAATTCCACAAAAATTCCAAAAAAAATCGAAAAAAAGATTGTAAAAAATTGAAAAAAAACCCGAAAAAATTCCCAAAAAATTCCCCAAAAATTCCCAAAAAATTCCCAAAAAATTCCCCAAATTCCCTACCGAGGTGAAGACCTCCGTGGTCTGCTGGATGATGGCGATCACCCAAAAAATACCTCAAAAAAATCCCAAAAAATTCGAAAAAAAATCGAAAAAAATCGAAAAAAAATCGAAAAAATTCCAAAAAAATTCCCCAAAAATTCCCAAAATTCCCTACCGAGGTGAAGACCTCTGTAGTCTGCTGGATGGTGAGACCATCCCAAAAAATACTGAAAAAAATCGGAAAAAATTCGAAAAAATTCCAAAAAAATCGAAAAAAAATTGAAAAAATTCCCAAAAAAATTCCAAAAAAATTCCCCAAAAAATTCCCCAAATTCCCTACCGAGGTGAAGACCTCCGTGGTCTGCTGGATGGTGGTGAGACCATCCCAAAAAAATTCCAAATAAATTCCGTAAAAATTCCAACAAAATCGAAAAAAATTTTCAAAAAATCGAAAAAAAAAATCGAAAAAATTCCCAAAAAATTCCCCAAAAATTCCCAAAATTTCCTACCGAGGTGAAGACCTCGGTGGTCTGTTGAATGGTGGCGACAATAAAAAAAAAAATTTTTAAATTCCCCAAAAATAAAAAAAAAAAATCGGAAAAAATCGAAAAAAAATCGAAAAGAAATCGAAAAAATTCCCAAAAAATTCCCAAAAATGTCCCAAAAAATTCCCAAAAATTCCCCAAAAAATTCCCAAAATTCCCTACCGAGGTGAAGACCTCTGTAGTCTGCTGGATGGTGAGATGACCCCAAAAAATACTGAAAAAAATAGGGAAAAAATCGAAAAAATTCCCAAAAAAATCGAAAAAAAATCGAAAAAAAATCGAAAAAAAAATCGAAAAAATTCCCAAAAAATTGAAAAAAATTCCCAAAAAATTCCCCAAATTCCGTACCGAGGTGAAGACCTCCGTGGTCTGCTGGATGATGGCGATCACCCAAAAAATACCTCAAAAAAATCCCAAAAAATTCGAAAAAAAATCAAAAAAAAATCGAAAAAATTCCCCAAAAATTCCCCAAAAATTCCCAAAAAATTCCCCAAAAATTCCCCAAATTCCCTACCGAGGTGAAGACCTCCGTGGTCTGCTGGATGGTGAGACCACCCCAAAAAATACTGAAAAAAATCGGAAAAAATTCGAAAAAATTCCCAAAAAAATCGAAAAAAAATCGAAAAAAAATCGAAAAAAAATCGAAAAAAATCGAAAAAATTCCCAAAAAATTCCCCAAAAATTCCCCAAATTCCCTACCGAGGTGAAGACCTCCGTGGTGTGCTGGATGGTGAGACCATCCCAAAAAAATGCCTTGAAAATTCCCAAAAAAGTCGGAAAAACTTCGAAAAAAATCGAAAAAAAAATCGAAAAAAATCCCCAAAATTCAAAAAAATTTCCCCAAAAATTCCAAAAAAATTCCCAAAATTTCCTACCGAGGTGAAGACCTCCGTGGTCTGCTGGATGGTGAAAATCATCTCAAAATTTCCCCAAAAAATCGAAAAAATCGGAAAAAATTCGTAAAAAATCCAAAAAATTTGAAAAAAAAAAAAAGAAAAAAATCGAAAAAAAATTGAAAAAAAAACCGAAAAAATTCCCAAAAATTCCCAAAAAATTCCCCAACTTTCCTACCGAGGTGAAGACCTCCGTGGTCTGCTGGATGGTGAAAATCATCTCAAAAATTCCCCAAAAAATGGGAAAAAAATCATAAAAAATTCATAAAAAATAAAAAAAAAATAAAAAAAAAATCGAAAAAAAATCGAAAAAATTCCCAAAAATTCCCAAAAATTCCCCAAAAATTCCCCAAATTCCCTACCGAGGTGAAGACCTCCGTGGTCTGCTGGATGGTGGCGATCTTGGTCCAGCCCCACTTCTTGAAGAGCTGAACCCTCGTGGGATTGTGCAGCGTCGCCGAGGGGTGAGTGCGGAAAAACGTCGGGAAGCGCTGGCGGTTGGAGAGAGCCGGGGAGCTGGAGCCGTAGGAGAGCTGGAAAATTCGAGAATTTCGGGAATTTTGGGAGAAAATCAGAATTTTTTGGTGAAAATCGGAGTTTTTTTGGTGAAAATCGGAGGTTTTTTGGTGAAAATCTGAGGTTTTTTGGAGTCTTTGGAGGTTGGGAATGATGGGAATGGACTGGGATGGACTGGGAGGGACTGGGAGGGACTGGGAGGGACTGGGAATGGACTGGGATGGACTGGGAATGGACTGGGATGGACTGGGAATGGACTGGAATGGATTGGGAATGGATTGGGAATGGACTGGGATGAACTGGGATGGACTGGGAATGGACTGGGAATGGACTGGGATGAACTGGGAATGGACTGGAATGGACTGGGATGGACTGGGAATGGATTGGGAATGGACTGGGATGAACTGGGATGAACTGGGAATGCTGGGAAGCGCTGGCGGTTGGAGAGAGCCGGGGAGCTGGAGCCGTAGGAGAGCTGGAAAATTCGGGAATTTCGGGAATTTTGGGGAGAAAATCAGAATTTTTTGGTGAAAATCGGAGTTTTTTTTGTGAAAATCGGAGGTTTTTTGGTGAAAATCGGAGGTTTTTTGGTGAAAATCGGAGGTTTTTTGGGGAAAATCGGAGGTTTTTTTGAGTTTTTGGAGGTTGGGAATGATGGGAATGGACTGGGATGGACTGGGAGGGACTGGGATGGACTGGGATGGATTGGGATGGACTGGGAATGGACTGGGAGGGACTGGGAATGGACTGGGAATGGACTGGGATGGACTGGAATGGACTGGGATGGACTGGGGATGGACTGGGAATGGACTGGGATGGACTGGGAATGGACTGGGAATGGACTGGGAATGGACTGGGAATGGACTGGGATGGACTGGGATGGACTGGGATGAACTGGGATGAACTGGGAATGGACTGGGATGAACTGGGATGAACTGGGATGAACTGGGAGTGGACTGGGATGGACTGGGAATGGATTGGGAATGGAATGGGATGGACTGGGATGAACTGGGATGAACTGGGGATGGACTGGGATGGACTGGGATGAACTGGGAATGGACTGGAATGGACTGGGATGAACTGGGAATGGACTGGGAATGGACTGGGATGAACTGGGAATGGACTGGAATGGACTGGGAATGGATTGGGAATGGACTGGAATGGACTGGGATGAACTGGGATGAACTGGGATGAACTGGGAGTGGACTGGGATGGACTGGGAATGGATTGAGAATGGAATGGGATGGACTGGGATGAACTGGGATGAACTGGGGATGGACTGGGATGGACTGGGAATGGACTGGAATGGATTGGGAATGGATCGGGAATGGACTGGGATGGACTGGGAGGGACTGGGAATGCTGGGAAGCGCTGGCGGTTGGACAGAGCCGGGGAGCTGGAGCCGTAGGAGAGCTGGAAAATTCGGGAATTTCGGGAATTTCGGGGAGAAAATCAGAATTTTTTGGTGAAAATCGGAGTTTTTTTGGTGAAAATCGGAGGTTTTTTTGAGTTTTTGGAGGTTGGGAATGATGGGAATGGACTGGGATGGACTGGGAGGGACTGGGAATGGATTGGGATGGATTGGGATGGACTGGGAATGGACTGGGATGGACTGGGAATGGACTGGGATGAACTGGGATGAACTGGGAATGGACTGGGATGGACTGGGAATGGACTGGGATGGACTGGGAATGGATTGTGAATGGACTGGGATGAACTGGAAATGGATTGGGAATGAACTGGGAATGCTGGGAAGCGCTGGCGGTTGGAGAGAGCCGGGGAGCTGGAGCCGTCGGAGAGCTGGAAAATTCGGGAATTTCGGGAATTTTGGGGAGAAAATCAGAATTTTTTTGGTGAAAATCAGAGGTTTTTTGGAGTCTTTGGAGGTTGGGAATGATGGGAATGGACTGGGATGGACTGGGAGGGACTGGGAATGGATTGGGATGGATTGGGATGGACTGGGAATGGACTGGGATGGACTGGGAATGGACTGGGATGAACTGGGATGGACTGGGAATGGATTGGGAATGGACTGGGATGAACTGGGAGGGACTGGGAATGGACTGGGATGAACTGGGAATGGACTGGGATGGACTGGGATGGACTGGGATGGACTGGGAATGGATTGGGAATGAACTGGGATGAACTGGGAATGGACTGGGATGGACTGGAATGAACAGGGAATGGACTGGGACGGACTGGGATGGACTGGGATGAACTGGAATGGACTGGGATGGACTGGGATGGACTGGGATGAACTGGGATGGACTGGAATGGACTGGGAATGGATTGGGATGGACTGGGATGAACTGGGAATGGACTGGGACGGACTGGGAATGGACTGGAATGGACTGGGAGGGACTGGGATGAACTGGGATGAACTGGGAATGGACTGGGATGAACTGGGAGTGGATTGGGAATGGACTGGGATGGACTGGGAATGGACTGGGATGGACTGGGAATGCTGGGAAGCGCTGGCAGTTGGAGAGAGCCGGGGAGCTGGAGCCGTAGGAGAGCTGGAAAATTCGGGAATTTTGGGGATTTTGGGAGAAAAAAGGGAAAATGAGGAGATTTTCAGGGGTTTGGGTAGGTTTGGGGGCTTTGGAATGGGAAAAATCGGAGTTTTTTGGGGGAAAATTGGAGGTTTTTTTGAGTTTTTGGAGGTTGGGAATGGACCGGGAATGGACTGGGATGAACTGGGAATGGACTGGGATGAACTGGGATGGACTGGGATGAACTGGGAATGGACTGGAATGGACTGGGAATGGATTGGGAATGGATTGGGAATGGACTGGGAATGGACTGGGAGGGACTGGGATGAACTGGGATGGACTGGGATGAACTGGGAATGGACTGGAATGGACTGGGCATGGATTGGGAATGGATTGGGAATGGACTGGGATGGACTGGGAGGGACTGGGATGAACTGGGATGGACTGGGATGAACTGGGAATGGACTGGAATGGACTGGGAATGGATTGGGAATGGATTGGGAATGGACTGGGAATGGACTGGGATGGACTGGGAGGGACTGGGAATGCTGGGAAGCGCTGGCGGTTGGAGAGAGCCGGGGAGCTGGAGCCGTAGGAGAGCTGGAAAATTCGGGAATTTTGGGGAGAAAATCAGAATTTTTTTGTGAAAATCGGAGTTTTTTTGGTGAAAATCGGAGGTTTTTTGGGGAAAATCGGAGTTTTTTTGGAGTCTTTGGAGGTTGGGAATGATGGGAATGGACTGGGATGAACTGGGAGGGACTGGGATGGACTGGGAGGGACTGGGATGGACTGGGAATGGACTGGGATGGACTGGGAATGGACTGGGAATGCTGGGAAGCGCTGGCGGTTGGAGAGGGCCGGGGAGCTGGAGCCGTAGGAGAGCTGGAAAATTCGAGAATTTTGGGATTTTTGGGGAGAAAATCAGAATTTTTTTGTGAATATCGGAGTTTTTTTGGTGAAAATCGGAGGTTTTTTGGTGAAAATCGGAGGTTTTTTGGGGAAAATTGGAGGTTTTTTTGAGTTTTTGGAGGTTGGGAATGATGGGAATGGACTGGGATGGACTGGGAGGGACTGGGAGGGACTGGGAATGGACTGGGAATGGATTGGGATGGAGTGGGATGGACTGGGATGGACTGGGAATGGACTGGGAAGGACTGGGAATGGACTGGGAATGGATTGGGAATGGACTGGGATGAACTGGGAATGGACTGGAATGGATGGGGAATGGATTGGGAATGGACTGGGAATGGACTGGGAGGGACTGGGATGAACTGGGAATGGACTGGAATGGACTGGGAGGGACTGGGATGAACTGGGAGTGGATTGGGAATGGACTGGGATGAACTGGGATGGACTGGGATGGACTGGGATGGACTGGGAATGCTGGGAAGCGCTGGCGGTTGGAGAGGGCCGGGGAGCTGGAGCCGTAGGAGAGCTGGAAAATTCGGGAATTTCGGGAATTTTGGGGAGAAAATCAGAATTTTTTGGTGAAAATCGGAGTTTTTTTGGTGAAAATCGGAGTTTTTTTGGTGAAAATCGGAGGTTTTTTGGTGAAAATCGGAGGTTTTTTGGAGTCTTTGGAGGTTGGGAATGATGGGAATGGACTGGGATGGACTGGGAGGGACTGGGAGGGACTGGGAATGGACTGGGATGGACTGGGAATGGACTGGGATGAACTGGGAATGGACTGGGAGGGACTGGGATGGACTGGGATGGACTGGGATGGACTGGGATGAACTGGGATGGACTGGGAGGGACTGGGAATGGATTGGGAATGGACTGGGATGGACTGGGATGGACTGGGAATGGACTGGGATGGACTGGGAATGGACTGGGATGAACTGGGAATGGACTGGGATGGACTGGGAATGGACTGGGATGGACTGGGATGAACTGGGAATGGACTGGGATGGACTGGGAATGGACTGGGATGAACTGGGATGAACTGGGAGTGGACTGGGATGGACTGGGAATGGATTGAGAATGGAGTGGGATGGACTGGGATGGACTGGGATGGACTGGGAGGGACTGGGAATGCTGGGAAGCGCTGGCGGTTGGAGAGAGCCGGGGAACTGGAGCCGTAGGAGAGCTGGAAAATTCGGGAATTTCGGGAATTTTGGGGAGAAAATCAGAATTTTTTGGTGAAAATCGGAGGTTTTTTGGTGAAAATCGGAGGTTTTTTGGTGAAAATCGGAGGTTTTTTTGAGTTTTTGGAGGTTGGGAATGATGGGAATGGACTGGGATGGACTGGGAGGGACTGGGATGGACTGGGAATGGATTGGGATGGATTGGGATGGACTGGGAATGGACTGGGATGGACTGGGAATGGACTGGGATGAACTGGGATGAACTGGGAATGGACTGGGATGGACTGGGAATGGACTGGGATGGACTGGGAATGGACTGGAATGGACTGGGATGAACTGGGAATGGACTGGGATGGACTGGGAATGGACTGGGATGGACTGGGAATGGATTGTGAATGGACTGGGATGAACTGGAAATGGATTGGGAATGAACTGGGAATGCTGGGAAGCGCTGGCGGTTGGAGAGAGCCGGGGAGCTGGAGCCGTCGGAGAGCTGGAAAATTCGGGAATTTCGGGAATTTTGGGGAGAAAATCAGAATTTTTTTGGTGAAAATTGGAGGTTTTTTGGAGTCTTTGGAGGTTGGGAATGATGGGAATGGACTGGGATGGACTGGGAGGGACTGGGAATGGACTGGGATGGACTGGGATGGATTGGGAATGGACTGGGAATGGACTGGGATGGACTGGGATGAACTGGGAATGGACTGGGAATGGACTGGGATGAACTGGGAATGGACTGGGAATGGACTGGGAATGGACTGGGAATGGACTGGAATGAACTGGGATGGACTGGGATGAACTGGGAATGGACTGGGAATGGACTGGGAATGGACTGGAATGAACTGGGAATGGACTGGGAATGGACTGGGATGGACTGGGATGGACTGGGATGGACTGGGATGAACTGGGATGGACTGGGATGGACTGGGATGGACTGGGATGGACTGGAAAGGAATGACCAACCCCTCCCCCACCTGCCCTCCCATTCCCGAATTCCCAAAAAATTCCCAAAAAATTCCAAAAAATTTCCTCAAATTGTTCCCTAATAATAATAATAATAATAATAAAAAAATCAAAAAATCACTTTTAAAAAATCCTTAAAAATTCAATAAAAAATCACCAAAAAAAGCACAAAAAATCATCAAAAATTCATTAAAAAATTGCAAATAATTCCCAAAAAAATCCCTAAAAATTCCCCAATTATTCCCAAATAATAATAATAATAAAAATTTTTTAAAAATTTAAAAACACACTCAAAAAACACTTAAAGATTAAATAAAAAATAGCCAAAAAATCCAAATAAAATCGAAAAAAACCCCAAAAAATCCCAAAAAATTCCAGAAAATTCCCGAAATTTCCCGAATTCCTCACCACGATCAGGTTCCACATCCTGGCGGCCTCGGCCACGAGGCTGGAGACGCAGCATGGGGAAATTCCCAAAATGCAAAAAATCTCCCAAAAAAATCCCAAAAAATTCCAGAAAAATTCTGAAAAATTGTCCAAAAATTCCAGAAAATTCTAAAATGATTCCCAAATAATAATAAATAAAAATTTTTAAAAACCCTTTAAAAGTACTTAAAAATTATATAAAAAATCAGAAAAAAAATCATAAAAAATCCGAAAAAAATCAGAAAAAATCAGAAAAAAATCCGAAAAAAATCGTAAAAACACCCAGAAAATTCCCGAAAAGTCCCGAAATTTCCGGAATTCCTCACCACGATCAGATTCCACATCCTGGCGGCCTCGGCCACGAGGGTGGGATTTCCAAAATCCCAAGAAAAACCTCCAAAAAATTCCCCAAAAATTCCCGAAAAATTCTCAAAAAATTCCCCAAAAATGCCCAAAAATTCCCGAATAATAAAATAAAAGAATCCCAAAGAATTTTTTTAAAAATACACTAAAAAATACTTAAAAATTAAATTTAAAAAATCAGAAAAAAACCATAAAAAATCACAAAAAATTCGTAAAAAATCCTAAATAAATAACAAAAAATTCCCAAGAAATACCCAAAAAATTCCAAAATGATTCCCAAATAATAATAAAAAATTAACAAAAAATTTTAAGTTGCTCTCAAAAAAATTCCTTAAAAATTAAACAAAAAATCAGAAAAAAATCAGAAAAAATCACAAAAAATCCGAAAAAAATCCGAAAAAAAATCGTAGAAACACCCAAAAAATTCCAGAAAATTCCCGAAATTTCCCGAATTCCTCACCACGATAAGATTCCACATCCTGGCGGCCTCGGCCACGAGGGTGGAATTTCCAAAATCCCAAGAAAAACCTCCAAAAAAATTCCAGAAAAATTCTCAAAAAATTCTCCAAAAATGCCCAAAAATTCCCCCAATGATTCCCGAATAATAAAATAAAAGAATCCCAAAGAATTTTTTTAAAATACACTAAAAAATACTTAAAAATTAAACAAAAAAATCAGAAAAAAAATCACAAAAAATCACAAAAAATTCGTAAAAAATCCTAAATAAATAACAAAAAATTCCCAAGAAATACCAAAAAAATTCCAAAATGATTCCCAAATAATAATAAAAAATTAACAAAAAATTTTAAGTTGCTCTCAAAAAAATTCCTTAAAGATTAAACAAAAAATCAGAAAAAAACCAGAAAAAATCACAAAAAATTCATTTAAAAAAAAAAAAAGTTCCCAAAAAAATTCCCCAAAGAATTTTTAAAAACACACTCACAGAATACTTTAAAATTAAATTAAAAATCAGAAAAAAATCAGAAAAAATCAGAAAAAAAATCAGAAAAAATAAGAAAAAAATCATAAAAAATCCGAAAAAAAATCGTAGAAACACCAAAAAAATTCCTGAAAATTCCCGAAATTTCCCGAATTCCTCACCACAATAAGATTCCACATCCTGGCGGCCTCGGCCACGAGGGTGGAGACGCTCCATGGGAAATAGCCAAAATGCAAAAAAAGCCCCAAAAAATCCCAAAAAATTCCCCAAAAATTCTGAAAAATTGTTCAAAAATTCCAGAAAATTCTAAAATGATTCGCAAATAATAATAAATTTAAAAAAAAAAAAAACTTTGAAAGTACTTAAAAATTAAATAAAAAATCAGAAAAAAATCGTAAAAAATCCGAAAAAAATCATAAAAAATCCGAAAAAAAATCGTAGAAACACCAAAAAAATTCCCGAAAATTCCCGAAATTTCCCGAATTCCTCACCACGATAAGATTCCACATCCTGGCGGCCTCGGCCACGAGGGTGGAGACGCTGCTGCAGCCTGGCATGAGGATGATCTTGATGGGATCATTGTAGAGCAGCTCGTACAGGAACTTGGTGGCCTGGCCTGGGTCACACTGCGGAAAAAATGGAAAAATCCCAGTTTGGAACCAGTTTGGACCAGTTTGAGAGGTGGATTCCGGTTTGGAGCAGTTCTGGGTCAAAATCTGCCTCGAAAATGGTGAAAAAATGGCAGAATTGCATTAAAAAATGGCTCCAAAAATAGCAAAATGGCAGCAGAAAAATGGCCTCAAAATGGTCCCAAAAAAAATCCCAAATGGCAACAAAAAATCCCAAAAAATGGGCCCAAAAAATCCCAAAATGGCCCCGAAAAGAAATTCTAAAATGGTTCTAAAAAATCCCAAAATGACTACAAAAAATGGCTCCCAAAAAATCCCAAAATGGCCCCAAAAATCCCCCCAAAAACAAAAAAAAAAATCCACCCAGAAAAACTACAAAAATCCCCAAAAATCCCCCCAAAATCCCCAAAAAAACCTCAAAAAAACACCAAGAAATCCCAAAAAATCCCAAAAAATTCTAAAAAATCCCCAAAAAACCCAAAGAAACCCCCAAAAAAATCCCCCAAAAATTCCCCAAAAATACAAAAAAAAAAAAATCCTCAAAAAATAAAAAAAAAAAAAATCCCCAAAAAATCCCAAATTTCACCTTTTCCCCATTTTTTTCCCCCCCAATCCATGAATAATTCAGGGCACGGAAAACTCTGGAAAAAAGGAGAAAAAAAGAAAAAAAAACCCAAGAAAGAGCCTGGAGCCGTTGCCATGGCAACCCCAGGCAGCCCCGGCAGCATCTGCGTTGCTATGGCAACCGAGCTGGACCAACGGGGGAGCCCTGGGGGGTTCGGGAGGGACGGAAATTTGGGAAAATTTTGGAAAAAAATCAGGGAAAAATCTGGGAAAAATCAAGGAAAAAAGTCTGAGGGGTGAGGGGTGAGATTTGGGATTTTTTTTGGATTTTTGGGGAATTTTGGGGGGGGTTTGGGATTTGTTTTGGAATTTTGAAGGGTTTTTTGGGGGATTTTTGGAGGGATTTTTGGGGGTTGGGATGGAAAAATTGGGAAAAAAATCAGGGAAATATCAGGGGGAAATGTCTGAGGGGTGAGGGGTGAGATTTGGGATTTTTTGGGGATTTTTTGGGGATTTTTTGGGGCATTTTTGGGGGATTTTTTGATGAGGTTTCGAGATTTTTTGGGGTCTTTCCTGGCAATTTTTGGGTGGGATTTTGTGATTTTTTTGGGGATTTTTTGGTGGGTTTTTGGGGTTTTTTTTTGGGAGCGATTTTGGGGTGAGATTTAGGGAATTTTTGTGTGGGTTTTTTTGTATTTTTTGAGGGGATTTCGAGGGGATTTTGCCATTTTTGGGGGGATTGTTTGGGGTGGAATTTTACAATTCTTCGGGGGATTGTTTGCGGTGGGATTTTGGGATCTTTTGGGGCATTTTTTGGGGAGGGTTTTGGAGTGGGATTTGAGGATTTTTTGGGGAATTTTTTGGGATTTTTTGCCAAATTCCCAACCCCAAATCCAAATCCCATTCCTGACCTCCTGCCCTAAATCCTGACCCCATTCCTGCCCCACATCCCTGCCCCATTCCCATCCCATTCCTGCCCCAAATCCTAACCCTAAATCCTGACCCTAAATCCCAATCCTAAATCCCAGTGCCATCCCTGACCTCCTGCCCTAAATCCCAGCTCCAGCCCCGACCCTTTGTCCCAAATCCCTGCCCCAAATCCTGTCCCCAAATCCTGACCCCAAATCCTGTCCCCAAATCTTGACCCCAAATCCTGCCCCAAATCCTGACCCCAAATCCTGACCCCAAATCCCTGCCCCAAATCCCTGCCCCAAATCCTGACCCAAATCCCAGTTCCATTCCTGACCTCCTGCCCTAAATCCTGCCCTAGCCCTGACCCTTTGTCCCAAATCCCTGACCCCAAATCCTGACCCCAAATTCCTGTCCCATTCCCATCCCATTCCTGCCCCAAATCCCTGCCCCATTCCTGACCTCCAGCCCTAAATCCTGACCCTAAATCCAAATCCTATTCCTGACCTCCTGCTGTAAATCCTGGCCCTAAATCCTGGCCCTAAATCCTGACCCTAAATTCCAGTCCCATCCTTGACTTCCTTCCCAAAATCCTGACCCTAAATCCCAATCCTATCCCTGACCTCCTGCCCTAAATCCCAGCTCCAGCCCTGACCCTTTGTCCCAAATCCCAACCCCAAATCCCTGCCCCAAATCCCTGCCCTATTCCTGACCTCCTGACCCTAAATCCAAATCTCATCCCCGACCTCTTGCCCTAAATCCTGACCCTAAATCCCGGCCCTAAATGCCAATCCCATTTGTGACCTCCTGCCCTAAATCCTGACCCCAAAATCCTGACCCTAAATCCCAGCCCTAAATCCCAGTCCTAAATCCCGATCCCATTCCTAACCTCCTGCCCCAAATCCCAATCCCAATCCCAACCCCAGCTCCTGGCCCCAAATCCCATCCCATTCCCGCCCCAAATTCCTGACCTCCTGCCCTAAATCCTGACCCTAAATCCCAACCCTAAATCCTGACCTAAATTCCAAATCCCATCCCTGACCTCCTGCCCTAAATCCTGACCCTAAATCCCAATCCTATTCATTTCTTCCTGCCCCAAATCCCAACCCCAAATCTCAGCCCTAAATCCCAATCCCATTCCTGACCTCCTAACCCAAATCCCTGCCCCAAATCCCAATCCCAAGTCCCAACCCCAGATCCTGGCCCCAAATCCCATCCCATTCCCACCCCAAATCCCTGCCCTATTCCTGACCTCCTGCCCTAAATCCCAACCCTAAATCCCAACCCTAAATCCCAACCCTAAATCCCAGTCCCATTCCTGACCCCCTGCCCCAAAATTCTGACCCGAAATCAATCCTGCCCTAAATCCCAGCCCCAAATCCCAGTCCCATCCCTGACCTCCTGACCCTAAATCCCAACCCTAAATCCTGACCTAAATTCCAAATCCCATCCCTGACCTCCTGCCCTAAACCCTGACCCTAAATCCTGCCCTAAACACCAGTCCAATCCTTGACCTCCTGACCTAAATCTTTACCCTAAATCCTGACCCTAAATGCCAATCCCATTCGTTTCCTCCTGCCCTAAATCCTGGCCCCAAATCCCATCCCAATCCCATTCCTGACCCCCAACCCTAAATCCCTGCCCTAAACCCAAATCCCATCCCTGACCCTAAATCCTGACCCTAAATCCCAGGCCTAAATCCAAATCTTATTTGTGACCTCCTGCCCCAAATTCCTGCCCTACCCCTCCTGCCCTAAATCTTGACCCTAAATCCCAACCCTAAATCCCAGTGCCATCCCTGACCTCCTGCCCTAAATCCCAGCTCCAGCCCTGACCCTTTGCCCCAAATCCCTGCCCCAAATCCTGACCCCAAATCCTGACCCCAAATCCCTGCCCTATTCCTGACCTCCAGCCCTAAATCCCAATCCCAAATCCCAGCCCTAAATCCAAATTGCATTTGTGACCTCCTGACCCTAAATCCTTGCCCTAAATCCTGACCCTAAAATCCAAATCCCAACCTTGACTTCCAGCCCTAAATTCCAATCTTATTTGTGACCTCCTGCCCTAAATCCTGACCCCAAAATCCTGCCCTAAATCCCAACCCTAAATCCCAGTCCCATTCCTGACCTCCTGCCCTAAATCCTGGCCCTAAATCCCAATCCTATTCGTGACCCCAGCCCTAAATTCCTTACCCTAAAATCCTGACCCCAAAATCCTGCCCTAAATCCTGACCCCAAATTCCTGCCCTAAATCCTGACCCCAAATCCCTGCCCTAAATCCTGACCCTAAATCCCAGTGCCATCCCTGACCTCCTGCCCTAAATCCCAGATCCAGCCCTGACCCTCTGTCCCAAATCCTGTCCTCAATCCGAACCCCAAATCCTGACCCCAAATTCCTGCCCCAAATCCTGACCCCAAATCCCTGCCCTAAATCCTGATGCTAAATCCCAGTCCCATTCAGGACCTCCTGCCCTAAATGCCAATCCCAAAATTCTGCCCTAAATGCCAGTCCCATCCCTGACCTCCTGCCCCAAATTCCAATTTTATTCCTGACCTCCTGACCCTAAATCCCGACCCTAAATCCCAGCCCCAAATCCCAGTCCTATCCCTGACCTCCTGCCCTAAATCCCAACCCTAAATCCTGACCTAAATTCCAAATCCCATCCCTGACCTCCTGCCCTAAATTCCAATCCCATTCCTGACCTCTTGCCCTAAATCCTGACCCCAAATCCCAACCCTAAATCCCAACCCAAAATCCCAGTCCCATTCTTGACCTCCTGCCCCAAATCCTGACCCTAAATCGCAATCCTAAGTCCAAATCATATCCTTGACCTCCTGCCCCAAATCCCAACCCCAAATCCCAACCCCAAATCCCAGCCCCAAATCCCAACCCCAAATCCCAACCCCAAATCCCAACCCCAAATCCCAACTCCAAATCCCAACCCAAATCCCGATCCCATTCCTGACCTCCTGCCCCAAATCCCAATTCTATTCTTGACCTCTTGCCCTAAGTCCCAACCCCAAAATTCTGACCCCAAATCCTGACCCAAATCCCATCCCAACCCCAATTCCATTCCCAATCCCATTCCCATAATTCCCATAATTCCCATAATTCCCATAATTCCCATAATTCCCATAATTCCCATAATTCCCAATCCCATTCCCCATTCCCAACCCCATTACCAACAATCCCTGACAGCAATTTCCGAAAATTCCAAAAAAATCCCAAAAAATTCCAAAAAATTCCAAAAAATTCCCAAAAATTCCCAAAAATTCCAAAAAATTCCCAAAAATTCCAAAAAAATTCCCAAAAATTCCCAAACCTGGGGATCGTGGCGGATCAGGCGGTGACCCCAAATCCCAAATCCTGACCCCAATCTGACAATTACCGGGGGAATTATTGGGTGGAAAATGGGGGAAAAATGGGGGAAAAGTGAGGGAAAAATGGGGAAAAAATGGGGAAAAAAATGGGGGGAAAAATGGGGAAAAAATGGGAAAAAATTCGAAAAAAAAAATCGAAAAAAATTGAAAAAAAGTCGAAAAAAATTGAAAAAAAGTCGAAAAAAATGGGGAAAAATCGAAATAAAATGGGAAAAAAAAGGGGAAAAGTAGGAAAAAATCCACAAACCTTGGAGTTGTGATGGATGAGCCTGAGCTCGTAGTCCGGCAGACCCAAATGTGACCCAAATGTGACCCAAATGTGACCCAAATGTGACCCAAATGTGACCCAAATGTGACCCCAAAACTGAGCCTAAAACTGACCCCAATGCCCAATCCTGACCCCAAACCTGAGTCTCTTACCGAGAGTTTCCGGGGGAATCGTTGGGAGGAGAAATGGGGAAAAATGGGAGAAATGGGGAAAAATGGGGAGAAATGGGGGAGAAATGGGGGAAAATATGGGGAAAGATGGGGAAAATGGGGAAAAAATGGGGAAAAATGGGGAAAAAATGGGGAAAAATGGGGGAAAATAATGAAAGAATGGGGGGAAAATGGGGAAAAAATGGGGAAAAATGGGGAAAAATAGGCAGAAAATGGAGAGAAACAAAGGAAAAAAAATGGGGAAAATGGGGAGAAAATGGGGGGAAAATAGGGAAAAATAGCAAGAAAATAACCTAAAAATAGCTATAAATGGGGTAAAAATCATGAAAAAATAGAGAAAAAATGGGGAAAAAATGGGGAAAAAATGCGAAAAAAATCGAAATTAAGTGGGGAAAAATCGAAATTAAATGGGAAAAAATCGATGTAAAATGGGAAAAGATCGAAATAAATGGGGAAAAAATTGGGAAAAATGGGAAAAAAATTGAAAAAATAAATTGAAAAAAATCGAAAAAAAATCGAAAAAAATTGAAAAAAAGTCGAAAAAAAAGGGAAAAAATGGGGAAAAAATCGAAAAAAAATGGGGAAAAAAACAGATTTTTTTAACTAACCTTAGAATCGTGATGGATCAACCGGAGTTCATAGTCGGGCAGGATGTCGCGGCGCTCGTTGATGTCCTCCAGGGCCATGGTGACGGCAGGCAGGCAGGCCTGGCCCCCAGGCCACCCCCCGGACATGGGGAACAGAGCCCCCACGTGACCCAAATGGGACCCCAAAACTGAGCCTAAAACTGACCCCAATGCCCAATCCTGACCCCAAACCTGAGTCTCTTACCGAGAGTTTCCAGGGGAATCGTTGGGAGGAGAAATGGGGAAAAATGGGGAGAAAATGGGGAAATAATGGGGGAAAATGGGGGAAAAATGGGGAAAAATGGGGGGGAAAGTGGAGAAATGGGGGAAAATGGGGGAAAATAATGAAAGAATGGGGAAAATGGGGAAAAATGGGGGGAAAGTGGAGAAATGGGGAAAATCACAGAGAAATGGGGAAAAAATGGGGAAAATATGAGGAATAAATGGGGGGAAATGGGGAAAAAATGGAGAAAAAATATGGGAAAAATAGGGAAAAATTGGGGGTAAAATGGGGAGAAAAATGGGGAGAAACATAGAGAAATGGGGGGAAAAAATGGGGAAGAAATGGGGAAAAATCGGAAAAAAAAGGGAAAAAAATCGAAGTAAATGGGGTAAAAATAGGGGAAAATAGGGAAAAATAACAAAAAAAAATAGGGAAAAAATAGCCAAAAAATGGGGAAAAAATCGAAAAAAATTTAAAAAAAAAAGAAAAAAAATGGGGAAAAAATCAAAATAAAATCGAAAAAAAATCAGAAAAAAAATGGGAAAAATGGGGAAAAAATCGAAATAAAATCGAAAAAAAATCAGAAAAAAATGGGAAAAAATGGGGAAAAAAACAGATTTTTTTTTACTAACCTTAGAATCGTGATGGATGAGTCTCAGCTCGTAGTCGGGCAGGATGTCGCGGCGCTCGTTGATGTCCTCCAGGGCCATGGTGACGGCAGGCAGGCAGGCCTGGCCCCCAGGCCACCCCCCGGACATGGGGAACAGAGCCCCCACGTGCACAGCTTTCTTTCCTGATCCCACAAATCCCCCGGAGCCCGAAAAACCCCAAAACCCCAAAATTAGGGTGGGCAGAAATCGGAAAAACCCCCAAAATCTGGGGATTCCCGAAGGATTTGGGGTTGGCATTTTTATTTTATTTTTTTTTTTAATTTGGGGGTGGTGTGGGGTCAGGAATGAGGTGGGGAGGGCATTTTTTGGGGATTTTTGGGGGTTTTTTTGGGGTTTTTTTTTGGGGGTGGGAGGGAGGGGGGTGATGTCAGAGGGGGAGGGGTTGGGGGGGATCGAGGGGGGTTTGGGATTTGGGGATTTTGGGGGATTTTTTTGGGATTTTTGGGGGATTTTGGGGGGTTTTGGGGTGAGGGATTTGGGATTTTTGGAGATTTTTTGGGGTGGGGAGGTGATGGCAGAGGGGGAGGGGTTGGGGGGATCGAGGGGGGTTTGGGATTTGGGATTTTGGGGATTTTTTTTGGATTTTTGGGGTTTGGGAATGGGGGGATTAAGGGAGGGTTAGGATTTTGAGATTTTGGGATTTTTGGGTGATTTTTTGGGATTTTTTGGGGTGAAGGGTTCAGGATTTTGGGATTTTTGGGATGGGAGGGTCAAAGGGGTTTGGGATTTGGGGATTTTGGGATTTTTTTTGGATTTTTTGGGGTGAAGGGTTCAGGATTTGGGGATTTTTGGGATGGGAGGGTTAAAGGGGTTTGGGATTTTGGGATTTTTGGGGATTTTTGAGGATTTTGGGATTTTGGGAATGAGAGGGTTAAGGAGGTTTTGGGATTTTGGGGATTTTTTTGGGAATGAGGGAGGATCGAGGGGGAATTAATGGGAATTAAAGGAGGGAATTAATGGGAAAAAATGGGAATTAAAGGGAGGAATTAATGGGAATTAAAAGGAGAAATTAATGGGAAAATAGGGGAAAAATGGGAATTAATGGGGGGAATTAATGGGAATTAAAGGGAGGAATTAATGGGAAAAAAATGGGAATTGAGGAGGGAAAATAATGGGAATTAAGGGGGAAAATAATGGGAAAAAAATGGGAATTAAGGAGGGAAAATAATGGGGAAAAAAAGGAATTAAAAGGGAGAATTAAGGGGATGAGGAGGGAAAAATGGGGAAAAAATCGGGAAAAGAAGGGAATGGAAAAATTGGGGAAAATCGGGAAAAGGAGGAATAATAATGGGAAAAGGGAGGGGAAAATGAGGGGAAAAATGGGAAAAATCGGATGAAAAATGGGAAAAAGGTGAGGGAAAAATGAGGGGGGAAATGGGAAAAATGGGAGCGAAAAAAGGAGAAAAATCGGATGAAAAACCGGAAAATGGGGAGGGAAAAATGGGAAAAGCAGGGAAAAATTCGGGTTAAAAATGGGGAAAAGGGGAAGGGAAAATGAGGGAAAAATAGGAAAAAAGGGGAAAAATAGGACGAAGGAGGAGGGGAAAAAATGGAAAAAAATGGGAAAAAGGTGGAGGAAAAAAAGGAGAAAAATGGATGAAAGGGGAGGGAAAAATGAGGGGAAAAAGGGAAAAATCGGATTAAAAATGGGGAAAATGTGGAGGGGAAAATGAGGGAAAAATAGGAAAAATGGGGGAAAAATCGGATGAAAAACTGGGAAAATGGGGAGGGAAAAATGAAGGAAAAAACCGGGAAAAATCGGGTTAAAAATGGGAAAAATGAGGGGAAAAATGGGATGAAAAATGGGAAACTGGGGAGGGAAAAAATGGGAAAAATCGGATGAAAAATGAGAAAAAGGGAGAGGGAAAAATGAGGGAAAAAATTGGGAAAAATGGGGGGGAAATGAGGGAAAAAATCGGATGAAAAACGGGGCCGAGAGGGAGGGAAAAAATGGGAAAAAATGGGGTTAAAAATGGGAAAAATGAGGGGAAAATGGAAAAAAAATCAGATAAAAGGGGAGGGGAAAATGAGGGGAAAAAAGGGAAAAAATCGGGTAAAAATGGGGAAAAGAGGAGCGAAAAAGGGGAAAAATGGGGAGGAAAAAATGAGGGGAAAATGAGGGGAAAATGGGAAAAAAGGGGAGAGAAAAATGGGGAAAATCGGATGAAAAATGAGGAAAAGGGAGAGGGAAAAATGAGGGAAAAAATTTGGGAAAAATGAGGGGAAAAACGGATTAAAAATGGGAAAAAAAGGGGAGGAAAAATGAGGGAAAAAACGGGAAAAAATGGAGAAAAATCGGATGAAAAACGGGACCGGGGGGGAGGGAAAAATGAGGAAAAAAAACGGGAAAAAAGGGAAAAAAAAAAAAAAGATAACAAAAGGGCGCGATCGGAGGGCGGGGGGGGGAGGGGAGGTGAGGATGAGGAGGGAGAGGGAGGGAGGGAGGAAGATGAGGAGAGCCGCGGGTGGAGGAGGAAGGCCGAGGGGAGCCGAGGGAGCGGAGAGAGCCTGGGAGGGGGAGGGGAGAGGAGGAGGAGGAGGAGGAGGAGGAGCGAGGAAGGCTGGGAAGGGGAGGGGCGGGGGGAGGGGCGGGGGAGGAGGAGGAGGAGGGGAGGGAGGAAGGCTGGGAAAGGAGGAGGGGGAGGGGCGGGGGGAGGAGGAGGAGGGGAGGGAGGAAGGCTTGGGGGGGAGATGGGGGAGGGGAGGGAGGAAGGCTTGGGAAAGGAGGGGGAGGGGGGGAGGAGGAGGAGGAGAGGGGAGGAAGATTGGGAAGAGGAGGAGGAGACGGAGGAGAGGGAGGAAGGCTGAGAGGGAGGAGGGAGGAGGAGGAGGAGGGAGAGGGGAGGGAGGAAGATTGGGAAGAGGAGGAGGAGGAGGAGGAGTGAGGAAGATGAGGAAAAGGAGGAGGGGGAGGAGGAGGAGGAGATGGAGGGGAAGGAGGAAGGCTCAGAAAGGAGGAGGAAGAGGAGGGAGAGAAAGAGGAGGAGGAGAGGGGAGGAAGGCTGGGGGGAGGGGGAGGAGGAGGAGGAGCGAGGAAGGCTTGGCGGGGGGGGGAGGGAGGAAGGCTTGGAGGGAGGAGGAGGAGGAGAGGGGAGGGGAGGGGAGGGAGGAAGATTGGGAAGAGGAGGAGGAGGAAGGAAAGAAGGGAGGGAGAGAACGAGGAAGAGGAGGGGGAGGAAGGCTCAGGAAAGGAGGAGGAGGAGGAGGAGGAGGGAAAGGGGAGGGAGGAAGGCTGGGAAAGGAGGAGGATGAGGAGGAGGAGGAGAGGGAGGAGGAAGGCTGGGAAAAGGAGGAGCAGGGGGAGGGGGAGTGAGGGAGGAAGATTTGGAGGAGGAGGAGGAGGAGGAAGATGAAGAAAAGGAGGAGGAGGAGTGAGGAAGGAGAGGAAGAGGAGGAGGAGGAGGAGGAGGAGGAGGAGGAGGAGGAGGAGGGGGGAGAGGGGAGGAAGGCTTGGGGGGGAGGAGGGGGAGGAGGAGGAAGAGGAGGGGGAAGGGGAGGGGCCTCGGTGGGTCTGGGGGTTCCGGGGTTTCCCACCCCTCAGGGCAGGGGAAATGGGGAGGGGGCGTGGCCTTTGATGGGCGTGGCCTTTGAGGGGGAGGGGTCAGTGAGGGGGAGGGGCTTTCTGAGGGGGCGTGGCCATAGAGGGGGCGTGGCCATTGAGGGGTGTGGCCAGTGAGGGGCGAGGGGTCATTGTGGGGGAGGGGCCATTGATGGGTGTGTCCATTGGTGGGCGTGGCCTTTGAGGGGGAGGAGGCAGTGAGGGGGAGGGGCCTTTGTGGGGGTGGGGCGTGGGGGGAGGGGCCAGTGAGGGGGAGGGGCCAGTGAGGGGGTGGGGCCATTGATGGGCGTGGCCTTTGAGGGGGAGGGGGCACGGAGTGGGGGGCATTGTGGGGGTGGGGCCATTGAGGGGGAGGGGCCAGTGAGGGGGAGGGGCCAGTGAGGGGGAGGGGCCAGTGAGGGGGAGGGGCCATTGGGGGCGGGGTCAGACTCACCTGAGGAAGGTCGATGAGCTGTGGGGGGAAACTGAGTCACACAGAGACCCCAAACTTCAGAAACCCCAAACCTAAAAAACCCCAAAAAATCCAAACCCCCCAAAACCCCCAAACCCCAAAAACCCCAAAAAACCCAAACCCCCCAAAACCCCCAAACCCCAAAAAACCCCAAAGAAACCTCCAAACTTCAGAAACCCCAAACCCCAAAAAACCCCGAAAAACCCAAAACCCCCAAATCCCAAAAACCCCAAACCCCAAAAAATCCTCCAAACTTCAGAAACCCCAAACCCCAAAAACCCCCAAAAACCCCAAAAAGACCCAAACCCCAAAAAACCCCAAACCCCAGAGATCAGAAATCCCAGAGACCCCAAACCCCAAGAACCTTCCCAGGACACCCCAGAGACCCCAGAGACCCCAACCCCCAGAGACCCCAAAGCCCAAAAACTTCCCCAGAAGACCCCAGAGACCTCAAAGCCCCCAGACCCCAAAACTCAACCCCAGAGACCCCAAACCCCACCCTTAAAGGCCACCCTAAAGGTCACCCCAAAGCCCCTCCAGGCCCCAAACTCCAAACCCCAGAGACCCCCAAACCCCAGAGACCCCCAAACCCCACCCCAAAGACCCCCAAGACCCCAAAGCCCACCCCAAGGACTCCCAGACCCCAAAACTCAACCCCAGAGACCCCAAAACTCAACCCCAAAGCCCCCCAGACCCCAAAGACCTTCCCAGAAGACCCCAGAGACCCCAAACCTCAGAGACCCCAAACCCCAACCCTGAAGGACCCCAAACCCCACCCCAAAGACCCCCCAGACCCCAAAGCCCAGAGATGCCCCAAGTCCAACTCCAGGAACCTCCCAAGGAACCTCCAAAGAACCTCCAAGGAACCCAAACTCCAACCCCAGAGACCCCAAACCCCACCCCCAAGACCCCCCAGACCCCAAGAACCTTCTCAGAAGATCCCAAACCCCACCCACACCCCAAGACCCCAAACCTGAGAGACCCCAGAGCTCAACCCCAGAGCCCAGACCCCACCCCAAAGTCCCCCCAGACCCCAGACCCCACCCCAAGGACCCCAAGGACCCCAAGGACCCCAAGGACCCCAAGGATCCCCAGACCCCAGAGACCCCAAAGGCCACCCTGAAGGTCCCCAGGCCCCAAACTCCAAACCCAGAGACCCCAAACCCCAAGAACCTTCCCAGGAGACCCCAGAGACCCCAAAGCCCACCCCGCAGACCCCAAAGACCTTCTCAGAAGACCCCAAAGCCCCCCAGACCCCAAATCTTAGAGACCCCAAACCCCAAGAACCTTCCCGGGAGACCCCAGAGACCCCAGAGACCCCAAAGCCCACCCCCCAGACCCCACCCCCCAGACCCCAAAGACCATCTCAGAAGAGCCCAAAGCCCACCCTGAACCCCCCCAGACCCCAAAGCCCATCACAGACACCCCAAACACCTTCCCAGGAGACCCCAGAGACCCCAAAGACCCCAAAGGCCACCTCAGAGACCCCAAAGCCCAACCCCAGAGATCTCAAACTCCAACTCCAAGGACCCCCAGACCCCAACCCTCAATCCCAAAGACCCCAAAGCCCAGAGACCCCAGAGGCCAAGAAGCTTCCCAGGAGACTCCAGAGACCCCAAACTCCAACCCCAGAGACCCCAAATCTCAGAGACCCAAATCCCAGAGACCCCAAACCCCCAAAAAACCAAATCCCAGAGACCCCAAACCCCAGAGACCCCGAACCACACCCCAGAGACCCCCAGACCCCAAAACTTAACCCCAAAGACCCCAAACCCCAAACCTCAGAGACCCCAAACCCCAAAGATCCCCCA
This sequence comes from Acanthiza pusilla, assembly GCA_036630365.1. Lineage (NCBI taxonomy): Eukaryota > Metazoa > Chordata > Aves > Passeriformes > Acanthizidae > Acanthiza > Acanthiza pusilla. The sequence continues at coordinate 43,153 of JAXCHO010000211.1, forward strand.
AGGCCAACTCCAGGAACCTCCCAAGGAACCTCCAAGGAACCCAAACTCCAACCCCAGAGACCCCAAATCCCACCTGAAGCCCCCCCTAGACCCCAAACTCAACCCCAGAGACCCCAAAATCCCCCCCAAAACCCCCCGGGGTCGCACTCACGCTCGCAGAGCGGTTTGGGGTTGCTCCAGCGGCCGCTCTTGGTGCAGTTGCTGCGCGCGGCGCCCACCAGGCGGAAGCCGGCGTCGCACCGGAACTCGGCCCAGGTGCCCTCCACGGGGACCCTCTCCATGGCCCCGGGGGTCACCTGGCCGTTCTCCAGGCTCAGGTGCAGCTTGGGACACGTCCGCACTGAGGAGGACAGCAGGAGGTGGTGGTCAAGGTCAAGGAGAAGGTCAAGAAATGGTCATGGTCGTGGTGGTCTTGGTGGTGGTCAAGAGATGGTCAAGATGATGGTCAAGTGATGGTCATGGTCATGGTGGTGGTCAAGGTGGTGATGGACATGGTGGTCGTGGTCAAGAGATGGTCATGGTCATGGTGGTGGTCATGGTGGTGGTCAAGAGATGCTCATGGTGGTGATGGTCAAGAGATGCTCATGGTGGTGATGGTCAAGAGATGGTCATGGTGGTGATGGTCAAGAGATGGTCATGGTCATGGTGGTGGTCAAGAAGTGGTCATGGTCATGGTGGTGGTCATGGTCAAGATGGTGGTCAAGTGATGGTCATGGTGGTCATGGTGATGGTGATGGTCAAGAGATGGTCATGGTGGTGGTCCTAATGGTGGTCAATGTCATGGGGATGGTCAAGTGATGGTCATGGTCATGGTGATGGTCAAGTGATGGTCATGGCGGTGGTCATGGTCAAGATGGTGGTCAAGAGATGGTCATGGTCATGGTGGTGGTCAAGTGATGGTCATGGTGATGGTCAAGTGATGATCATGATCTTGGTGGTGGTCAAGAGATGGTGAAGATGGTCAAGAGATGGTCATGGTGGTGCTCATGGTGATGGTCATGGTGGTGGTCAAGGTCATGGTGATCGTCAAGAGATGGTCATGGTCATGGTGATGGTCATGGTGGTGGTCCTAATGGTGGTCAACATCATGGTCAAGAGATGGTTGTGGTCATGGTGATGGTCAAGCGATGATCATGGTCATGGTGGTCATGGTCAAGAGATGGTCATGGTGGTGGTCGTGGTGATGGTCATGGTCAGGGTGAAGATGGTCATGGTCAGGTGATGATGGCCACGGCGATGGTCACATGATGGTCAGGTGATGGGCATGGTCAGGTGACGACGGTCGCACCGGAACTCGGCCCAGGTGCCCTCCACGGGGACCCTCTCCATGGCCCCGGGGGTCACCTGGCCGTTCTCCAGGCTCAGGTGCAGCTTGGGACACGTCCGCACTGAGGAGGACAGCAGGAGGTCATGGTCATGGAGAAGGTCAAGATGTGGTCAAGATGGCAGTCAAGAGATGGTCATGGTGGTGGTCACAGTGGTGGTGGTGAAGTGATGGTCATGGTGGTGGTCATGGTCAAGATGGTGGTCAAGAGATGGTGGTGGTCATGGTGGTGGTCATGGTCACAGTGATGGTCAAGAGATGGTCATGGTGGTGGTCATGGTCATGGTGATGGTGGTGGTCATGGTCAAGATGGTGGTCAAGAGATGGTCATGGTCATGGTGGTGGTCATGGTCATGGTGATGGTCATGGTGGTGGTCAAGAGGTGGACAAGACGGTGGTCAAGAGGTGGTCATGGTGATGGTCATGTGATGGTCACAGTCATGGTGGTCATGGTCAAGAGATGGTCATGGTTGTGGTGGTGGTCAAGTGATGGTGATGGTGGTGGTCATGGTCAAGATGGTGGTCAGGTCATGGTCATGGTCAGGTGATGACCATGGTCAGGTGACGATGGTCGCACCGGAACTCGGCCCAGGTGCCCTCCACGGGGACCCTCTCCATGGCCCCGGGGGTCACCTGGCCGTTCTCCAGGCTCAGGTGCAGCTTGGGACACGTCCGCACTGAGGAGGACAGCAGGAGGTGGTGGTCAGGGTCAAGGAGAAGGTCAAGAAATGGTCATGGTCACGGTGGTCTTGGTGGTGGTCAAGAGATGGTCAAGATGATGGTCAAGTGATGGTCATGGTCATGGTGATGATCAAGACATGGTCATGGTCATGGTGGCCATCAAGAGATGATGGTGGTCAAGAGATGGTCATGGTCATGGTGGTGGTCAAGGTGGTGGTGGTCAAGCGAAGATTGTGGTCATGGTCATGGTGGTGGTCAAGAAGTGGTCATGGTCATGGTGGTGGTCATGGTCAAGATGGTGGTCAAGAGATGGTCATGGTGGTCATGGTCATGGTGGAGGTCAAGAGATGGTCGTGGTGATGGTGGTGGTCAGGTGACGGTCAAGATGGTGGTCAAGAGATGGTCATGGAGATGGTGGTGGTCATGGTCATGGTGGTGGTCAAGAGATGATCATGGTGGTGGTGGTCAAGAGATGGTCATTGTGGTGATGGTCAAGAGATGGTCATGGTGGTCATGGTCAGTGATGGTCATGGACATGGTGGTGATCATGGTCAGAAGATGGTCAGTGATGGTCAGGTGATGATGGTCAGTGATGGTCAGGTGATGGTCAGATGATAGCCATAGTCAGGTGATGGTCAGGTGATGGTCAGTGATGGTCAGGTGATGGTCAGGTGATGGTCAGGTGATGATGGTCAGTGATGGTCAGGTGATGGCCACGGTCAGGTGATGGTCAGTGTTGGTCAGGTGATGGTCAGTGATGGTCAGGTGATGGTCAGTGATGGTCAGGTGATGGTCAGGTGTTGGTCAGGTGATGATGGTCAGTGATGGTCAAGATGATGACGATGATGGAATGGGGACATTGATGGATTGGGGACACTGATGGATTGGGGACACTGATGGGATTGGGGACATTGATGGATTGGGGACACTGATGGATTGGGGACACTGATGGATTGGGGACACTGATGGATTGGGGACATTGATGGATTGGGGACACTGATGGGGTGGGGACACTGATGGGATTGGGACATTGATGGGATTGGGGACACTGATGGATGGGGACATTGATTGGATTGGGGACATTGATGGGACAATGACATTGACGAGATGGAGCCATTGATGGGATTGGGAACATTTATAGGATTGGGGACATCAACAAAATGGGGACACTGATGGGATTGGGGACATTGATGGATTGGGGACATTTATAGGATGGGAACACCAAAAAAATGGGGACATTGACAGGATTGGGGACATGGGATTGGGGACATGGGATTGGGGACATTGATGAGATGGAGCCATTGATGGAATTGGGGACATTTATAGGATTGGGGACACTTGCAGGATTTCAAACATTTTTATGGAACCACCAACACCTACAGAACCAAAACCCCAAAAACCAAAACCAAGATGCCACCAAGGCCCCAAAGTGACACGGCGGTGACACTCACGGCAGCGGCTGGGGTGTCCCATGGCCGTCCAGGTGCCGTCGCGCTGGCACTTCCTGACCTTGGGCCCCACGATTGATGGGATGGGGACATTGATGGATTGGGGACATCGATGGATTGGGGACACCAACAAAATGGGGACATTGATGGGATTGGGGACATTGATGGGATTGGGGACATTGATGGATTGGGGACATCGATGGATTGGGGACACCAACAAAATGGGGACATTGATGGGACAATGACATCGATGGGATTGGGAACGTTTACGGGATGGAGAACACTGATGGGAATGGGGACATTGATGGAATTGGTGACATTGACAGGATTGGGGACACCAACAAAATGGGGACATTGACGGGATTGGGGACATTGATGGGATTGGGACATTGATGGGATTGGGGACATTTATAGGATGGAAACATCAACAAAATGGGGACATTGATGGGACAATGACATTGATGGGATTGGGGACACTGATGGGATTGGGAACATTTACAGGATGGAGAACACTTATGGGAATGGGGACATTGATGGAATTGGGGACATTGATGGATTGGGGACATTGATGGGATTGGGGACACTGATGGGATTGGGGACATTGATGGGATTGGGGACACTGATGGGATTGGGGACACCAACAAAATGGGGACGTTGATGGGATGGAGAACTAAAAAAAATTGGGGACACAAATGGGACAATGACATTGACGCGATGGAGCCATTGATGGAACTGGGAACATTTATAGGATTGGGGACACTGAAGGCATTGGGGACATTGATGGGACAATGACATTGATGGGATTGGGGACATTTATAGGATTGGGGACATGGATGGAATGGGATCACTTATGGGATGGAGAACATTAATGGGATTGGGGACACTGATGGATTGGGGACACTGATGGATTGGGGACACTGATGGATTGGGGACACCAACAAAATGGGGACATTGATGGGATTGGGGACACTGATGGAATTGGGGACATTGATGGATTGGGGACACTGATGGGATTGGGGACACTGATGGGACTGGGGACACTGATGGGACTGGGGACATCAACAAAATGGGGACACCAACGAAATGGGGACATTGATGGGACAATGACATTGACGACATGGAGCCATTGATGGATTGGGAACATTTATAGGATTGGGGACATTGATGGGATTGGGACATTGATGGGATTGGGACATTGATGGGATTGGGACATTGATGGGATTGGGGACACTGATGGGATTGGGGACATTGATGGGATTGGGGACATTTATGGGATGGAGAACATAAAAAAATTGGCGACACGGATGGAACAGTGACGAGATGGAGCCATCGATGGAATTGGGAACATTTATGGAATTTGGAACATTTTTATGGAACCACCACCACTAACAGAACCAAAACCCCAAAAACCAAACCCAAAATGCCACCAACCCCCCAAAGTGACACGGCGGTGACACTCACGGCAGCGGCTGGGGTGTCCCAGGGCCGTCCAGGTGCCGTCGCGCTGGCACTTCCTGACCTTGGGCCCCACGATTGATGGGATGGGGACGGGGATGGGATTGGGGACATCGATGGATTGGGGACACCAACAAAATGGGGACATTGACGGGACAGTGACATTAATGGGATTGGGGACATGGATGGGATGGAGAACATTTAGGGAATTGGGGACATTTATGGGATTGGGGACACCAACAAAATGGGGACATTGATGGGATTGGGGACATTTATAGGATGGAAACATCAACAAAATGGGGACATTGATGGGACAATGACATTGATGGGATTGGGGACATTGGTGGGATTGGGACTTTGATGGATTGTGGACATTGACGGGATTGGGGACACTGATGGGATTGGGACATTGGTGGATTGGGGACATTTGTAGGATGGAGAACATTTATGGAATTGGGGACATTGATGGGATTGGGGACACCAACAAAATGGGGACATTGATGGATTGGGGACATTGATGGATTGGGGACATTGACCGGATTGGGGACATGGATGGGACAGTGACATTGACGAGATGGAGCCATCGATGGAATTGCAAACATTTATGGAATTGGAAACGCTTATGGAACAAAAACCCCAAAAAACCAAACCCAAAATGCCACCAAGATGCCACCAACCCCCCAAAGTGACACGGCGGTGACACTCACGGCAGCGGCTGGGGTGTCCCAGGGCCGTCCAGGTGCCGTCACGCTGGCACTTCCGGACCTTGGGCCCCACGATTGATGGGATGGGGACACTGATGGGATTGGGGACACTGATGGATTGGGGACACTGATGGGATTGGGGACACCAACAAAATGGGGACATTGATGGGACAATGACATTGATGGGATTGGGAACGTTTACGGGATGGAGAACACTTATGGGAATGGGGACATTGATGGATTGGGGACATTGATAGGATTGGGGACATTGATGGATTTGGGACACTGATGGATTGGGGACACTGATAGATTGGGACATTGATGGGATTGGGGACATGGGATGGGGATATTGATGGGGACATTGTTGGGGACATTGATGGGGACATTGATGGGATGGAGAACATTTATGGAACTGGGGACACTGATGGGATTGGGGACACCAACAAGATGGGGACATTGATGGGACAATGACATTGATGGGACAGTGACAGTGACGAGATGGAGCCGTTGATGGAATTGCAAACATTTATGGAATTTGGAACATTTCTATGGAACCACCAACACCTACAGCACCAAAACCCCAAAAACCAAAACCAAAGTGCCACCAACCCCCCAAAGTGACACGGCAGTGACACTCACGGCAGCGGCTGGGGTGTCCCAGGGCCGTCCAGGTGCCGTCGCGCTGGCACTTCCGCACCTTGGGCCCCACGATTGATGGGATGGGGACGGGGATGGGACTGGGGACATCGATGGACTGGGGACACTGATGGATTGGGGACATTGATGGGATTGGGAACGTTTATGGGATGGAGAACATTGATGGGATTGGGGACATTGATGGGATTGGGGACACCAACAAAATGGGGACACTGATGGGATTGGGGACATTGATGGATTGGGGACACTGATGGATTGGGGACATTGATGGATTGGGGACATTGATGGATTGGGGACGTTGATGGATTGGGGACATTGATGGATTGGGGACGTTGATGGATTGGGGACGTTGATGGATTGGGGACGTTGATGGATTGGGGACATTGATGGATTGGGGACGTTGATGGATTGGGGACATTGATGGATTGGGGACACTGATGGATTGGGGACATTGACAGGATTGGGGACATGGATGGGACAATGACATTGACGAGATGGAGCCATTGATGGGATTGCAAACATTTATGGAATTGGAAACGCTTATGGAACAAAAACCCCAAAAAACCAAACCCAAAATGCCACCAAGATGCCACCAACCCCCCAAAGTGACACGGCGGTGACACTCACGGCAGCGGCTGGGGTGTCCCATGGCCGTCCAGGTGCCGTCGCGCTGGCACTTCCGGACCTTGGGCCCCACGATTGATGGGATGGGGACACTGATGGCATTGGGGACACTGATGGCATTGGGGACACTGATGGGATTGGGGACACTGATGGGACAATGACATTGATGGGATGGGGACACTGATGGGATTGGGGACACTGATGGGACAATGACATTGATGGGATTGGGAACGCTTACGGGATGGAGAACACTTATGGGAATGGGGACATTTATGGAATTGGGGACATTGATAGGATTGGGGACACCAACAAAATGGGGACATTGATGGGACAATGACATTGATGGGATTGGGGACATTGATGGGATGGAGAACATTTACGGAATTGGGGACATTTATGGGATTGGGGACACCAACAAAATGGGGACATTGATGGGATTGGGGACATTTATGGGATGGAGGACATAAAAAAATTGGCGACATTGATGGGACAATGACATGGATGGGACTGGGGACACTGATGGGATTGGGGACACTGATGGGATTGGGGACATTGACAGGATTGGGGACGCTGATGGATTGGGGACGCTGATGGATTGGGGACATTAATGGATTGGGGACACTGATGGATTGGGGACATTGATGGATTGGGGACAATTACGGGATGGAGAACATTGATGGATTGGGGACATCGATGGATTGGGGACACCAACAAAATGGGGACATTGATGGGACAATGACATTGATGGATTGGGACATTGATGGATTGGGGACACTGATGGATGGGGACATTGGTGGATTGGGGACATTTATGAAATTGGGGACATTGATGGGATGGAGAAAATAAAAAAATTGGCGACTCCGATGGGACAGTGACAAGATGGAGCCATCGATGGAATTGCAAACATTTATGGAATTTCGAACATTTTTATGGAACCACCAACACGTACAGAACCAAAACCCCAAAAACCAAACCCAAAATGCCACCAAGGCCCCAAAGTGACACGGCGGTGACACTCACGGCAGCGGCTGGGGTGTCCCATGGCCGTCCAGGTGCCGTCGCGCTGGCACTTCCGGACCTTGGGCCCCACGATCTCGCGCTCGGGGCGGCACACGTACTCGATCTCGTAGTCGAAGGGCAGGAAGCGAACGCTCCTCACCTCCTCGGGGGTCAGCCCGCGGTACCGAATGCCCCCGTCCCGCGGGGGGTGGATGATCTGGCAGCCTGGGGACCCCAAAAAATTTGGGATTGGTCCCAAAAATTTGGGATTAGCCCCAAAAGTTTGGGATCAGATCCAAAATTTTGCAATTGGGTTCAGAAGTTTGGGTAGGGACACCAAAGTTTGGGGAGGGACACAGAAGTCCCGCGGGGGGTGGATGATCTGGCAGCCTGGGGACCCCCAAAAAAATTTGGGATTGGCCCGAAAAATTTGGGAATGGCCCCAAAAATTCAGGAATGACCCAAACGTTCAGGAACAGAAATAAAAATTTGGGATTCGCCATAAAAGTTTGGGATTGGATCCAAAAATTTGGGAACGGCCTCAAAATTTGGGAACCGCCCCAAAAATTGGGGATTGGCCCTGAAAATTTGGGATTGGCTCCGAAAATTGGGGATTGGCCCAAAAATTTGGGAACGGCCCCAAAATATTCAGGAATGGCTCTGGAAGTTCAGGAATGACCCCAAAAATTCGGGAATGACCCAAAAAATTTGGGAATGGCCCTGAAAATTCCAGAATGGACATAAAAATTCGGGAACAACCCAAAAAATTTGGGAATGGCCCCGAAATTTGGGAATGGCCCCAAAAATTCAGGAATGACCCAAACCTTCAGGAACAGAAATAAAAATTTGGGATTCGCCATAAAAGTTTGGGATTGGATCCCAAAATTTGGGAACGGCCCCAAAAATTTGGGAATGGCCCCAAAATTTGGGGATTGGCCCTGAAAATTTGGGATTGGCTCCGAAAATTGGGGATTGGCCCCAAAAATTTGGGAACGGCCCCAAAATATTCAGGAATGGCTCTGGAAGTTCAGGAATGACCCCAAAAATTCGGGAATGACCCAAAAAATTTGGGAACAACCCAAAAAATTTGGGAATGGCCCCGAAATTTGGGGATTGGCCCCGAAAATTCGGGAACAACCCAAAAAAATTTGGGAATGGCCCCGAAATTTGGGGATTGGCCCCGAAAATTCGGGAACAACCCAAAAAATTTGGGAACAACCCAAAAAATTAGGGAACAACCCAAAAAATTTGGGAATGGCCCCGAAATTTGGGAAGTTACCTTCGGTGAGGTTGGCGTGGATTGCGCCGCGAGCAGGAACGACCGCGAGGAGGAGCAGGAAGAGCATCTGGGGAAGGGAAAAATGATAAAAATCTTCTAGAAATTGTTTAAAAATTATCTAAAAATAGAAAAAAATCTATTGGGGACAAATCCTATAGGGGAGAATATGTGGGGAGGGAAAAAATCATAAAAATCCTAAAAAATTCCATGAAATCCTATAGGAATGCTATGAAAATAATTTAAAAATGGAAAAAAATCTATAGGGGAAACATCCCATAGGGCAGAGTGTCTGGGGATGGGAAAATCCTACAAAAATCCTAAAAAAATTGTATTAAAATTGTATAAAAATTGTATAAAAATTGTATAAAAATTGTATAAAAATCCTACAAAAATCCTGCAAAAATTGTATAAAAATTGTATAAAAATTGTATAAAAGTTGTATAAAGATCCTACAAAAATCCTAAAAAGATTGTACAAAAATTGTATAAAAATTGTATAAAAATTGTATAAAAATCCAAAAAAAATTGTATAAAAATTGTGTAACAATTGTATAAAAATTGTATAAAAATTGTGTAACAATTGTATAAAAATTGTATAAAAATTGTATAAAAATTCTATAAAAGTCCTGTAAAAATTCTATAAAAATCCTATAAAAATTCCTTTAAATTTGAAATAAATTCTATAGGCGACAGATCCTATAGGGGAGAATGTCTGGGGATGGGAAAATCCTATAAAAATCCTAAAAAAATCCTAATAAAATGGTATAAAAGTTCTATAAAAATCCTATAGAAATCCTATAAAACATCCCCAAAATTCCACAGATTTGCCCCAAAACCTCCAAGGATTTGCCCCCAATTTTGGGACCCCTCCCCCTATTTTGGGGCCCCAAAAATTCCAATTATTAACCCCAAAAATCCCAAGATTAACCCCAAAAATCCCACTATTTGCCAATATTACAAAGATTAACCTCAAAAATCACAAGGATTCGCCCCAAATTTTGGGGCTCCTCTCCAAATTCCGGGACCCCCAAAATTCCAAGAATTAACCCCAAAAATTCCGGGACTCCTCCCCCAGTTTTGGGGCCTCTCCCCCAATTCCGGAACCCCAAAAATCCCAAAACTTCCCCCCCAAAAAATTCCAAAGATTCACCCCAAAAATCCCAGGAATTAACCCCAAAAATCCCAAGAATTCTCCCCAAAAAACACAAGAATTAACCCCAAAAACTCCAAAGATTAACTCCAAAAATTCCAAGGATTTTCCCCAAAAAATCCCAAGTTTAACCCCAAAAATTCCCAAGAATTCTCCCTAAAAATCCCAAGAATTAACCCCAAAAATCCCAAAGATTCGCCTCAAAAATTCCCAAGTTTAGCCCCAAAAAATCCCAAGAATTAACCCCAAAAATCCCAAGAATTAACCCCAAAAATTCCACGAATTAACCCCAAAAATTCCAAAGATTAACCCCAAAAATCCCACGACTTCTCCCCAAAATTCCTGGACCCCTCCCCCAAATCCGGAACTCCTTCCCCCAAATTCAAGAACCCCAAAAATTCCAGGACCCCAAAATCCCAAGAATTAAGCCCAAAAATTCCAAGAATTCGCACCAAAAAATCCCAAAAATTAACCCCCAAAATTCCAAGGATTAAGCCCAAAAATTCCGGGACCCCTCCCCCAATTTTGGGGCCTCTCCCCCAAATTCCGGACCCCAAAAATTTCAATAATTAACCCCAAAAATCCCAAAGATTCGCCTCAAAAATTCCCAAGTTTAGCCCCAAAAAATCCCAAGAATTAACCCCAAAAATTCCAAGAATTAACCCCAAAAATTCCGTGACCCCTCCCCCAATTTTGGGGCCTCTCCCCCAAACTCCAGAAGCCCAAAATTCCAGGAATTAACCCCAAAAATCCCAAGAATTAACCCCAAAAATTCCCGGACCCTCCCCCACTCCCGAACCCCCCAAAAAACCCCAAAAATTAACCCCAAAATTCCAAAGATTCGCCCCAAAAAATCCCAAGAATTAACCCCAAAAATCCCAAAGATTCGCCCCAAAAATTCCCAAGTTTAGCCTCAAAAATCCCAAGAATTAACCCCAAAAATTCCAAAGATTCTCCCCCAAAATTCCAAGAATTAACCCCAAAAGTCCCAAAGATTCGCCCCAAAAATTCCCAAGTTTAGCCCCAAAAATCCCAAGTATTAACCCCAAAATTCCCAAGAATTCTCCCTAAAAATCCCAAGAGTTAACCCCAGAAATGCCACGAATTAACCCCAAAAATTCCAAAGATTAACCCCAAAAATCCCACGACTTCTCCCCAAAATTCCTGCACCCCTCCCCCAAATCCGGAACTCCTCCCCCCAAATTCAAGAACCCCAAAAATTCCAGGACCCCAAAATTCCAAGAATTAACCCCAAAAATCCCAAGAATTAACCCCAAAAAATTCTAAGGATTAACCCCAAAAATTCCCCGACCCCTCCCCCACTCCCGAACCCCCCAAAAAACCCCAAAAATTAACCCCAAAAATTCCAAGGATACGCCCCAAAAAATCCCAAGAATTAACCCCAAAAATCCTAAAGATTCGCCCCAAAAATTCCCAAGTTTAGCCCCAAAAATCCCAAGAATTAACCCCAAAAATCCCAAGAATTAACCCCAAAAATTCCAAAGATTGGCCCCAAAAATTTCAATAATTAACCCCAAAAATCCAAGAATTAACCCCAAAAATTCCGGGACCCCTCCCCCAATTTTGGGACCCCAAAAATCCCAAGACTTCACCCCAAAAATTCCAAAAATTCACCCCAAAAATCCCAAGAATTCACCCCAAAAAATCCCAAGAATTAACCCCAAAAATCCCAAATATTCGCCCCAAAAATCCCCGTGCCCCTCCCCCACTTCCGGCCCCCCTCCCCCAATCACCAACCCCCCCAAAAAACCCCAAAAAACCCCAAAATTTCGGGGTGGGGGAGGGGAAAAGGCCGCGCGGGGGGTGGGGGGGGGGGAGGGGCGTTCCTTACCTCGGCCTCGGCTCGCGGAAATTCCCAAAAAAAAAAAAAAATCCCAAAAAATTTCGGGCGAAAAACCCCAAAATCTCCGACCCTGAGAAGGGAAAAATTTGGGGAAGGATCCCCCAAAAAAAATTAAAAAAAAAAATTTAGGGAGGGTGGGGGAGGGGAGGAGGTGGGGGGAGGGGCGAGAGGGAAAATCCCCGGGAATTAGAATTAAAATATTTAAAAAAAAAAAAAAAACCGCGGGAAAATCCCGAATTTTTTGGGGTTTTTTTTGGGGGGGGAATTTTGGGGATGTTCGGGGTGGGGGAGGGGAGGGGGAGGGATTCCCTTTTTGGGGTTTTTTTTGGGATTTTTTGGGATTTTTTTTGGGGGGGGAAATAAGGATCGGGAGGGGCCTCGGGCTCGGGAATTTCCCGCGGGAGGGGCCGGGGGTGGGCGGGGCTTAGAGGGGGCGGAGCTTAGCGGTGGGCGTGGCTTTAAAGGGGACGAAGCCTGGGAGGGGCGGGGCCTGGGCGGGGTTTTGGCGGGAATTTTTGGGGTTTTTGAGGGAAAAAGTCGGGATTTTGGGGGGGAAAAATTGAGATTTTGGGGGGAATTTTGGGGTTTTTAGGGGGAAAATCCGGGATTTTTGAGAGGAAATTTTGGGATTTTTTGGGTTTGGGGCCAGAATTTTTGGGTTTTGGGGGGAATTTTTAGGGTTTTGGGGGGAAATTTGGGGTTTTGGGGGGAAATTTGGGGTTTTGAGAGGAAATTTTGGGGTTTTGGGGGGGATTTTTTTGATTTTCGGGGTGTTTGGGGTGGAATTTTGGGGATTTTTTGGATTTCGAGGTGAAATTTTTGGGGTTTTGGGGGAAAATTTGGGGAGAAATTCTGGGATTTTGGGGGATGAATTTCAGGTTTTGGGGTTCTGGGTGAAAAAATGGAGATTTTGGAGGGAAATTTGGGATTTTGGGGGTCTTGAGGGGAAATGTTGGGATTTTGGGGTAAAATTTTCGGGATTTTGGGGGGAAATTTTGGGATTTTTGGGGTTTGGGGGAAAATTTTGCGGTTCTGGAGCAGAATTTTTCGGGGTTTTGAGAGAAAATTTGGAGTTTTGGGGGAAAATTTTGGCATTTTGGGGAGATTGGGGGAAACTTTGGGGAGAAATTCTTGGATTTTGGGGAAAAATTTGGAGATTTGGGAGGAATTTTGGGAGTTTTGGTGAGAATTTTTGGGATTTGGGGAGGAATTTTTGGGGGGTTGGGGGTTTTGAGGGGAAATTTGGGATTTTGGGGGTTTTGAGGGGAAATTTGGGGTTTTGGGGGAAATTCGATGTTTTGGGGGAAAAATTTGGGAGTTTGGGAGGGATTTTGGGATTTTGGGGGGAACTTGGGGGGTTTTGAAGGGAACTTTTTGGATTTTAGGGATGTTTAGGGGATTTTTGGGGAAAATAAAGAAAAAAGGAGACAAAAACCAAACATTTATGAAAAAAGAGTAAAAACAAAAAAAAGCTGAAAAATAATAAACAGAGAACACAAAAATAATTCTTTTTTAAAAGTAAAGTTAATACAAATAAAGAAATAAAATTCAGAAAACAAATAAAAATAAATTAATTCAAAAAGGCCTCAACGCCTCCCGCCGCCATCTTGAGACTCAGGGGCTGCCGTAAAACAAAATGGCGGCGCCCACCTCTCCACTTCCGGTGGCGTTTCCCGCCCTTTTCCAAACCCAACCGGGACCAATCAGAGCTCAGAACGTTCGCCATCACCGATTTAACCCCCGGGGCCCTTTCGAGCCTCCCCGAGAACCGAAAAAAAAAGGCGAAAAAGCAAAATTTGGGATCTCATGGAGGCCGCCATCTTGTACGGAAGAGGGGGAGGCTGAGGGGGTGCTCACTTCCGGTTCCGGTAGCGGTGCGAGATGGGAGCTGTAGTAAACACAGCCCTGGAATGAAGAAAGAGGAATTTGGGGAGGTCTGGGGGCTCGGGCAGGTCTGAGAGGACTCGAGGATCTCTTTTCCTCCTCATTTTTGGGTCGCCATTCCCACCGTTCCCTTCTGCCCGACCCCCACCGCCGCCATCTTGTGACTCTCAACAAGATGGCGGCACCGCCTCACCCTCCCCGGTGCTATTTGCGAGGCGAATTTTGAGGCGAATCGCCGCCAAAACGCCTCAAGATCGTTTCGACATCATCGATTTCACCCTCGGGCTCGGTTTGAACCAACGAAAACCGAAAAAAAGGCGAAAAAGGCGGGGTTGGGTTTTCCCATGGGCGCCGCCATGTTGTACGGCAGTGGAGGGGAAGGAGAAGGATGCACACTTCCGGTTCCGGTTGCCCTTGAGGAGCTCAACAAGATGGCGGCACCGCCTCACCCTCCCCGGGGCTATTTCTGCTGCGAATTTTGAGGCGAATCGCCGCCAAAATTGGGCAAGACAGGTTTAAAATCTTATCTTTTTCTTCTGTGCTCGGTTTGAGCCACGGCGAACCGGAAAAAAACGGCGAAATTGGCGGGGTTGGGTTTCCCCATGGGCGCCGCCATCTTGTACGGAAGCGGAGGAGGCTGAGGAGCACTTCCGCTTCCGGTGGGGGAGCGGCGCGGCGGCGGCGGAGGAGCGGGGGGTAAACACAGGCCCGGGGGGGGGGCGGAAATTTGGGAGTTTTGGGGGAATTTTTGGGGAATTTTTGGGATTTTTGGGGAATTTGGGGAGGTTCTGAGGGGGTGGGTGGGGTGGGGGGGAGGGGGGAGGGGAAGGATTTGCGGGGTCGTGGTTTTGGGGGGGCTGAGGGGAATTTGGGGGAATTTTTGGGATTTTGGGGAATTTTTGTGGAATTTTGTGGAATTTTTAAAAAAATTTTGGGGGTTTTGAGGGAATTCCAGGGAATTTGAGGGGATTTTGGGAATTTGGGGGAGTCTGAGGTGATTTGGGGGAATTTGGGGGGAATTTGGGGGATTTTGGGGTCATTGAGGAATTTTGGCGGGAAACTGAGTGGATTTGGGAGAGATTTTTGGGATTTTTTTGGAAATTGGGAGAATTTTTTGGGAATTTGAGGGAATTTTGAGGAAATTTGAGAGAATTTTGTGGGAATTTCTGTGAATTTGGGGGGAATTTGTGGGAAATTGAGGAAATCTTGGGGAATTTCAGTGAATTTTATGAGAATTTCAGTGAATTTTGTGGGAATTTTGAGGGAATTTTTGTGGAATTTCATTGAATTTGGGAAAATTTTGGGAATATTTTAGGAGATTTTGGAGGAATTTGGGTTTCTTTGAGTGGATTTTAGGGAATTTGGGAGAACTTGAGGGAATTTTGAGGAAATTTGAGAGAATTTTGTGTGAATTTCAGTGAATTTGGAGGAAATTTTTGGGAATTTCATTGAATTTCAGAGAATTTTGTGAATTATTTTAGGAGATTTGGGAAGAATTTTGGGATTTGAAGTGAATTTTTAGGGAATTCAGATGGATTTGGGCAAAATTTGGGAGATTTCGATGGAATTTGGGGGAAATTTGGGAATTTTAATGAATTTTGTGAAGAAATTTGGGAATTTTGGGGGTCCTGGAGTGGGTTTTGGTCATTTTTTAGTAGATTTTGGGGGAATTTTGGGGAATTTTTGGGAATTTTGGGGTCTTGGAGTGAATTTTGGTATTTTCTGAATGAATTTTGGGAGATTTTCCTGAAATCTGGGAGATTTTGGTAGAAATTTTGGGAATTTTGGAAGATTTTTGCTTCACTAAGGATTTTTGTAGGATTTGGACTTTTCCAAAATTCCCAAATTTTGGGAAAAATCCTAATTTTCTTTTTTTTTTTTTTCCAGGCCTCCCCATCCTATTGGATCAACTGAATTTTTTTGGGGGGAGAGGAATTTTGGGGAATCCCAAAAAAAAATTTACTAAAAATTCCCTGAAAATAGAAAAAAAGATTTGCCCAAAAATTCTGTAAAATTATTTTTAAAAATCCTGAAAAATTCTGGAAAAAATTCATAAAAATCCTCAAAAAAAAAAAAAAACCTGAAATTTAAACAAAAAAATCCTAAAAAACCCCTAAAAAGGAATAAAAAAATTTGCTAAAAAACGAAATTACAAATTTTGAAAAATCAGAACAATTCTGCAAAAAAGCTCAAAACCATTCGAAAAAATTTAGAAAAATTCTGAAAAAATTCAGAAAAGTTTGGAAAAATTCTGAATAAATTCTGGAAAAAAATTGGAAAAAATTCTGAAAAGAATCTGAATAAGTTCTGGAAAATTCAGAAAAAAATTCTGAAAAAGTTCTGAAAAAATCCTGAACAAATTCTGAAGAAATTCTGAAAAAAAAATCCAAAAAAATTCTGAAAAAATTCCAAATAAATTTTGAAAAATTTCAAATAAATTCTGAAAAAAACAAATTGAAAAAAATTCGGAAAAAAATCTGAAAAAATTCTGAACAACTTCTGAAAAAGTTCTGAAAAAAATCCCAAAAATTCTGAAAAAAACTCTGAAAAAAATCTGAAGAAAATCCTAAAAAATTCTGAAAAAAATCCTAAAAAATCCTTAAAAATTTCTGAAAAAAATCCCAAAAAATTCTGAAAAAAATCCCAAAAATTCTGAAAAAAATCTGAAAAAAATCCAAAAAAAAATCTGAAAAAAAATCCAAAAAATTCTGAAAAAAATCTGAAAAAAATCCCCAAAATTCCCCCAAAAATCCCTCAAAAAATGAACTAAATCCCCTCCCCCCCCCCCCCTTTGGATGGCCCCCCCTCCCCCCGGCGTCGGCAGCTCCCGAAATTTTTGGGAATTCCAAAATGGGAGATTCGGATTGGGGGGGGGGGGAGACCCCCGGGGAGCCCAAAAAGGAGGAGGAGGAGGAGGAGGAGGAGGAGGAAGAGCTCGACCCGCGGATCCAGGTGGGGATTTGGGGGAAAATCCTGACTTTTGGGGCTTTTGGGGAAAAAAAAAAAGGAAATTTTGGGGGTTTGGGGGGAAATTTGGGGAAAAATCCCCAAAATTTGGGGGTCTGGGGGGAAAATTTGGGGATTTTGGGGGGAAATCTTGAAAATTTGGGTTTTTTGGGGGGAGATTTGGGTGAAAATTACAGAAATTTTGGGGTTTGGGGTGGAAATTTGGGGGAAAATTCTGAAAATTTGCGGATTTTGAGGGAAAATTTGGGGGAAAGTCGCAAAAATTTGGAAGTTTTGGGGAAAAAAATCCCAAAAATTTGAAGGTTTTGGGGGAAAATAAAAAAAATTTGGGGATTTGTGGTTGAAATTTGGGGATTTTGGGGGGAAAATCCTGAAAATTTGGGAGGTTTGGGGGGAAATTTGGCGTTTTGGGGTGGAAATTTGGAGATTTGGGGTTGAAATTTTGGGGAAGAATTTTGAAAATTTTGGGGTTTTGGGGAAAAATCCTGAAAATTTGGGGGAAAAATCCCAAAAATTTGGGGGTTTGGGGTGGAAATTTGGGGGAAAATCCTGAAAATTTGGATCTTCGGGGTGGAAACTTTGGGGATTTTGGGGGAAAATCTCGAAAATTTGGGGATTTTTGGTCAAAATTTGGGGAGAAGTCACAGAAATTTTGGGGTTTGGGTGGAAATTTGGGGAAAAATCCCCAAAATTTGGGGGCCTGGGGGGAAAATTTGGGGATTTTGGGGGAAAATCTTGAGAATTTGGGGTTTTTGGGGGGAGATTTGGGTGAAAATTATCGAAATTTTGGGGTTTGGGGTGGAAATTTGGGGGAAAATTCTGAAAATTTGCGGATTTTGAGGGAAAATTTGGGGGAAAGTCGCAAAAATTTGGAAGTTTTGGGGAAAAAAATCCCAAAAATTTGAAGGTTTTGGGGGAAAATAAAAAAAATTTTGGGATTTGTGGTTGAAATTTGGGGATTTTGGGGGGAAAATCCTGAAAATTTGGGAGGTTTGGGGGGAAATTTGGCGTTTTGGGGTGGAAATTTGGAGATTTGGGGTTGAAATTTTGGGGAAGAATTTTGAAAATTTTGGGGTTTTGGGGAAAAATCCTGAAAATTTGGGGGAAAAATCCCAAAAATTTGGGGGTTTGGGGTGGAAATTTGGGGGAAAATCCCAGAAATTTGGGGGTTTTGGGTGGAAATTTGGGGGAAAATCCTGAAAATTTGGATCTTCGGGGTGGAAACTTTGGGGATTTTGGGGGAAAATCTCGAAAATTTGGGGATTTTTGGTCAAAATTTGGGGAGAAGTCACAGAAATTTTGGGGTTTGGGTGGAAATTTGGGGAAAAATCCCCAAAATTTGGGGGCCTGGGGGGAAAATTTGGGGATTTTGGGGGAAAATCTTGAGAATTTGGGGTTTTTGGGGGGAGATTTGGGTGAAAATTACCGAAATTTTGGGGTTTGGGGTGGAAATTTGGGGGAAAATTCTGAAAATTTGCGAATTTTGGGTGGAAATTTGGGGAAAAACCCCCAAAATTTGGAGGTTTTGGGGGGAAAAATCCTGAAAATTTGGGATTTTGGGGTGGAAATTTTGGGAGGAAAATTAAAAAAAAACTTGGGGGAAAAATCCCCAAACTTGAGGGTGGAGATTTTGAAGTTTTGGGGAAAAATCCTCAAAATTTAGGGGTTTGGGTGGAAATTTGGGGAAAAATCCCTAAAATTTGGGGGTGGAAATTTTGGGTATGTTTATCCCAAATTTTGGGAGTCTTTATCTCAAATCTTGGTATTTTTTCCAAAGTTTCGTTATTTTTTCCCAAATTTTGTGATTTTTTTCCCAAATTTTGGTGTTTTTATTCCAAATCTTAGATTTTTATCCCAAATTTTGTGATTTTTGCCCAAATTTTGTGATTTTTTCCCCAAATTTTGAGGTTTTTACCCCAAATTTTGTGATTTTTGCCCAAATTTTGTGATTTTTTTCCCCAAACTTTGGGGTTTTTTCCCAATTTTTTTGTGTTGTTATCCCAAATTTAGGCCTTTTTTCCCCAAATTTTGTGATTTTTTTCCCAAATTTTGTGATTTTTTTCCCAAATTTTGGTGTTTTTATTCCAAATCTTAGATTTTTTTCCCAAATTTTGTGATTTTTTTCCCAAATTTTGTGATTTTTTTCCAAATTTTGAGTTTTTTACCCCAAAATTTCCATTCCCAGGAGGAGCTGGAGCACCTGAACGAGGCCAACGCTGAGATCAACAGAGGAGAGCTGGAGCTGGACGTGAGTCAGACTGGGAGCACTGGGAGCACTGGGAGGGACTGGGAGGGACTGGGAGGGACTGGGAGGGACTGGGATGGACTGGGAATGGACTGGGAGGGACTGGGAGGGACTGGGATGGACTAGGATGGACTGGGAGGGGATTGGGTTATACTGGGAGGGACTGGGAGGGAACTGGGAGGGACTGGGAATGGACTGGGAATGGACTGGGAATGGACTGGGATGGACTGGGAGGGACTGGGAATGGACTGGGATGGACTGGGATGGACTGGGAATGGACTGGGAGGGGACTGGGATGGACTGGGAATGGACTGGGATGGACTGGGAATGGACTGGGATGGACTGGGATGGACTGGGATGGACTGGGATTGAACTGGGAGGAACTGGGAGGGATTGGGGAGCATTGGGATGGAGTGGGAATGGACTGGGATGGACTGGGAATGGACTGGGATGGACTGGGATGGACTGGGAATGGACTGGGAGGGGACTGGGATGGACTGGGATGGACTGGGATGGACTGGGAATGGACTGGGATGGACTGGGATGGACTGGGAATGGACTGGGATGGACTGGGATGGACTGGGATGGACTGGGAATGGACTGGGATGGACTGGGAGGGACTGGGATGGACTGGGAGGGGATTGGGTTATACTGGGAGGGACTGGGAGGCAACTGGGACCCCAGTCCTTGTCCCCCAGTCCCAAACTGGTTTTCCCAGTCCCTCCCAATCCATCCCAGTCCATTCCCAGTCCCTCCCAGTATAACCCAATCCATTCCCAATCCATTCCCAGTCTCTCCCACTCCCTCCCAGTCATTCCCAGTTCCTCCCAGTCCCTCCCAGTCCATTCCCAATCCATCCCAGTCCCTCCCAGTCCATTCCCAGTCCCTCCCAGTCCATTCCCAGTCCCTCCCAGTCCATCCCAGTCCCTCTCAGTGCATTCCAGTCCATTCCCCATCCGTCCTAATCCATCCCCAGTCCATTCCCAGTCCATCCCAGTCCATTCCCAATCCATTCCCAGTCCCTCCCAGTTCCTCCCAGTCCATCCCAGTCCATTCCCAGTCCCTCCCAGTCCATTCCCAGTCCCTCCCAGTATAACCCAATCCATTCCCAGTCTCTCCCACTCCTTCCCAGTCCATTCCCAGTCCATCCCAATCCCTCCCAATCCATTCCCAGTCACTCCCAGTATAACCCAATCCCATCCCAGTCCCTCCCAGTCCCTCCCAGTCCACCCCAGTCCCATTTTTTCCATTTTTAACCCTTTGCGCTCATTTTTAACTCTTTCAACTCCATTCCAACTGCTCCCAGTGCCTCCCAGTCCATTCCCAGTCGCTCCCAATCTATCCCCAGTTCCTCCCAGTGCCTCCCAGTCCCAAACTGGTTTTTCCAGTCCCTCCCAGCCCATCCCAGTTCCTCCCAGTCCATCACAGTCCATTCCCAGTCCATCCCCAGTCCCATCCCAGTCCATCCCAGTCCATTCCCAGTCCATCCCAGTCCATTCCCAGTCTCTCCCGGTCCCTCCCAGTCCCTCCCAGTCCCTCCCAGTCCATTCCAGTCCATTCCCAATCCCTCCTAATCCATGCCCAGTCCATTCCCAATCCATTCCCAGTCCCTCCCAGTTCCTCCCAGTCCCAAACTGGTTCTCCCAGTCCATCCCAGTCCATTCCCAGTCCATCCCAATCCATCCGCAATCCATTCCCGATCCATTCCCAGTCCCTCCCAGTCCATCCCAGTCCATTCCAAATCCCTCCCAGTCCATTCCCAGTCCCTCCCAGTCCATTCCCAGTCCCTCCCAGTCCCTCCCAGTCCATTCCCAGTCCATTCCCAGTCCCTCCCAGTCCCTCCCAGTCCATTCCCAGTCCATTCCCAGTCCCTCCCAGTCCCTCCCAGTCCATTCCCAGTCCATTCCCAGTCCCTCCCAGTCCCTCCCAGTCCATTCCCAGTCCCTCCCAGTCCCTCCCAGTCCATTCCCAGTCCATTCCCAATCCATTCCCAATCCCTCCCAGTCCCTCCCAGTCCCTCCCAGTCCATTCCCAGTTCCTCCCAGTCCATTCCCAATCCCTCCCAGTCCCTCCCAGTCCATTCCCAGTTCCTCCCAGTCCATCCCAGTCCCTCCCAGTCCCTCCCAGTCCATTCCCAATCCCTCCCAGTCCACCCCAGTCCACCCCAGTCCACCCCAGTCCATCCCAGTCCATTCCCAGTTCATTCCCAATCCCATTTTTTCCATTTTTTAACCCTTTATGCTCATTTTTAACCCTTTCAACTCCGTTCCAACTGCTCCCAGTCCCTCCCAGTCCATCCCAGTCCCTCCCAATCTACTCCCAGTTCTTCCCAGTGCCTCCCAGTCCATCCCAGTGCCTAACTGGTCTGTCCGCAGGCCGCTCGCTGTCGCTATCGCCGCGTGCTCTCCGAGTCGGCGCGGAGGCTCAACGCGCAGGGGGCTCAGCTGGGGAACTGCATCGAGCGAGCGCGGCCCTACTACGAGGCCAGGAGGAGAGCCAAGGAGGTGATTTGGGGGGAAAAGTGGGGAAATTGGGAAAAATGGGGGAAAAATGATGAAAATTGGTGAAAAAATGGTGAAAATTGGTGGAAAAATGGCGAAAAAATGACGAAAATCAGTGAAGAAACGGCGAAAAAATGGCGAAAATCGGTGAAAAAATGGGGAAAAATGATGAAAATCGGTGAAGAATGGTGAAAATTGGTGAAAAAACGATGAAAAAATGGCGAAAATTGGAGGAAAAATGGCAAAGAAATGGCAAAAATCAGTGAAAAAATGGTGAAAAAATGAAAATTGGTGAAAAAATGGTGAAGAAATGGTGAAAAAAGGAAAAAGAAAGGGAATTTCTTTCTTACTACGAGGCCAGGAGGCGAGCCAAGGAGGTGAATTAGGGAGAAAAATGGGGAAATTGGGAAAATCAGCGAAAAAATGGCGAAAAAATGATGAAAATAGGTGAAGAAATGGTGAAAATCGGTGGAAAAATGGCAAAAAAATGAGAATTTCCATGCCAAATGTCGTAGGATACGAGGCCAGGAGGAGAGCCAAGGAGGTGAACTGGGGGGAAAAATGGGGAAATTGGGAAAAATGGTAAAAAATGGGGAAAACTGGTGAAGAAATGGCGAAAAAATGATGAAAATCGGTGAAGAAATGGCGAAAATTGGTGAAAAAATGGAGAAAATATGGGGGAAAATGGGAAAAATACAGGAAAAATGGGAATTTGTTTCCTACGACGAGGCCAGGAGGAGAGCCAAGGAGGTGAACTGGGGAGAAAAATGGGGAAATTGGGAAAAATAGAGAAAATCAGCAAAAAAATGATGAAAAAATGACGAAAATCGGAAAAAAAATGACAAAAAACGAGGGAAAAATGGGGAAAATACAAGAGAAAAACTCAGGAAAAATGGGAATTTCCATCCTGAATGTCAAGGAGGTGCAAGAATTGGGGGAAAAATGGGAAAAAAAGGCGAAAATTGGTGAAAAAATGGGGAAAATACAAGGGGAAATATGGGAAAGAGTGAGAATTTCTGTCCCAAATCTCATCCTACTACGAGGCCAGGAGGAGAGCCAAGGAGGTGAGATTGGGGGGAAAAGTGGGGAAATTGGGAAAAATGGGGGAAATTGGTGAAAAAATGGTGAAAATTGGGGAAGAAATGGCAAAAAAATGACAAAAATCGGAAAAAAAATGGCGAAAATTGGTGAAAAAATGGAGAAAATATGGGGGAAAAATGGGAATTTCCATCCCAAATCTCACCCTACTACAAGGCCAGGAGGAGAGCCAAGGAGGTGAATTGGGGAGAGAAGTGGGGAAATTGGGAAAAAATGGGGGAAATCGGGAAAAAATGGCGAAAAAATGATGAAAATTGGTGAAGAAATGGCGAAAATCGGTGAAAAAATGGTGAAAATCAGAGAAAAAAGGGCGAAGAAATGGCGAAAATCAGGGAGAAGATGATGAAAATTAGTTGGAAAATGTGGGAAAAAATGACAAAAAAATGGTGAAAATTGGTGAAAAAAATGGGGGAAAAATGGGGAAAATCAGAGAAGAAATGGTGAAAAAATGAGAAAAAATGAGAAGGAAAAGGAATTTCTGTCGCTACTACGAGGCCAGGAGGAGAGCCAAGGAGGTGAGATTGGGGAGAAAAGTGGGGAAATTGGGAAAAATAGAGGAAATCAGCGAAAAAATGATGAAAATCGGTGAAAAAATGGCGAAAAGATGGCGAAAATCGGAAAAAAAAAGGCGAAAAAATGATGAAAATTGGTGGGAAAATAGTAGAAAAATGGAAAAAAAAGGGATTTTTTTGGCTTTTTTTCACGGATTTTTCCAGTGATTTTTTCAGGGATTTTTCCAGTGATTTCCCCCATTCCCAAATTCCAAAATTCCCTCTTTTCCAGGCTCAGCAGGAATACCTTTTTTGTTGTATTTTCTCCGTTTTTTCTGGGATTTTTTAGTGATTTTTGGAGGATATTTTGGGATTTTTTTTTGGGATTTTTGGGAACTTTTTCAGGGATTTTTTTTCAGGGATATTTTGGGGATTTTGTCTATTCTCAGTGAGTTATTTATATTTTCGGGGGTTTTGAGAAGATTTTTTTAGGAATTTTTTGAGTATGTTTTTGGGACATTTTCATGCATTTTAAATGGGTTTTTTGGGTATTTTTTCAGGATTTTTTTTTTTACTTTTGAGGATATTTTGGGGATTTTTGGGGGCATTTTTTAGAGAATTTTTTCCGGGGTATTTCGGGCATTTTTTGGGGCATTTTTTTGGGATTTCACCGGTTCTCAGCAGTTTTTTTGGATATTTCTTTGGGTTTTTTGCGGGGATTTTTTCAGGAGTTTTTTCAGGAATTTTTTGGGGCTTTGGGGGCGATTTTTCAGGATTTTTTTTTTTTTTACTTTTGAGGATATTTTGGGCATTTTTTGGGGCATTTTTTTGGGATTTCACCGGTTCTCAGCAGTGTTTTTTGATATTTCTTTGGTTTTTTTGGAGGAATTTTTTCAGGAGTTTTTTCAGGGATTTTTTTGGGGATTTTTCCAGCGATTTCCTTCAATCCCAAATTTGAAATTCCCATTTTCCAGGCTCAGCAGGAGACACAGTGGGCATGAGGAATACCTTTTTTTTTTGTATTTTCTCCATTTTTCTGGGATTTTTTAGTGATTTTTTGGAGGATATTTTGGGAATTTTTTGGGGATTTTTGGGGGGATTTTTGGGAACTTTTTCAGGGATATTTTTTCAGGGATATTTTGGGGGTTTCATCTATTCTCAGTGAGTTGTTTAGGTATATTTTCACGATTTTTGGAGGGATTTTTTTAGGGATTTTCTCGGCGATTTCGTCCATTCCCAAATTTGGGAATTTCACCCTTTGCAGGCACAGCAGGAAAATGTCACAAATACCTTTTTGGGAGGATTTTTTCCTTTTTTTTTTGAGATTACATTCATTTTTCAGCAGTTTTCTGGGGCGATTTTTCCAAGATTTTTTTCCAGTGATTTTTTCTACTCCCAAAAACCTCTGGAATTCCAAAATTCCCATTTCCCAGGCTCAGCAGGAGACACAGATGGCATTTTCTTGGGGGATTTTTTTTTCCGTTTCTAGCAGGTTTTTGGGGGGATTCTTTTCAGGAATTTTGGGGGCGATTTTTCAGCGATTTTTCCGGGGATTTTTCCGGGGATTTTGCCCATCCCAAATTTCAAAATTCCTCTTCCCAGGCCCAGCAGGAGACGCACAGACGCCATTTTGGGGAGGATTTTCTCCATTTTGGGGAGGATTTTCTCCATTTTGGGGGGGATTTTCTCCATTTTGGGGAGGATTTTCTCCATTTTGGGAGGGATTTTTTGGGGGATTTCTTTGCGGATTTTTTCAGCGATTTTTCCACGGATTTTTCCGGGGATTTTGCCCATCACAAATTCTGGAAATTCCTCTTCCCAGGCCCCAGCAGGAGACGCAGACTCCATTTTGGGGAGGATTTTCTCCAT
The DNA here is from genome assembly GCA_036630365.1 of Acanthiza pusilla. Lineage (NCBI taxonomy): Eukaryota > Metazoa > Chordata > Aves > Passeriformes > Acanthizidae > Acanthiza > Acanthiza pusilla. The sequence continues at coordinate 68,392 of JAXCHO010000211.1, forward strand.
TTTGGGGGGGATTTTCTCCATTTTGGGGGGGATTTTTTGGGGGATTTTTTTTGGGGATTTCTTCAGGAATTTTTCCGGGGATTTTGCCATCCAAATTTTGGAAATTCCTCTTCCAGGCCCAGCAGGAGACACAGATGGCATTTTCTTGGGGGATTTTTTTTCCATTTCTAGCAGGTTTTTGGGGGGATTCTTTCAGGAATTTTTGGGACGATTTTTCAGCGATTTTTCCACGACTTTTCCGGGGATTTTGCCCATCCCAAATTTCAAAATTCCTCTTCCCAGGCCCAGCAGGAGACGCACAGACGCCATTTTGGGGAGGATTTTCTCCATTTTGGGGGGGATTTTCTCCATTTTGGGGAGGATTTTCTCCATTTTGGGAGGGATTTTTTGGGGATTTCTTTGCGGATTTTTTCAGCGATTTTTCCACGGATTTTTCCGGGATTTTGCCCATCCCAAATTCTGGAAATTCCTCTTCCCAGGCCCAGCAGGAGACGCAGACTCCATTTTCGGGGGGATTTTCTCCATTTTGGGGGGGATTTTCTCCATTTTGGGGAGGATTTTCTCCATTTTGGGGGGGATTTTTTGGGGGATTTTTTGCGGATTTTTTCAGGAATTTTTCCGGGGATTTTGCCCATCCCGAAATTCTGAAAATTCCTCTTCCCAGGCCCAGCAGGAGAGACACAGACGCCATTTTGGGGAGGATTTTCTCCATTTTGGGGGCGATCTTCTCCATTTTGGGGAGGATTTTCTCCATTTTGGGGGCGATTTTTTTGGGGATTTCTTTGCGGATTTTTTCAGTGATTTTTCCACGGATTTTTCCTGGGATTTTGCCCATCCAAATTCTGGAAATTCCTCTTCCCAGGCCCAGCAGGAGACGCAGCGGGCGGCTCTGCGCTACGAGCGCGCGGCAGGGATGCACAACGCGGCGCGGGAAATGGTGTTCGTGGCCGAGCAGGGCATGGCCAACGGCAAGAACCGCCTGGACCCCACCTGGCAGGAGATGCTCAACCACGCCACCAGGAAGGTCGGGAACGGGAAATTTGGGGTCGGGAACGGGGAATTCGGGGTCGGGAACGGGAAATTTGGCGTCGGGAACGGGGAATTTGGGGTCGGGAACAGGGAATTTGGGGTCGGGAACGGGAAATTTGGGGTCGGGTATGGTTGGGGAATCAATGGGAAAAAATTTGGGATCGATAGGAGAAGATTTGGGGTCAATAGGAGAACATTTAGGAATGATTGGATAAGGTTTGGGATCAATGGGAGAAGGTTTGGGATCAATAGGAGAACATATAGGAATGATTGGAAAAGGTTTGGGATCAATAGGAGAAGGTTCAGATCAATAGGAGAAGGGATTGGGATCAATAGGGGAAGGTTTGGAAGTGATTGGAAAAGGTTTGGGATCAATAGAGGAAGGATTGGGATCAATAGATGAAGGATTGGGATCAATAGGGACAGGTTTGGGATCAATAGGGGAAGGATTGGAAGTGATTGGAAAAGGTTTGGGATCAATAGGGGAAGGATTGGGATCAATAGGAAAGGATTGGGATCAATAGGGGAAGGTTTGGGATCAATAGGGAAAGGTTTGGGATCAATAGGAGAAGGTTCAGATTAATAGGAGAAGGATTGGGATCAACAGGAGAAGGTTTGGGATCAATAGGGAAGGTTTGGGATCAATAGGGGAAGGATTGGGATCAACAGGAGAAGGTTTGGGATCAATAGGGGAAGGATTTGGATCAATAGGGGAAGGATTGGGATCAATAGGAGAAGGATTGGGATCAATAGGGAAAGGTTTGGGATCAATAGGGAAAGGTTTGGGATCAATAGGGGAAGGTTTGGATCAATAGGAGAAGGTTTGGGATCAATAGGGGAAGGATTGGGATCAATAGGAGAAGGTTTGGGATCAATGGGAGAAGGATTGGGATCAATAGGAGAAGGATTGGGATCAATAGGAGAAGGTTTGGGATCAATAGGAGAAGGTTCAGATCAATAGGAGAAGGATTGGGATCAATAGGAGAAGATTTGGGATCAATAGGAGAAGGTTTGGAAGTGATTGGAAAAGGTTTTGGGATCAATAGGAGAAGGTTTGGGGTGAGTGAGACTGGGACTGAATGACTGGAAAAAGGCTTGGGATGAATAGGAAAGGATTGGGATCAATAGGAAAAAGTTTGGGATCAATAGGGGAAAGTTTGGGATCAATAGGGGAAAGTTTGGGATCAATAGGGGAAAGTTTCTGATCAATGGGAAAAGATTTGGGATCAATAGGAAAAGGTTCAGATCAATAGGGGAAGGATTGGGATCAATAGGAGAAGGTTTGGGATCAATAGGAGAAGGACTGGGATCAATAGGGAAGGATTGGGGATCAATAGGGAAGGATTGGAGGAAGTGGAGTGGGGTTTGGAATCAATAGGAGAAGGTTTGGGATCAATAGGAGAAGGATTGGGATCAATAGGGGAAGGATTGGGATCAATAGGAGAAGGATTGGGATCAATAGGGAAGGGTTTGGGATCAATAGAGGAAGGTTTGGGATCAATAGGGGAAGGTTTGGGATCAATAGGGGAAGGATTGGGATCAATAGGGGAAGGATTGGGATCAATAGGGAAAGGTTTTGGGATCAATAGGAAAAGGTTCAGATAATAGGGGAAGGATTGGGATCAATAGGGGAAGGTTTGGGATCAATAGGGGAAGGATTGGGATCAATAGGGGAAGGATTGGGATCAATAGGAGAAGGTTCAGATCAATAGGGAAAGGTTTGGGATCAATAGGAGAAGGATTGGGATCAATAGGAAAAGGATTGGGATCAATAGGGGAAGGTTTGGGATCAATAGGGGAAGGATTGGGATCAATAGGGGAAGGATTGGGATCAATAGGGGAAGGATTGGGATCAATAGGGGGAAGGATTGGGATCAATAGGGAAGGATTGGGATCAATAGGGGAAGGATTTCGACATTCCCGATGTTTTTTCTGGAATATTCTCCATTCCCAATGAATTTTCCCAGGATTTCCTTCATTCCCAACTCAACCCCCCATTCCCAACCCATTTTTGGGTCCATTTTCGCCATTTCCGCGCCGATTTTCACCATTTTTTCACCGATTTTCACAGGAATTTTTGGATTTTTTTTTTTTAAATTTTAGGAATTCTGACATTCCCAATGCTTTTTTTTTGGAATTTTCTCCATTCCCAACTATTTTTCCAATATTTTCTTCCATTCTCAAGTCACAAAACCCTCGTTCCCACCCCATTTTTGGGTCCATTTTTGCCATTTTTGGGTCTATTTCAGCCATTTTTTCACCTATTTTCACCATTTTTTCACCGATTTTCACGGGAATATCAGGATTTTTTCAGGATTTTTTTTTTGGGAATTCCATGAATTTTGGGAATTTCAGCTGAAACATTTTTGGGAGGATTTTCGTCATTTCCACACCGATTTTTTTCCCCGATTTTCGCCATTTTTGGGTCTATTTCAGCCATTTTTTCACCGATTTTCACCATTTTTTCACCGATTTTCGCGGGAATTTCGGGATTTTTTTTGAATTTCAGGAATTCCCTATGGGTTTTTTTGAATTTTCTCTATTCCCAAGAATATTTTTCAGGATTTTTCCCATTCTTGAGTCACAAAATCCTCATACCCAACCTGTTTTCAGTCCTAATTTCACCATTTTTTTGCCTATTTTCGCCATTTTTTCGCCTAGTTTCGCCATTTTTTCGCCGATTTTCACACGATTTTTTCCGGGAATTCCACAAATTTTGGGAATTTTGGGTATTCCAGGTGAGCCCTCTTGGGGACGATTTTCATCATTTCTGTGCCAATTTTTGCACTGATTTTCACCATTTTTTCACCTAATTTTCCCCATTTTCGGTGCTATTTTCACCATTTTTTCACCGTTTTCCGCCATTTTTTCACCAATTTTCGCACTATTTTTCCGGAAGTTCCATTAATTTCGGGAATTTTGGGAATTCCACGTGAACCATTTTGGAGGATTTTCATCATTTCTGTCCCAATTTTTCCCCTTATTTTCGCCATTTTTGGGTCTATTTCGGCCATTTTTTTCCCGATTTTCACCATTTTTTCACCGTTTTTCGCGGGAATTTCGGGATTTTTCCGGAATTTCGGGAATTCCATGAAATTTTGGGAAATCCCAGGTGAACGAGGCGGAGCAGGAGCGGCTGTGGAGCGAGCGGGAGCACCAGCGGGTGACGCGGCAGTGCCGCAGCTCCCGAAATCCTCCGCTCGCCATTTCCTTTTCGATTTTCTTTTTAATTTTTCCATTCCCAAATTTTATTTTTTTAAAATTTTCTCCATTCTCATCAATTTTTCCAGGATTTTTCCCATTCCCAACAATTTTTTCCCAGGATTTTCTTTATTCCCAACTCAAACCTCCCCGTTCCCAACCCATTTCCGACTTTATTTTCCTCATTTTTGCTCCAATTTTCGCCGTTTTTGCGCCGATTTTCACAGGAATTTTGGGATTTTTTTTTGGAATTTCGGAAATTCCTACGTTCTTAATACTTTTTTCTGGAATTTCCTCCATTCCCAGCTATTTTTCCAATATTTTCTTCATTCTCAAGTCACAAAACCCTCATACCCAACCCGTTTCGGTCCTATTTTCACCATTTTTTCGCCGTTTTTCGCCATTTTTTGCCAATTTTCGCACGGTTTTTTTTGGGAATTCCACAAATTTTGGAAATTATGGGAATTCCAGGTGAGCCCTCTTGGGGACGATTTTCGTCATTTCTGTGCCGATTTTTGCACTGATTTTCACCATTTTTTCACCTATTTTCCCCATTTTCGGTGCTATTTTCACCATTTTTTCACCGTTTTCCGCCATTTTTTCACCAATTTTCGCACTATTTTTTCCGGAAGTTCCATTAATTTCGGGAATTTTGGAATTCCACGTGAACCATTTTTGGGAGGATTTTCATCATTTCTGTCCCAATTTTTCCCCTGATTTTCGCCATTTTTGGGTCTATTTCGGCCATTTTTTCCCCGATTTTCACCATTTTTTCACAGTTTTTCGCGGGAATTTCGGGATTTTTTCCGGAATTTCGGGAATTCCATGAAATTTTGGGAATTCCAGGTGAACGAGGCGGAGCAGGAGCGGCTGTGGAGCGAGCGGGAGCACCAGCGGGTGACGCGGCAGTGCCGCAGCTCCCGAAATCCTCCGCTCGCCATTTCCTTTTCGATTTTCTTTTTAATTTTTCCATTCCCAAATTTTATTTTTTTTAAAATTTTCTCCATTCTCATCAATTTTTCCAGGATTTTTCCCATTCCAACAATTTTTTCCCAGGATTTTCTTTATTCCCAACTCAAACCTCCCCGTTCCCAACCCATTTCCGACTTTATTTTCCTCATTTTTGCTCCAATTTTCGCCGTTTTTGCGCCGATTTTCACAGGAATTTTGGGATTTTTTTTTGGAATTTCGGAAATTCCTACGTTCTTAATACTTTTTTCTGGAATTTCCTCCGTTCCAGCTATTTTTCCAATATTTTCTTCATTCTCAAGTCACAAAATCCTCATACCCAACCCTTTTTCAGTCCTATTTTCACCATTTTTTCGCCGATTTTCGCCATTTTTTCGCCGATTTTTCGCGCGGTTTTTTTTGGGAATTCCACAATTTTGGATTTTCGGGAATTCCAGGTGAACGAGGCGGAGCAGGAGCGGCTGTGGAGCGAGCGGGAGCACCAGCGGGTGACGCGGCAGTGCCAGCAGGCCGAGGCCGAGGTGCAGCGCCTGCAGAAAATCGCTCAAGAGGGACATCGCTCGCTCCAGGCCTTACTTCGAGCTCAAGGCCCAGTTCAACCAGCGCCTCGAGGTACTGGGAGGGACTGGGAGGGACTGGGATGACTGGGATGGACTGGGAGGCACTGGGAGGCACTGGGAGCAATTGGAACGGAGTTGAAAGGGTTAAAAGTGAGCACAAAGGGTTAAAAAAGTGGAAAAAATGGGATTGGGGTGAACTGGGAATGGACTGGGAGGGACTGGGAATGAACTGGGAAAAGGACTGGGGAATGACTGGGATGGACTAGGAGGGACTGGGATGAACTGGGAGGGACTGGGAGAGACTGGAAATGAACTGGGAATTGACTGGGATGAACTGGGATGGACTGGGATGGACTGGGAATGGACTGGAAGGGACTGGGATGGACTGGGAATGGACTGGGAATGAACTGGGAGCGCTGGGAGGGACATCGTTTGCTCCAGGCCTTCCTTCGAGCTCAAGGCCCAGTTCAACCAGCCCCTGGAGGTACTGGGAGGGACTGGGAGGGACTGGGAATACTGGAGAGAGTCACTGGGAGGGACTGGGAATGGATTGGGATAACTGGGAGCAATTGGAAGGGAGTTGAAAGGGTTAAAAGTGAGCGCAAAGGGTTAAAGAATGGGGAATGGGACTGGGTGTTACTGGGAATGGATTGGGATGGACTGGGGTGAACTGGGAACACTGGGAATGGACTGGGAGGCACTGGGGATGACTGGGAGAGACTGGGAATGGACTGGAATGGATTGGGAAGGACTGGGAATGAACTGGGATGGACTGGGAATGGACTGGGAGGGACTGGGATGGACTGGGATGGACTGGGAATGGACTGGGATGGACTGGGAATGGACTGGGATGGACTGGAATGGAATGGGAATGGACTGGGATGGACTGGGAATGGGCTGGGATGGACTGGGATGGACTGGGAGGGTCACTGGGATGGACTGGAGTGGACTGGGAATGGACTGGGATGGACTGGGAATGGACTGGGAATGGACTGGGAGGGACTGGGATGGACTGGGAATGGACTGGGATGGACTGGGAATGGGCTGGGATGGACTGGGATGGGACTGGGATGGACTGGGAATGGACTGGGATGGACTGGGAATGGACTGGGGATGGACTGGGATGGACTGGGGTGAACTGGGAATGGACTGGGGTGAACTGGGAATGGACTGGGATGGACTGGGAATGGACTGGGATGGACTGGGAGGGATTGGGAGGAACTGGGAATGGACTGGGAATGGAGTGGGAATTTTATGAATTTCCACCATTTTTTAAAGATATTTTCACCAAATTTCCTCAGATTTTCCCCAAATTTTCAGCATCTTTGGCCACGATTTTTACAGAATTTAATGAAATTCACGAATTCTGATCAATTCCCACTTTTCCACTTCTCCAGGAGCACAAATCCCACGTGAATTGCCTGGAATTTTACTGAGTTTTTAAATTGATTGTTTAACAATGAATTTTTGTGGAATTTTTAAGGGTTTTAACCGTTTTTTAATACCCAATTTTTAATGGACTTTTCTCGAATTTTTAGGGATTTTAATCAGAATTTTTTACATATTTTAACAATTTTTTTTCAATATTTTAATGATTTTTTGTGTCTTTTCACCGAATTTTAACCGATTTTCGCCAAATTTTCAACGTTTTTCACCGTGATTTTTACAGAATAAACCAAATTTTATTAATTCTGTCCAAATTTTCCCCCCAGGAGCACAAATCCCGCGTGAACTCCCTGGAAATTTACCCAATTTTTAATGGATTTTCCCCGAATTTTAATGGATTTTAAATGCATTTTTTAATGGATATTTTAACCAAATTTTTACCGATTTTTACCAAATTTTTTACCCAATTTTAAAGGATTTTTCCGTGATTTTAACCAGAATTTTGTACATATTTTAATGGATTTTTTTTTTACATATTTTCCCCAAATTTTAACATATTTCCATCATTTTTTAATGGATTTTCACCAAATTTTAACCGATTTTCACCAAATTTTCGACATTTTTCCCAAAATTTTATTAATTCTGACCAATTTTTTCCCTCCAGGAGCACAAATCCCGCGTGAACTCCCTGGAATTTTACCCAATTTTTAAGGATTTTAACCGGGTTTTTTTAGATTGATTTTTCCCGAATTTTAATGGATTTTAACTGCACTTTTAAATGGATATTTTAACCAAATTTTTACCAATTTTTTTACCCAATTTTTAGGGATTTTTTCTGTGATTTTAACTGGAAATTTTGGACATTTCCCCCAAATTTCAACGTATTTTCCCCAAATTTTAACGTATTTTCACCAAATTTTCACGGATTTTCACCAAATTTTCACGGATTTTCACCAAATTTTCAACATTTTCCACAAAATAAACCAAATTTTATTAATTCTGTCCAAATTTTTCCCTCCAGGAGCACAAACCCCACGTGAACTCCCTGGAAATCTAACCATGGCTTTTAATGGATTTTTCCCGAATTTTTAGAGATTTTAACTGGGGATTTTTAAATTAATTTTTACCCAATTTTTAAGGGATTTTTACCAAATTTTTAAGGATTTTTCTGTGATTTTAACCAGAGTATTTTGACACATTTTAATCAATCTTTTTGCATATTTTAATCTTTTTTTTTTTTTCGATATTTTAGCAATTTTTTGGCGTATTTCCACCAAATTTTAACCGATTTTCACCAAATTTTCAACATTTTTCACCGCGATTTTTACAGAATAAACCAAATTTTATTAATTCTGTCCAAATTTCCCCCCCAGGAGCACAAATCCCGCGTGAACTCCCTGGAAATCTCCGTCTCCCAGGCCAAGCTGCGCTACTCCGTCGCCCTCCGCAATTTGGAGCAAATCAGCGAAGAAATCCACGCGCGGCGATTCCAAAGAATCCTCCGGAAAAACACCGCCAGAACCCCCTGGGAGCCGAGGGAGGCCCCGAAAACCCCGAAATTCCCCAAATCCCCAAAGAAATCCCCAAAATCCCCGCGGAAATCGCCGGAATTTCCACCGAAATCGGCGAAATTCGGCAAATTCCCGGCGAAATTCCCGGGGAAATTCCCGAAATTTCGAGCTCCGGGGATTCTCTGTCGGTGCTGAGCCTCCAAACCATCGCCTCCGACCTGCAGAAATTCGATTCCGTGGAACATTTGTCGGGAATTCCCGGAATTTCGGGAATTTCGGATGCGCTGAGCCTCCACAGCGAGGAGTTGGGGGAGGAGAGAGAGCGGCGGCGGAATTTTCGGCATCACCGGAGCGTCAGTCTGTGAATTTTTGGGAATTTTTGGGGGAATTTTTGGGAAATTCCGGCGGAATTTGTGAAAAATTCCAGGAGGAAATGGTGAAATTTGGAGGAAGTTGTGAAAAATTTTGGAAAAAACTAAATTCAGAGGAAATAGTGAAAAAAAAATCCCCGAAAAAGAAGATAGAATTCCCAAAAACATTCCATTGAATTCTGAGGAAATCTTGAGAAAATTCCGTGGAAATTCTGAAAAATAAAAAAAATCCCAAAATTCTGAGGAAATTCTGATGAAATTCCGAGAAAATCCCAAGGAAATTCCACAGTGAGGAGTTGGGGGAGGAGAGGGAGCGGCGGCGGAATTTTCGGCATCACCGGAGCGTCAGTCTGTGAATTTTTGGGAATTTTTGGGGAATTTTGGGGAGAAATCCCGAGAAATTTTGAGGGAACGGTGAAAATTCCGGAAAAATCCGACAAAATTTGGAGGAAATAGTGAAAAATTCCGGGGAAAAAAGGCAAAATTCTGAAAAAAAAAATGGAAAAAATCCCTGAAAAAGAAGACAGAATTCCCAAAAAACATTCCGTTGAATTCTGAGGGAATCTTGAGAAAATTCCGCGGAAATTCTGAAAAAATAAAAAAAAAAAATCCCAAAATTCTGAGAAATTCCGAGAAATTCCGAGAAAATCCCAAGGAAATTCCACAGCGAGGAGTTGGGGGAGGGGAGGGAGCGGCGGCGGAATTTTCGGCATCACCGGAGCGTCAGTCTGTGAATTTTTGGGAATTTTTTGGGAATTTTGGGGAGAAATCCCGAGAAATTTTGAGGGAACGGTGAAAATTCCAGAAAAATCTGACAAAATTCGGAGGAAATAGTGAAAAATTCCGGGGAAAAAAGGCAAAATTCTGAAAAAAAAAATGGAAAAAATCCCCGAAAAAGAAGACAGAATTCCCAAAAAAGTCCTGCGGAATTCTGAGGCAATCCCAAGGAAATCCCAAGGAAATCCTGAAAAATAAAAAAATCTGGGAAAAAAAAAAAAAAATCCAGGAAATCCCACGGAAATCCCATGAATTCCTGAAAAAATCCCATGGAATTCTGAGAAATTCCATGAAATCCTGAAAAAGTTAAAAAATCCCAAAATCCTGAGGCAATTCCATTAAATTCTGAGAAATTCCCACAAAATCCAAAGGAAATTCCACAAAATTAAAAAAAAAAATAAAAATCCATAGGATTTCAAGGAAATCCAAAAAATTCCTGAAAAATCCCTTGGAATCTCAATTAATTCCAGGGATTCCTGGAAAATTTTTAAAAATTCCCAAAATCCCAACAGAATTCCAACAAAATCCCACAGAAATCCCAGGAAATCCCCCAAAAATTCCAGGAAATTTCAGAAAATTCCACAGTGAGGAGTTGGGGGAGGGGAGGGAGCGGCGGCGGAATTTTCGGCATCACCGTCTGTGAATTTTTGGGGAAAATTTCATGGAATTTTGAGGAATTCTGGGGAATTTTGAAGGAGCAGCGGAAATTCCGGAAAAATCCGACGAAATTCGGAGGAAATAGTGAAAAATTCCGGAAAAAAAAAAAATTAAATTCGGAGGAAATAGTGAAAAAAAATCCCCAAAAAAGACAAAATTCCGAGGAAATCTTGAGAAATTCCAAAGATTTTTTTTAGGAATAAATCTTGAGAAATCCTTGGAATTCTGATCCGAGATCCTGAGGGAATTCTGGGAATTCTGGAGAAATCTCAAAAAAAAGGAGGAATTTTGAGGAAATGCTGAGGAAATTGTGAAAATTCTTCCAAAAAAAGACAGAATTCCCCAAAAAAAAAAAAAATTCCTGTGGAATTTGGAGGAAATCCTGAGAAAATTCCATGGAATCTTGAGGAAATTCCATGAAATCCTGAAAAAAATTTAAAAATCCCAAAAATCTGAGGAAATTCCAATGAAATTCTGAGAAATTCCCAGAAATTCTCAAGGAAATTCCATAGTGTGGAGTTGGGGGAGGAATTTTCGGCATCACCGGAGCGTCAGTCTGTGAATTTTTGGGAAATTTTGGGGAGAAATCTGTGGAATTCCTGAGGGAATCGTGGAAATTCTGGAGAAATCCCAAAAAAAAGGTAAAATTTCGATGAAATCCTGAGGAAATAGCGAAAAATTCCCCCAAAAAAAGGTGGAATTCCGACGAAATCCTGAGGAAATAGTGGAAAAAAAAGGGGGAAAAGAAGAATTCTGACAAAATCCCGAGGGAATATTGAAAAATCCAAAAAAAGAGGGAGAATTTGGAGGAGATCCTGAGGGAATCCCATGAAATCCCAAGAAATTCCATGGAAATCCTGAAAAATTACAAAAATTGCCCCAAAATTCTGAAAAAATCCCTTGAAATCCTGAGGAAATTCCGTTAAATTCTGAAAAATTCCGTGGATTCCTGGGAAAAAAAAATCCTGAAAAATAAAAGTGAATTCCCCAAAATTCCAAGGAAATCCCACAAAATCCTGAAAATTCCCATTGAATCTTCAGGAAATCCCAAAAAATCCCAAAAAAATGTTGAAAAATAACAACAAAAAAAAAAAATTCCCACAAAATCCCAAGGGAAGTCCTGACAAAATTCAGTTTTGGAACTTGAGCTTAAATTCCTCAAATTTTGGGATTTTTGGTTTTAAATCCCCGAAATTTGTGAAATTTTGAGTTTAAAATCCCTGAAATTTGAGGAATTTTGGGTTTCAGTCCTTGGCATTTCGGAGATTTTGGACTCAAATCCCTAAAATTTTGGGAATTTTCGACACAATTTTCCCATTCCCGACATCAGGATTGATTCCAACCCCAAAATTCCAATTTTTTTTTTTTTTTTTTTTACAATTTCCCCTTTTTTCTGCCAAAAAATCAAGGTCGGAACTGAATTGCACTGGGGGGGGGTTGGGAATTTTTGGGAAATTTTGGGAATTTTCAGGAAATTTTGGGGAATTTTCAGGGAATTTTGGGGAATTTTCAGGAAACTTGTGGAAATTTTCAGGAAATTTTCAGGAATTTCTGGGAATTTTCAGGAAATTTCTGGGAATTTTCAGGAATTTTTTTTACTTTTCAGGAGTATTTGGGAATTTTGGGGAATTTCAGGAAATTTTGGGGAATTTTCAGGAAAATTTCAGGAATTTTTGGGGAATTTCAGGAATTTTCGGGAATTTTCAGGAAAATTTCAGGAATTTTCGGGAATTTTGGGGGCTGTGATGAGAACCCTGAGGTTCGAGGCAGCCCCGGGGATTTTTTCCTCAAAACCCAAAAAAATTCCCCAAAAATTCCCAAAAATCCTCAAAAAAAACCTCTGAGAAATTCAGGAATTTCGGGAATTAATCTCCGGGAAGTTCTTGATATCAATAAAATTCCTTATTGTTGTAATTCCTTCTCGTCCGTGAATTTTTTTGGGATTATCTTATTTTTTTGGGGATTATTTTTGGGTTTTTCTTCTTTTTGGGGTTTTTTTCTCTCCTTTTTCTTGTGGTTTTTTCACCTTTTTCGGGTTTTTTTTCCCTCCTTTTTTGGGGTTTTTTTGGGCCATTTTTGGGTGGTTTTTCCTCTTTTTTTGGTTTTTTTTTTGAAGTTTTTTCCCTTTTAGTTTTTTCCCCTTTCTTGGTATTTTTTTCCCAATTTTTTTGGGTTTTTCCCCCCAGTTTTTTCCGTGTTTTTTGCCCTTTTTTGGGTTTTTTTCCCCTTTCTTGAGAGGGAATTTTTCCTCTTTTTTGGTTTTTTTTTTCCCCTTTTTGGGGGCTTTTTTTCGGGTTTTTTCCACCTTTTTGGGGGGTTCCCCCCCTTTTTTGTTTTTTTTTTTTTTCCCTCCTTTTTGGGGGACTTTTTTGCCTTTTTTTCCCGTGTTTTTTTCCCTTTTTTGGGGTTTTTTTCCCCACCTTTTGTTTTTTTTTTTCTCTCTCCTTTTTCTTGTGTTTTTCCCCTTTTTTGGTTTCTTTTCTCCTTTTTTTGGGTTTTTTTTTTTCTTTTTTTTTTTTTTTTTTTTGCCCTTTTTTTGGGGTTTCCCCCCTTCTTTTGGGGTTTTTTCCCCTTTTTTCGGGTTTTTCCCCCCTTTTTGGGGGGGCTTTTTCCCTCTTCTTTTGGGGGCTTTTTTTCTCCTTTTTGGGGGATTTTTTTGCCCTTTTTTGGGTTTTTTTTTCTTTTGTTTTTTGGGTTTTTTCCCCTTTTTGGGTTTTTTTTCCTCCCCTTTTATGGTTTTTTTTTCTTCCTTTTTTGGTGTTTTTTCCTCTTTTTTTTGCTTTTCCCCCCCTTTTTTTTTGTTTTTTCTCTCTTTATTTTTCCCCTTTTTTCCCCAAAAAATGAGAAAAAAAACATGGGAAAACAAAAAAAAAAAAAAAACCACAAACCCCAGAACTCCTTCCCTCCAAAAAATTGGGAAAACTCAAGAGAAATTTGGGAAAACTAAAAAAAAAAAAAAAAAAAAAATTGGAAAAACTAAAAAAAAAATTTGGGAAAACCCAAAAAAAGATTGGAAAACCAAAAAAAAAAAGAGGAAAAAAAAAAATTCAAATTTTGAGCAATTCCGAAGGAAAAATCAAACTCCAGGCAGCAAAAATTTGGGAATTCCCAAATCCTAAATTTATTTCGACTCACGGGGGAAAAAAAAAAAAAATTAAATAAAAAATTTAAAAAAACAATCCCAGTTTGGGCACTGGGAGCACTGGGAATGGACCGGAAGTGTGGAAATTATGGGAAATTCTCCATTTTTTCCAATTAATTAATTAATTAATTCAACTCTAATTAACAAGAGATCGTTAATTAGCCACGAGACAAAACCCAGCCTTGGAATTTGGCATCAAACCAATCCCAGTTTGGGCACTGGGAGCACTGGGAATGGACTGGAAGTGTGGAATTATGGGAAATTCTCCATTTTCCCCAATTAATTACCTAACGAATTCACCTCTAATTAACAAGAGATGGTTAATTAGCCACGGGAACGGAATGGGAACGAGTCGGGAGCGAAGCCAACGATGGAATTTGGGGAGAAACCAATCCCAGTTGGGCACTGGGAGCACTGGGAAAGTGAACGCATGGAATTCTGGGAATTTTCTCCACCTCCGCAATGCTTCAATGAATTAATTTGGTTCTAATTAGCAAGAGACCATTAATTACCCATGGGAACTCAGTGGGGGTGAGTTGGGACCAAACCAGTGTTGGCTTGACCAACACCAGTTGGGCACTGGGAGCACTGGGAATGCTGGGAAGTGACCGAAACCGTGGAATTATGGGAAATTCTCCATTTTCGCCAACAAATTAATGAATAAATTTGGTTCTAATTAACAAGACACCATTAATTACTCATGGAAATTGAATGGGAATGAATTGGGACCAAGTCCACATTGGCTTGACCAACACCAGTTGAGCACTGGGAGCACTGGGAGCACTGGGAAGTGACCGAAACCATGGAATTATGGGAATTACTCCATTTCCCCAATGAATTAATGAATTAATTCAGTCCTAATTAACAAGAGACCATTAATTACCCATGAAAATCGAATAGGAACAAATTGGGACCAAGTCCACATTGGCTTGACCAATCCCAGTTGGGCACTGGGAGCACTGGGAAGTGAACCCATGGAATTATGGGAAATTCTCTATTTTTCTCAATGCATTAATGAATGAATTTGGTTCTAATTAACAAGAGACCATTAATTACCCATGATAATTGAATGGGAACAAGTCAAGACCAACCCAGCCCAATCCTTGGCCCCAACCCATCCCAGTTGGGCACTGGGAGCACTGGGAATGCTGGGAAGTGACCGAAACCGTGGAATTATGGGAAATTCTCCATTTTCGCAATAAATTAATGAATTAAAATCAGTCCTAATTAACAAGACACCATTAATTAGTCATGAAAATTCAATGGGAGTGAGTTGGGACCAACTCCACATTGGCTTGACCAACACCAGTTGGGCACTGGGAGCACTGGGAATGCTGGGAAGTGACCAAAACCGTGGAATTATGGGAAAATCTCCATTTTCCGAATTAATGAATGAATGAATTCAACTCTAATTAACAAGACACCATTAATTACCCATGAGACCAAACTCAATGACAGATCCTTGACCCCAACCCATCCCAGTTGGGCACTGGGAGCACTGGGAATGTGAACCACAGAATTATGGGAACTCCTCCATTTCCCCAATGATTCAATGACCGAATCCACCCCCAATTAACACCTCCCCACTAATCACCCCTCAGTTCATCAAAGTCCCGCCCTGCCCCGCCGGAAACGCCGCGAAGGCCCTGCCCGGCACCGCCACGGCCCAGGGCAGCTCCAAAGGCGCGGCGGGCGAGCCGGGGAAGGGCGGGAAGGCGGCGAGCGCGGCGGGAAAGGCCTCGGCGGCGCCGGCGGCCGCGGCCGAGCCGTGGGTGCGGCGGTGGCGGTTGAGGTGCGAGCTGCGGCTGAAGCGCTTGCCGCACTCGCCGCACTCGTAGGGCTTCTCGCCGGTGTGGACGCGCCGGTGGATGGTGAGCTCGGATTTTTGGATGAAGCTCTTGCCGCACTCCGAGCACTGGAAAGGTTTCTCGCCGAGGTGGATCCGGCGGTGTTTGATGAGATTCGAGGAGACGCTGAAGCATTTCCCGCACTCGCCGCACCCGTACGGCTTCTCGCCCGTGTGCATCCGGCGGTGCTTGGTGAGGTCGGATTTTTGGATGAATCCCTTCCCGCACTCCGGACATTTGTAAGGTTTTTCCCCCAGATGAGTCCGGCGGTGTTTGACGAGGTTCGAGCGAACCCCGAAACTCTTCCCGCACTCGTCGCAGCCGAAAGGTTTCTCCCCCGAGTGGAGGCGACGATGTTTGGAAAGAGCCGAATTTTGGCCGAAGCTTTTCCCGCATTCCGGACATGGAAAATTCCCGGGGATTTTTTCCGGAATTTTCTCCGGAATTCCAGTCTGAGTCCCTTGATCTTTCAAATTCCACCCCAAATTTTTCCCGCACTCCGAGCACTTCCTCCTCCCGCAATCCCCGGGGTTTTCCCCCAAATTCCGACGGCGTTTCCCCAAATTTTTCCCGGATTTTTTTCCTGGGTTTTTCCCGCATTCCCTGCACGGCTCCTCGTGGATTTTTCGGTGTCGTTCCAAATGAGAACTTTGGGAAAAACTTTTCCCGCAATTCCCGCAGCGGAAAGGTTTTTCTCCCATGTGGATCCGGCGGTGCCGATCCAGGTGGGAATTCCAGGAGAAGCTTTTTCCGCATTCCCAACATTTGTGGGATTTTTCTCCCGATTTTTCCGAGGATTTTTCCGCCCCGAAGATTTTCCCGCACTCCCAGCATTTGTGGGATTTTTCCCCGAATTTTTCCCATTTTTCCCCGAATTTTTCCCATTTTTCCCCGGATTTTTCCCATTTTTCTCCGGATTTTTCCCCGGATTTTTCCCATTTTTCTCCAGATTTTTCCCCGGATTTTTCCCATTTTTCTCCCGATTTTTCTGCCCCAAAATTCCTCCCACACTCCCAACATTTATGGGATTTTTCCCCGGAATTTTCTGATTTTTCCCCGGATTTTTCCGCGGATTTTTCCGCCCTGAAATTTTTCCCACAGTCCTCACATTTATAGGATTTTTCCCCAAATTTTTCCCCATTTTTTTCCCCGGATTTTCCCCCAAATTTTTCCCACATTCCTCACATTTATGGCATTTTTCCCCAGATTTTTCCACCAATTTTTCCTTGGATTTTTCCTCAGAATTTTCCCCCAAATTTCTCCAGAATTCCTCACACTTTTGGCATTTCTCTCCCCATTTTCCCCCAGATTTTTCCCAATTTTCCCTCGATTCTTCCCCCGATTCTTCCCCAGAATTTTCCCAATTTTCCCCCAATTTTTCCCCAGAATTTTCCCAATTCCCCCCCGATTTTCTCCTGGAATTTTCCCAATTTTCCCCCAATTCCTCCCCAGATTTTCCCCAATTTTTCTCCACTCTTTCCTCCAATTTCCCCCCAGAATTTCCCGAATTTTTCCCCAATTTCCCCCAATTTTTCCCCGATTTCCCCCAACTTTTCCCCGATTTTTTCCCATCCCCTCCCCGATTTTTCCCGGGATTTTTCCCGGGATTTTTCCCGGGGTTTTTCCGGCAATTCCCACATTCCGAGCAGGTCCCGTGGATCCTTCGGTGCCGATCCAAATGGGAACTCCAAGAAAAACTTTTCCCACATTCCCAACACTCGAAAGGTTTTTCTCCTGTGTGGATCCTCCGGTGTCGTTCGAGGTGAGAATTCCAATTAAATCCTTTCCCACAATCCCCACATTTGTAGGGTTTGTCCTCCGAGCCCGAAATTCCCACAAAATTTGGATTTTTCCCCGAATTTCCAGCGAAATTTCCCGCCAAATTTGGGGTTTTTCCCGGATTTTCCCGCCAAATTTGGGGTTTTCCCAGATTTTCCCGCCAAATTTCCCTCAAAATCTGAATTTTCCCCAGAATTTCCTCCGAAATTTCCCACAAAATTTGAATTTTTTCCGGAATTTCCTGTGAAATTTCCCACTAAATTCGGATTTTTCCCAGAATTTTTCCCAGAATTTCCCGCAAAAATTCGCTCAAAATCTGAATTTTTTCCGGATTTTCCCGCAAAATTTGCCCCAAAATCTGAGTTTTCCCCAGAATTCCCTGCAAAATTTCCCTCAAAATTTGAATTTTTCCCAGAATTTCCTGCGAAATTTCCCTCAAAATGCGAATTTTTCCCAGAACTTCCCCCAGAATCTCCCGTGAAATTTTCCCCAGAATTTTCCTCAAAATCTGAATTTTTCCCGGAATTTCCCCCAAAATTTCCGGCGAAATTCGCGTTCTCCCCCAGAATTTCCTGA
>JAXCHO010000212.1:0-293258 GCA_036630365.1 Acanthiza pusilla
TAGGTATTTTGGGTTTTTTGGGGGAATTCGGGAGGAATAAAGATTTCTGGGGCTTTTTGGGGGGAAATCAGGAGGGATTTTGGGGCTTTTTGGGGGTTTTTGCGGAGATTTCGGGAGGAACAAAGGGATTTTGGGGCAATTTGGGCGGGATTTGGGGCTTTTTTGGGAGTTTGTGGTGGGAATTCGGGAGGAATAAAGGGATTTTTTTGGGCATTTTAGCGATTTTTGGGGTTTTTTCCAGGGAATTCAGGAGGGATAAAAGGATTTTTTGGGTATTTTGGAAGGAATTAGGGAGGTTTTTTGGGTTTTTTGGGGGAATTAGGGAGGAATAAAGGGATTTTTTTGGGAATTTTAGGGATTTTTGGGTTTTTTTCCAGGGAATTCAGGAGGGATAAAAGGATTTTTTGGGTATTTTGGAAGTAATTAGGAGGTATTTTGGGTTTTTTGGGGGAATTGGGGAGGAATAAAGGGATTTTTTTTTGGCATTTTAGGGATTTTTGGGGTTTTTTCCAGGGAATTCAGGAGGGATAAAAGGATTTTTTGGGTATTTTGGAAGGAATTAGGGAGGTATTTGGGGTTTTTTGGGGGAATTAGGGAGGAATAAAGATTTCTGGGGATTTTTGGGGGGAAATCAGGAGGGATTTTGGGGATTTTTGTGACTTTTTGGGGGGAGTTTGGAAGGAATGAAGGGATTTTTGGGGACAATTCAGGAGGGATAAAGGGATTTTTGGGGGGGGGAATTAGGAATTTTGGGGCATTTTGGGGGGCTGGGGGGGTTGGGGAATTGGGGAGAGATTTGGGGATTTTTGGGACTTTTTAGGGTAATTAGGGAGGGATTTTGGGGTTTTTTGGGGGGAATTCGGGAGGGATAGAGGTATTTTTTTTTTGTATTTTGGGAGGAATTTGGGAGGTATTTTGGGGATTTTTGGGGGCTGGGGGTGGTTGGGGGAATTAGGGAGAGATTTGGGGATTTTTGAGGGGAATTCGGGAGGGGTTTTGGGGATTTTTGGGACTTTTTGGGGGAATTCGGGAGGGATAAAGGGATTTTTGGGATTTTTTGGGGGGGAGTTTGGGAGGGATAAAGGGATTTTTGGGGCATTTTGGGGCTTTTGGGTGAAATTTGGGAAGGATAAAGGGATTTTTGGGGGGAAATTCGGGAGGAATAAAGGGATTTTTGGGGGGCCATGGGAGAGGATTTTGGGGATTTTTGGGGGAGGGATAAAGGGATTTTTGGGGGGCCATGGGAGAGGATTTTGGGGATTTTTGGGGGAGGGATAAAGGGATTTTTGGAAGGCCATGGGAGGGGATTTTGGGGAAATTGGGGAGAAATTTGGGAGGAATAAAAGGGATTTTTGGGGTATTTTGGGAGGAATTTCGGAGGAATAAAGAGATTTTTGGGGAGCTATGGGAGAGGATTTTGGGGATTTTTGGGGCAGGGATAAAGGGATTTTTGGGGCATTTGGGGGCTTTTGGAAGAAATCTGGGAGGGAAAAAGGGATTTTTGGGGCATTTTGGGGGGAAATTCGGGAGGGATAAAGGGATTTTGGGGGGTCTGGAGAGAGGATTTTGGGGCATTTTGGGAGGGATTTTGGGGGGAATTTGGGGTGGGGGGCACTGGGACCGGGGCCAGGCCTTACTGGGAGCGCTGGGAGCGGTGGGGGAGGGGCAGGGGGGTGTGGGTGACACCTCCCCTCCCCTCCCCCCTCCCCAGAAAAGGACATTCGCGGCCAAGAGGGGGGGGGCGCAGCTGAAGAGGGGCGCGGGCCCCCCGACCCCCCCGCGGGGCAGCCCCTCCCCCCGCCCAGCCCCCCCCGCCCCCCCCGAGGACCTGCCCGCCCCCCAAAAGCGGCGCCGCAGCGGCAGCCCCCAGGTGGGGGAGGGGCGGGGGTCGAGGGGGGGGCGGGGGGAGGTTAATTGGGTCTGGGGGTTAAAGGGGTCGTGGGGGGCATTAAAGGGGTCCTGGGGGGTTAAAATGGGTCTGGGGGGGTGTTTGGGGGGGCTGAAATGGGTTTGGGGGGGATTAAATGGGGGCGGGGGGGTTAAAATGGGTCTGAGGGTGTTTGGGGGGGGTTAAAGGGGTCCTGGGGGGGCTTGGGGGAGGGGAAAATGGGGTCTGGGGGGGCTAAATGGGGCTGGGGGCAGTGGGGGGGGGCAGGGCCTCTGGGGGGGCTAATGTGGGACTGAGGAGTCTGGGGGGGGCACTGGTGGGGCTGATATGGGTCTGGGGGCTCTGGGGGGGTCTGGGGGGTCTGGGGGTCTCTGGGGTGGCACTGAGGGTCTCTGTGGGCACTGGGGGGGTCTGGGGGTCTCTGGGGGGTCTGGGGGGGTCTGGAAGGTCTGGGGGTCTCTGGGGGGCACTGTGGGACACTGGGGGTCTCTGTGGGCACTCGGGGCTCCGGGGGGGTCTGAGGTCTCTGGGGGGGTCTGGGGGTCTCTGGGGGGGTCTGCAGTCTCTGGGGGGGGGTCTGGGGGACTTTGGGAGGCACTGGGGGGGTCTGAGGTCTCTGGGGGGCTCGGGGGTCTCTGTGGGCACTGGGGGGGTCTGGGGTCTCTGGGGTCTGGGGTCTGGGGGTCTCAGGGGGCTCGGGGGTCTCTGTGGGCACCGTGCCCCCCCGTGCCCCCCTGACCCCCGTGTCCCCCAGGGAGGCTGTGGGGCGCTGCCCCCCCCCGGGCCCCCCCCGGGCCCCCCCCCGGGCCCCCCCCCGGGCCCCCCCCGCCGTTCGCGCTGCCCCCAGGGCTCTGGAGCCCCCTGCCCCCCCCCCGAGCCTGCCTGGAGCGCCCCCCGGCGGCACCACGGCAGCCCCCCGGAGCGACAGGTGAGAGCACCTGAGTGGCACCTGAGTGGCACCTGTGTCACCTGTGTGTCACCTGAATGTGTCACCTGTGTCACCTGAGTGTCACCTGAGTGTCACCTGTGTCACCTGTGTGTCACCTGAGTGTGTCACCTGTGTGTGTCACCTGAGTGTGTCACCTGAGTGTGTCACCTGAGTGGCACCTGTGCCCACCTATGTCACCTGAGTGTCACCTGTGTGTGTCACCTGTGTCACCTGTGTGTCACCTGAGTGTCACCTGTGTCACCTGTGTGTGTCCTGCGTGTCACCTGAGTGTCACCTGAGTGTCACCTGTGTCACCTGTGTGTGTCCTGTGTGTCCCCTGAGTGCTACCTGTGTGTCAGCTGTGTCACCTGTGTCACCTGTCACCTGTGTCACTTGTGTTACCTGTGTCACCTCCTCAGTGTCACCTGTGTCAGCTGTGTCATGTGTCGTCTGTGTGTCACCTGTGTGTCACCTCTGTCACCTGTGTCACCTGAGTTACGTGTGTGTCCTTTGTGTGACGTGTGTGTCACTTGTGTTACCTGTGTCCCCTGAGTGTCACATGTGTCACCTCTGTAACCTGTGTCATCTGTGTGTGTCGCCTGTGTGTCACCTCTGTCACCTGAGTGTGTCACTTGTGTTACCTGTGTCACCTGAGTAACCTGAGTGCCACCTGTGTGTCACCTGTGTGTCACCTGAGTGCCACCTGTGTGCCACCTGTGTGTCACCTGTGTCACCCATATCGCCTGTGTGTCAAGCGTGTGTTATCTGTGTCACCTGTGTCACCTGAGCGTCACCCCCTCAGTGTCACCTGTGTCATCCCCTCTGTCACCTGTGTGTCACCTGTGTGTCACTTGTGTTACCTGTGTCACCTGTGTCACCTGAGTGTCAGTTGTGTCATCCTCTCTGTCATCTGTGTGTCACCTGTGTCAGCTTTGTGTCACCTGTGTTACCTGTGTCACCTGAGTGTCACCTGTGTCATGTGTGTCACCTGTGTGTTCCTTGTGTCACCTGTGTGTCACCTGTGTGTCACTTGAGTGTCACCTGTGTGTCACCTGTGTCACCTGTGTCAGCTTTGTGTCACCTGTGTTACCTGTGTCACCTGCGTGTCACCTGTGTCATTCCGTCTGTCACCTGTGTGTCACTTGTGTGATCTTTGTGTCACCTGTGTCACCTGTGTCACTGCTATGTCACCTGTGTCATGTGTGTCACCTGTGTGTTCCTCGTGTCACTTGAGTGTCACCTGAGTGTCACCTGTGTGTCACCTGTGTCACCTGTGTGTTCCTCATGTCACCTGAGTGTCCCCTGTGTGTCACCTGAGTGTCCCCTGTGTGTCACCTGTGTCACCCCCAGTGTGTCCCCGTGTCACCCTGTGTGTTCCTCTATATCCACTACGAGTCCCGTGTCACCCCAGTGTGTCCCTGTTTCCGTGTCCCTCTGTCCCTCTCGTGTCCCCCTCATGTCCCCATGTCCCCAGTGTCACCTGTGTCCCTCCTATGTCCCCGTGTCCCCATGTCCCCCAGTGTCACCCGTGTCCCTCCCATGTCCCCGTGTTCCCATGTCCCCAGTGTCACCCATGTCCCTCCTATGTCCCCGTGTTCCCATGTCCCCCAGTGTCAGCCGTGTCCCCAGTGTCTGCACACGTCCCTGTCCCCTCTGTCCCCTCCGTGTCCCCCCCCATGTCCCCCCCACTAACCGCTGTCCCCTGTCCCCTCTGTCCCTCCTGTCCCCCCATGTCCCCTCTCTCCTCACCATGTCCCCCCGTGTCCCTGTCCCCCCGCTAACCTCTGTCCCCCATGTCCCTGTCCCTGCTCTGCTAACCACTGTCCCCTCTGTCCCCCCATGTCCCTGTCCCTTCCTGTCCCCCCCCCGCTAACCGCTGTCCCCTCTGTCCCCCCCATGTCCCTGTCCCTTCCCTGTCCCCCCCCCGCTAACTGCTGTCCCCTCTGTCCCCCATGTCCCTGTCCCCGCTCTGCTAACCACTGTCCCCTCTGTCCCCCCCATGTCCCTGTCCCTTCCCTGTCCCCCCCACTAACCGCTGTCCCCTCTGTCCCCTCCTTGTCCCCACCGTATCCCCTCTGTCCCTTGTTCCCCCTCTCTAACGGCTGTCCCCTCTGTCCCCCATGTCCCCCCCATGTCCCCTCTGTCCCGCCCATGTCCCTGCCCCCCCGCTAACGGCTGTCCCCTCTGTCCCCTCTGTCCCCCCCATGTCCCCCCGCTAACGGCTGTCCCCTCTGTCCCCCCCATGTCCCCTCTGTCCCCCATGCCCCCCCGCTAACGGCTGTCCCCTCTGTCTCCTCTGTCCCCTCTGTCCCCCCATGCCCCCCCGCTAACGGCTGTCCCCTCTGTCCCTGTGTCCCCCCCATGTCCCTGTCCCCCCCTGCTAACGGCTGTCCCCTCTGTCCCCTCTGTCCCCTCTGTCCCCCCATGCCCCCCCGCTAACGGCTGTCCCCTCTGTCCCCTGTCCCCAGGAGCAGCGGCTGGTGGCCCCCCCGTTCCCGCCGCCCCCCCCGCCGCCCCCCCGCCCCCCTGTCCCCCCGGGGCCCCTCCCAAGTGACCTTAGGGCCAGCGGGGCCGGGGGGGCTGCCCCGCCCCCCCCAGCCGCTCACCAGCACCCACCGCCTGCGTGCCTTGTGCCCCCCCCCGGGCACCCCCCCGGCCCCCCGCCACCAGCACCCGAGCCCCCCGCGGCGTGAGTGCCACTCCGGGACACGGGGGGGACACGGGGGACAGCGGGACGGGGGGGGACACGGGGGACACCGGGATGGGGGGGACACAGGGGGACGTGGGGGGATGGGACACGGGGGGACATGGGGGGGACACAGGGGGATGGGGGGACACTGGGACATGGGGGGACACAGGAGGGTGTGGGGGACACCAGGACATGGGGGGGATGGGGGGACACCGGGGACACTGGGGGGATGGGGGACATGGGGGACACCGGGATGGGGGGGGACACGGGGGGACACGGGGGGGATGGGACACAGGGACACGGGGGGATACCAGGGGACAGTGGGACATGGGGGGATGGGGGCATGGGGGGACACTGGGACATGGGGGGACACGGGAGGGTGCGGGGGACATGAGGGGATGGGGGACACGGGGATGGGGGGGACACCGGGACATGGGGGGATGGGGGGACACTGGGGACACTGGGGGGATGGGGGACATGGGGGGGACACAGGGGGATGGGGGGGGACACGGGGGCACATGGGGGGATGGGACACAGGGACACGGGGGGATACCAGGGGACAGTGGGACATGGGGGGATGGGGGCATGGGGGGACACTGGGACATGGGGGGACACAGGAGGGTGTGGGGGACATGAGGGGATGGGGGACACGGGGATGGGGGGGACACCGGGACATGGGGGGGATGGGGGGACACTGGGGACACTGGGGGGATGGGGGACATGGGGGGGACACAGGGGGATGGGGGACACTGGGACATGGGGGGACACAGGAGGGTGTGGGGGACACCAGGACATGGGGGGGATGGGGGACATGGGGGGGACACAGGGGGATGGGGGGGACGTGGGGGGAACATGGGGAGGACACGGGGGACACTGGGGGACAGCTGGACATGGGGGGACATGGGGGAACATGGGAACACGGGGGGACACTGGGACATGGGGGGACACTGGGACATTGGGGGGATGGGGGACTCCGGGGAGAAACGGGGGGGCATGGGGGGATAGGGGACTCTGGGACATGGGGGGACATGGGGGCTGGAGGAACAGGGACATGGGGGGACACCAGGACACGGGGGGGACACCGGGACATGGGGGGACATGGGGGGGACGTGGACATGGGGAGGACACTGGGACATGGGGACATGGTGGGTGGGGTGACAGGGGGACATGGGGGGGATGTGGGGGGACACTGGGGGACACTGGGACATTGGGGGATGGGGGACATGGGGGACACAGGGGAAAGATGGGGGGACAGGGGGGACACCGGGACATGGGGGGGACAGTGGGGACACACTGGGGACAGGGCTGGGGGGGCCACAGGGATGGGGGGGAAATGGAGGGCACACGGAGGGGACAGTGGTGACACACTGGGGACAGGGCTGGGGGGGGTCACAGGAGCGGCCCCTCCCTCCGTGTCTCACCCGAGGTCCCCGTGTCCCCAACTGTCCCCGCAGGCTCCCGACCATCGCTACCAACCTCCGGAGCCGCCGGGGCCGGGGGGGGCGAGCGGGGGGTCCCCAGTGCCCCCCACCTGCCGCCCCCCGCCCCTCCCCCCTGCTGCGCCCCCCCCGAGCCGCTCCCCGCGCCCCCCCTGCCCTGGCTGAAGGAGCCGGGGGGGGCCGATCCCCTGGACGAGATCCTCTTCGGGGGACCCCCGCCCAAGGGGGGCGCGGGGGGGGCCGATCCCCCTTTGGGGGGGTCCCCGGAGCCCTTCCCGGACCCCACCAGCACCAGCACGGGGGGGGCGCCCCCCGGACCCCCCCCTTCCCTTACCCCGGCAAGGAGCACGAGGAGGAGGAGGAGGAGGAGGGGGAGACCCCTCCCCACCACCACCAACCGCCCCCCGGCGAGTTCTGGCTGGGGACCCCTCCCCACCCCCCGCTGCCGCCCCCCCCCCTCTCCGAGGGCCCCCCCGACGCCTCAGGAACCTCCCCCGCGCCCCCCCCCGCCCCCAGCCCCCCCTTACCTTCGGGGGTCTCCTTTCCAAAGAGCACCCCCGCCCCTCCCCCCACCCCCCCGCACCCCGAGCCCCCTCCCCCCCCACTGCCCCCCCCCGCCCCGCCCTCCTCCGACCCCCCGGGGGTCCCCCCCCGCCTGTTCGATTTCGGGGCCCCCCCGCTGGACGATCAGTTCGAGGAGCCCCCCGAGTTTGCCAAAATCCTCCCGGACGGCCTGGCCAACATCATGAAGATGCTGGACGAGTCCATCCGGCAGGAGGAGGATGAGGGGGGCGTCGCCCCTCCCCCCCGCCCCCTCCCCCACCCCCGCCGCCCCCTCCCCCGCCCGCCCCCCCCCTCCTCGCCCGCCCCAAAGCCCCTCCCTTCGGAGCCCCCCCGGGCCACGGGGACCCCCCGGAGCCCCCCCGCCTGTACCCCTTCGGCAAACGGGACGACCCCAAAACCTCTCCTTTTTACAGCAAAACCGCTCCTGCGCCCCCTCCCCAACCCCCCCCGGCCCCGGACGGGCCCAAACCCTCGGCGGGGGTCCCCCCCAAACCTACCCCCCCCTCCCCGCGGCCCCCCAGCCCCCCCCAAGTCGCTACCTCGCCCCCCGGCTGGGGGCCCCCCCCGCTGGCGCTGCCCCCCCCGGGCCGCAGCGAGTCGGAGGCGCTGGAGGAGATCAGCAGAGCCTGCGAGACCCTGGCCGAGCAGGCGGGCCGGCCCAGCCCCCCCGAGCCCGACCACCCCCCAAAACCGCCCGGGGGGGCTGGGGGGCGCCGCCACCGCCGCCCCCCGAATCGCCACCACCACCGCGACCTCCGCCGCGGCCCCCCCCGGCGGCGCCACCCCCGCAAGGAGGAGCGCGAGCCCCCCCGGGACCAGCGGGACCCGCGGGACCAGCGGGACCGGCCCGTGCTGGCCACGCTCGACCTGCAGAGCCCCGGCGTGCAGGAGAAAGGGGGACCCCCGCCCAGGCTGGAGACGAAAGGAGGGGGACCCCCCAACCCCTCGCCGGCCCCCCCGGGACCCCCGCCGGCCTTCGTCAGCTCGGCCGATCTGCTGAAGCTGCGCTCGCTCGGGGAGGGTCCCCCCAAGGAGCTCAAGATCCGCCTGATCAAAGTGGAGAGCGGCGCCGGGGGTCCCGGGGGGCTCCCCGGGCTCGGGGGGGGCCCGGCCGGGGGTGGTGGCGGCGGCGGAGGTGACAATTTCGTGGCCTCGGAGGTTGGGGAGCCGCGGGGGCTGCCCCTGGCCCAGCTGACCATCCGGCACAGCGCCGCCGAGGTGGTGCGCGCCAGCAAGTGAGTGGGGGGCTCCGGGGGGGAATTGGGGGGTCTCAGAGGGATTTTGGGGATTCTGGAAGGGTCTGGGGGCTCATTTGGGGGGTCCCAGCAGAGTTTAGAAGAGTCACAGAGGGATTTTGGGGGTCACAGAGAGGTTTGGGGGCTCATTTGGGGGGTCTCAGAGGGCTTTGCAAGAGTCGTGGGTGGATTTTGGGGGTCCCAGAAGGGTTTTGGGGCTCATTGAGGGGGTCCCAGATGGGTTGAGAAGAGTCACAGAGGGATTTTGGGGGTCGCAGAGGGGTCTGGGGGTCGCAGTGGGGTTTAGGGGGTCCCAGGAGAGTTTAGAAGAGTCACAGAGGGATTTTGGGGGTCCCAGAAGGGTCTGGGGGCCCATTTGGGGGGTCATAGATGGTTTTAGAAGAGTTATGAGAGGATTTTGGGGATCCCAGAGGATTTGGGGGCAGTTCAACGGTACAGATTTGGGCGATCCCGGGGGTTTTAAGGAATCCCAGGGCTTTTGGGCAGTTTGGGGCTGGGGATTTGGGGAATCCTGGGGCTTTTGTGGTCAGTTCCAGGCTGGGGATTTGGGGGATCTTGGGGGTTTTGGAGAATCCTGGGGATTTGGGGGATCCCGGGGGTTTGTGGTCAGTTCTGGGCTGGGAATTTGGGGTATCCGGGGGTTTGTGGTCAGTTCCGGGCTGGGAATTCGGGGGACCCAGGGGATTTGGGGGATCCTGGGGATTTGTGGTTAGTTCCGGGGTTGGATTTGGGGGATCCCAGGGGTTTTGTGGGTAGTTCCCGTGTGGGAATTTGGGGGACCCCGGGGGTTTTGGGGAATCCCAGGGGATTTGAGGGCAGTTCTGGGCTGGGAATTTGGGGGATCCGGGGGATTTGTGGTCAGTTCTGGTGTGGGAATTCGGGAGACTCGGGTGATTCGGGGAATCCCGGGGGTTTGTGGTCAGTTCCGGGCTGGGAATTTGGGGGACCCGGGGGATTTGGGGAATCCCAGGGGATTTGGGGGCAGTTCCAGGCTGGGAATTTGGGGGACCCAGGGGATTTGGGGGATCCTGGGGATTTGTGGTCAGTTCTGGTGTGGGAATTTGGGGGACCCAGGGCATTTGGGGGATCCCGGGGGTTTTGTGCTCAGTTCCAGGCTGGGAATTTGGGGGATCCCGGGGGTTTTGGAGAATCCTGGGGATTTGGGGAATCCTGGGGATTTGTGGTCAGTTCCGGGCTGGGAATTTGGGGGACCCAGGGGATTTGGGGGATCCTGGGGATTTGTGGTCAGTTCTGGTGTGGGAATTCGGGGGACCCGGGTGATTCGGGGTATCCGGGGGATTTGTGGTTAGTTCCGGGGTTGGATTTGGGGGATCCCAGGGGTTTTGTGGGTAGTTCCAGTGTGGGAATTTGGGGGACCCCGGGGGTTTTAAGGAATCCCAGGGGTTTTGGGCAGTTCGGGGCTGGGAATTTGGGGAATCCTGGGGCTTTCGTGGTCAGTTCCGGGCTGGGAATTCGGGGTTTCCTGGGGTTTGTGGTCAGTTCTGGGCTGGGAATTCGGGGGACCCACGGGATTTGGGGAATCCTGGGGCTTTTGTGGTCAGTTCTGGGCTGGGAATTTGGGGGATCCCGGGGGTTTTGGAGAATCCTGGGAATTTGGGGAATCCTGGGGATTTGTGGTCAGTTCCGGGCTGGGAATTTGGGGGACCCAGGGGATTTGGGGGATCCTGGGGATTTGTGGTTAGTTCCGGGGTTGGATTTGGGGGATCCCAGGGGTTTTGTGGGTGGTTCCGGTGTGGGAATTTGGGGGATCCCGGGGGTTTTGGAGAATCCTGGGGATTTGTGGTCAGTTCCGGGCTGGGAATTTGGGGTATCCGGGGGTTTGTGGTCAGTTCTGGTGTGGGAATTTGGGGCGCCCAGGGGATTTGGGGGATCCTGGGGATTTGTGGTCAGTTCTGGGCTGGGAATTTGGGGGACCCAGGGGATTTGGGGAATCATGGGGCTTTTATGGTCAGTTCCAGGCTGGGAATGTGGGTGACCCCGGGGGTTTTGGGGAATCCCAGGGGATTTGGGGGCGGTTCTGGTGTGGGAATTTGGGGGATCCTGGAGGTTTTGGGGAATCCCAGGGATATTGGGGGATCCTGGTGAATTTGGGGGATCCCGGGGGATTTGTGGTCAGTTCTGGGCTGGGAATTTGGGGATCCCAGGGATTTTGGGGTCCCACTGACGCCCCCCCGCAGGCAGGCGCGGCTGAAGGGGCCGTTCCGCGAGTCCTACCTGTGTCCCGCGCAGTCGGTGAAGCCTCAGATCGACGCTCGGGAGCAGCTCCCGCGGGACAAGCTCAACCCGCCCACGCCCAGCATCTACGTGAGTCCTGATTGGCTGCCGCGCGCACCCCTGCCTCCTGATTGGCTCCTCGGCCGGGTCCCCTGACTGCCGATTGGCTCCTCGGCCGGGTCCCCTGACTGCCGATTGGCTCCTCGGCTGGGTCCCCTGATTGGTTCCTTGGCCGGGTGCCCCGATTGCTGATTGGTTCCTCAGCCGGGTCCCCTGATTGCCGATTGGCTCCTCGGCTGGGTCCCCTGATTGCCGATTGGCTTCTCGGACGGGTCCCCCAATTGCTGATTGGCTCCTCGGCCGGGTCCCCTGATTGCTGATTGGCTCCTCGGCTGGGTTCCCTGATTGGTTCCTTGGCCGGGTCCCCCGATTGCTGATTGGTTCCTCAGCCGGGTCCCCCGATTGCTGATTGGCTCCTCGGCCGGGTCCCCCGATTGCTGATTGCTTCCTCAGCCGGGTCCCCTGATTGCCGATTGGCTCCTTGGCCGGGTCCCCCGATTGCCGATTGGTTCCTCAGCCGGGTCTCCCGATTGCTGATTGGTTCCTCAGCCGGGTCCCCTGATTGCCGATTGGCTTCTCGGCCGGGTCCCCTGATTGGTTCCTCAGCTTGGTCCCCTGATTGCCGATTGGCTCCTCGGCTGGGTTCCCTGATTGGCTTCTCAGCCGGGTCCCCCGATTGCCGATTGGCTCCTCGGCTGGGTCCCCTGATTGGCTCCTTGGCCGGGTCCCCCGATTGCTGATTGGCCCCTCGGCCGGGTCCCCCGATTGCTGATTGGCTCCTCGGCCGGGTCCCCCGATTGCCGATTGGCTCCCTGCCGGCGATCCCAAGGCATCTCCTTTCCCGATTGGCTGCTGGGAAGGGCCCTGGGGTCTCCTTCCTTCTGATTGGCTCCTCGGCTGTGTCCCTGCCTCCTGATTGGCTCCCTGCCGGGGATCCCAGGCTGTTCTCTCTGCCCATTGGCTGAGGAAGGGGTCCTGGGGCATCCTCACTGCTGATTGGCTCCTTGGCAGATTCCCTCCCTCCTGATTGGCCCATCGTGGGCAGCTCTTTGCTGATTGGCTGCCAGGAGGATCCCCAAGGGCATCACTGATTGGTTGATGGGACAGAGGAATCCCCACTCTGATTGGCTCCTGGGTGGGGCCTCTCTGCTGCTGATTGGCCCATGGGGGGGGTGGAGTTTCCCAGCTGATCCTTTTGCTGATTGGCTGCTGGGTTATGGTCTCTCAATCCTGATTGGCTGGCGAGCCAAACAGTCTATCCTGATTGGTCGCTGATCAGTGGGGGGATTTCCCTGCTTCTCATTGGCCAGTGGAGGGGGATGCCAGGTGCTGATTGGTCCCTGTGTGAGGGCGCCGGGCTGTGATTGGTCGCTGCATGAAGGTGCTGGGCTGTGATTGGTCATGTCGGCCAGTGCTGGGTGCTGATTGGTCACTGTGTGAGGGCACTGGATTGTGATTGGTCCCTTCATGAGGGTGCTGGGCTGTGATTGATCCCTGTGTGAGTGTTAGGCTGTGATTGGTCCTTTCGGCTGGCGCCGGGTGCTGATTGGTCCTTGTGTGAGAGTGCTGGGCTGTGATTGGTCCCTTTGGCGGCTGTTGGGCGCTGATTGGTCCTTGTGTGAGAGTACTAGGCTGCGGTTGGTCCCTTCGGTCAGTTCCGGGTGCTGATTGGTCCTTGTGTGAGCGTGCCAGGCTGTGATTGGTCCTTTTGGCGGGTGCTGGGTGCTGATTGGTCCTTGTGTGAGGGTGCCAGACTGTGATTGGTCCCTGCGTGACAGTGCCAGGCTGTGATTGGTCATTGCATGAGGCTGCCGGGTGCTGATTGGTCCCTGCGTGAGGCTGCCGGGCTGTGATTGGTCCTTTTGGCTGGTGCTGGGTCCTGATTGGTCCCTGCATGAGAGTGCTGGGTGCTGATTGGTCCCTGCACGAGGGTGCCGGGCTGTGATTGGCCACTCTGTCGGGCGCTGGTCGCTGATTGGCTGTCGCCGTTCCCGCCCAGCTGGAGAGCAAACGCGACGCCTTCTCGCCTGTGCTGCTGCAGTTCTGCACCGACCCCAAGAACCCGATCACCGTCATCAGGGGCCTGGCGGGCTCCCTGCGCCTCAGTGAGTGACCAGAAACCCCCAAATTCACCCCAAATTCACCCCAAAATCACCCCAAAACCCGCCGGGACCCGAAACCCCCGAAATCACCCCAAAAACCCCCAAAATCACCCCAAAATCACCCCAAAATCACCCCAAAATCCCCCAAAATCACCCCAAGAACCCAATCACCGTCATCAGGGGCCTGGCGGGGTCCGTGTGCCTCAGTGAGTGACCAAAAACCCCCAAATCACCCCAAAAACCCCCAAATCACCCTAAAATCCCCCAAAATCACCCCAAAATCACCCCAAAATCCCCCAAAATCACCCAAAATCTCCCCAAAATCACCCCAAAACCCCCCCAGGACCCCAAACTACCCTGGGACCCCCAAAATGTGTCCCCACCCCCCACGTTTGTCTGTTCCTGTCGGACCTGAGGCTGTTCAGCACTGAGACCCCAACGGAGACCCCAGCCCCTGTCCTGTCCCTGTCCCTGTCCTGTCCCTGTCCTGTCCCTGTCCCTGTCCCTGTCCCTGTCCCTGTCCCTGTCCCATCCCTGTCCCTGTCCCTGTCCCTGTCCCTGTCCCTGTCCCTGTCCCTGTCCCATCCCTGTCCCTGTCCCTGTCCCTGTCCCTGTCCCTGTCCCTGTCCTGTCCCTGTCCCTGTCCCTGTCCCCATCCCTGTCCCTGTCCCTGTCCTGTCCCTGTCCCTGTCCCTGTCCCTGTCCTTGTCCCTGTCCCTGTCCCTGTCCCTGTCCTTGTCCCTGTCCCTGTCCATGTCCTGTCCCATCCCTGTCCCTGTCCCCCTGTGACCCTCCTGTCCCCCTGTGACCCTCCTGTCCCTGTTTTTTGGCAGACCTGGGTCTGTTCAGCACCAAGACACTGGTGGAGGCCCCAGTCCCTGTCCCTGTCCTGTCCCTGTCCCTGTCCCTGTCCCTGTCCCTGTCCCCCCCCTGTCCCTGTGACCCCCCACAATGACACTGTCCCCGCTTTTTGGCAGACCTGGGTCTGTTCAGCACCAAGATGCTGGTGGAGGCCCCAGTCCCTGTCCCTGTCCCTGTCCCCTGTCCCTGTCCCTGTCCCTGTCCCTGTCCCCCTGTGCCTGTCCCTGTCCCCCTGTGACCCTCCTGTCCCCCTGTGGCCCCCCACAATGACACTGTCCCCGCTTTTTGGCAGACCTGGGTCTGTTCAGCACCAAGATGCTGGTGGAGGCCCCAGTCCCTGTCCCTGTCCCTGTCCCTGTCCCTGTCCCTGTCCCTGTCCTTGTCCCTGTCCCCCTGTGACCCTCCTGTCCCCCTGTGACCCTCCTGTCCCTGTCCCTGTCCCCCTGTGACCCCCCACAATGACACTGTCCCCGTTTTTTGGCAGACCTGGGTCTGTTCAGCACCAAGACGCTGGTGGAGGCCCCGATCCCTGTCCCTGTCCTTGTCCCTAATCCCTGTCCCTGTCCCTGTCCCTGTCCCCCTGTGACCCTCCTGTCCCCCTGTGACCCTCCTGTCCCGTTTTTCCAGACCTGGGTCTGTTCAGCACCAAGACGCTGGTGGAGGCCAGCGGCGAGCACGCGGTCGAGGTTCGCACGCAGGTGCAGCAGCCCTCGGACCAGAACTGGGACCTGTCGGGGACACGGCAGGTGTGGCCCTGCGAGAGCAGCCGCTCGCACACCACCATCGCCAAGTACGCGCAGTACCAGGCCTCGTCCTTCCAGGAGAGCCTGCAGGTGAGGGACGGGGACAGGGACACGGGGGGGACACGGCAGGGACACGGCAGGGACACCCACAGGACAGGGGGAACACATTGGGGACATTGGGGACAGGGGACACGGCACACCACCATCGCCAAGTACGCGCAGTACCAGGGCTCGTCCTTTCAGGAGAGCCTGCAGGTGAGGGACAGGGACATCAGGGGGCTTGGGGACACAGGGGACATGGTGGGGACACCCACAGGACATGGGGGACACAGGGGGGACATGGGGGACAGGGGACGTGCCACGCCAGTATCTCCCAGTATGCCCAGTACCAGGCCTCGTCCTTCCAGGAGAGCCTGCAGGTGAGGGACAGGGACAGGGACACGGGGGCACACGGCAGGGACACCCACAGGACTTGTGGGACATGGCAGGGACACACCCAGGGACAGGGGACATGCCACACCAGTGTCTCCCAGTATGGGCAGTACCAGGCGTCGTCTTTCCAGGAGAGCCTGCAGGTCAGTCAGGGGGTCACAGGGACAGGGACACGGGGGGGACACGGCAGGGACACCCACAGGACATGGGGAGGACACAGGGGACACATTGGGGACACAGCCAGGGACAGGGGACATGCCACACCAGTATCTCCCAGTACGCGCAGTACCAGGCCTCGTCCTTCCAGGAGAGCCTGCAGGTGACAGGGACAGGGACATCAGGGGCCTAGGGACACAGGGGGGACATGGCAGGGACATGGGGGACATGGGGGACACGCCCAAGAAACCTGGGGGACAGGGGACATGCCACACCACAGGGGACATGCCACACCAGTGTCTCCCAGTATGCCCAGTGCCAGGCCTCGTCCTTCCAGGAGAGCCTGCAGGTGACAGGGACAGGGGACATGGGGACAGGGGACATGGGGGTAGGGGACACGAGGACAGGGGACATGGGGACAGGGGACATGGGGGTAGGGGACACGAGGACAGGGGACATGGGGACAGGGGACATGGGGGTAGGGGACACGAGGACAGGGGACATGGGGACAGGGGACATGGGGGTAGGGGACACGAGGACAGGGGACAGAGGGCTCAGGGGGACACGGGGAATGGAGGGAGTCATGTCCTCGAGTGTCCCCAAGTGTCCCCCAGTGTCCCTTGGCATCCTGGGGGTGTCCCCGAGGAGTCCCGGGTGTCCCCAGGGTCCCCAAGTGTCCACCAGTGTCCGGAGGGGCTGAGGTGACACTGAGGCACTGAGGTGACCCTGCGGGGGCTGAGGTGACCCTGCGGGGGCTGAGGTGACATCGCTGTCCCCGCAGGAGGACAAGGACAGCGAGGACGAGGAGGCTGAGGAGCCTGACAGCACCACCGAGACCCCGCCCAGGTGGGGACATCGCCGAGTCCCCTCTTGGGGACAATGTGCCACCCCCTGCCCAGCCCGGGCCCCTCCGGGGGGAGGGGTCCTGGTGTCCCCAAGGTGTCCCCAGGGTGTCACTGTGTCACTGGGAGGGGGTCCTGGTGTCCCCAAGGTGTCCCCAGGGTGTCACTGTGTCACTGGGAGGGGGTCCTGGTGTCCCCTGGGTGTCCCCAGGGTGTCACTGTGTCACTGGGGGAGGGGTCCTGGTGTCCCCTGGGTGTCCCCAGGGTGTCACTGTGTCACTGGGAGGGGGTCCTGGTGTCCCCAAGGGGTCCCTGTGTACTTGGGGGGATGGTTCTGGTGTCCCCGGAGTGTCCCAGTGTCCCCAGCAGGGTCCCCAGGGTGTCCCCAGGGTGTCACCTTATCCTTGGGGGGGGTCCCAGTGTCCCTTGGGGGGTCCCTGTGTCCTTTGGGGGGTGGTCCCGGTGTCCCCAGAGTGTCCCCAGGGTGTCCCAATCTCCCCAGCAGGGTCCCCAGGGTGTCCCCAGGGTGTCCCCAGGGTGTCCCAACGTCCCCAGAGTGTTCCCAGGGTATCGCCAGAGTGTCCCAATGTCCCTAGAGTGTCCCCAGGGTGTCCCCAGGGTGTCCCAGGCTGTTCCAATGTCCCTAGAGTGTCCCCAGGGTGTCCCCAGGGTGTCCCAGGGTCCCCAAACCCTTCCGGGTTCACACGTCCCCCTTGGGGACCCCTGACCCCATGTCCCCCCCAGCCCCCCCGACCAGAAATCTCATCAGATCATCAAGTTCGGGACCAACATCGACCTGTCGGACGCCAAGAGGTGACAGTGGGGACAGCCGGGTGGCACTGGGGGGTCAGGGACACCCCTGGGTGACAATGGGGACACCCAGGTGGCAATGGGGGGGGGGTCAGGGACACCCCTGGGTCACAATGGGGGGAGTCAGAGCCACTCTCAGGTGACAGTGGGAGGTCAGGGTCACCTGTAGGTGACATTGGGGGCTTGGGGTGGGGTCAGGGACACCCCTGGGTGACAGTGGGGGGGTCAGAGCCACTCCCAGGTGACAGTTGAGGGGGTCAGGGCCACCTGTGGCTGCTGGGGTGGCTGGGCTGGGGGTCAGGGACAGGCCCAGGTGACAAAGTGTGGGACAGGTGACATCCCCAGGTGGGAGCCACCCCCAAGGTGATGTCCCCAGCTGGTGACAATGAGGGCTGGGGCAGTCAGGGACCCCCAGGTTGCACCCCCAGGTGGGTGTGATGCCCCAGGTGACATCCCCAGGTGGGTGCCACTCCCCAGGTGACATCCCCAGGTGGGTGCCACACCCCAGGTGACACTGCCAGGTGGGTGCCACCTCCTTAGGTGATGCCCCCAGGTGGTGACAATATGGGGCTGGGGTGGTCAGGGGCCCCCAGGTGACATCCCCAGGTGGGCGCCATGCTCCAGGTGACATCCCCAGGTGGGTGCCACCCCCAGGTGACACTCCCAGGTGGGTGCCACCCCCGGGGGACATCCCTAGGTGGGTCCCACCCCCGCAGGTGACATCCCCAGGTGGGTGCCATGCCCCAGGTGACATCCCCAGGTGGTGACAATATGGGGCTGGGGTGGTCAGCAGCCCCCAGGTGACATCCCCAGGTGGGTGCCACCCCCCAGGTGACATCCCCAGGTGGGTGCCACCCCCCAGGTGACATCCCCAGGTGGGTGGCACCCCCCAGGTGACGTGCCCAGGTGGGTGCCACCCCTCAGCTGACATCCCCAGCTGATGACAATGGGGTCTGGGGCAGTCAGGGGCCCCCAGGTGACATCCCCAGGTGGGTTCCACCCCCCAGGTGACATCCCCAGGTGGGTGCCACCCCCAGGTGACCCCGCTGTCCCCGTGCCGTCCCCACGCGCAGGTGGAAGCCGCAGCTGCAGGAGCTGCTGAAGCTGCCGGCGTTCATGCGCGTGTCCTCCACGGGGAACATGCTGAGCCACGTGGGCCACACCATCCTGGGCATGAACACCGTGCAGCTCTACATGAAAGTGCCCGGCAGCCGCACGCCCGGTGAGACACATGGGGACAGCTGGGGACACAGGGGGACACGGGGGGGACAGCTGGGGACACGGGGGGACGT
Source organism: Acanthiza pusilla (assembly GCA_036630365.1). Lineage (NCBI taxonomy): Eukaryota > Metazoa > Chordata > Aves > Passeriformes > Acanthizidae > Acanthiza > Acanthiza pusilla. Next base: position 18,298 of record JAXCHO010000212.1, read on the forward strand.
GTACACCTTGTGTTGGGCAGAGGTGTGGCGGTGGCAGTGCCATCCGGGGGTGTTTGGGGAGATGGGAACAGTGTGAGGGTGACATCAGGGGACACCTGGGGACAGCTGGGGACACAGGGGGGACATGTACACCTCATGTTAGGCAGAGGTGTGGCGGTGGCAGTGCCATCCGGGGGTGTTTGGGGACATGGGAACAGTGTGGGGGTGATATCAAGGGACATCAGGGGACACCTGGGGACAGCTGGGGACACGGGGGGACGTGTACACCTTGTGTTGGGCAGAGGTGTGGCGGTGGCAGTGCCATCCGGGGGTGGTTTGGGGGTGTTTGGGGACATGGGAACAGTGTGGGGGTGACATCAGGGGACACCTGGTGACACCCAGGGACAGCTGGGGACACAGGGGGGACATGTACACCTCATGTTAGGCAGAGGTGTGGCGGTGGCAGTGCCATCCGGGGGTGTTTGGGGACATGGGAACAGTGTGGGGGTGATATCAAGGGACATCAGGGGACACCTGGGGACACCTGGGGACATGGGGGGGACAGCTGGGGACATGGGGGGGACGTGTACACCTTGTGTTGGGCAGAGGTGTGGTGGTGGCAGTGCCATCCGGGGGTGGTTGGGGGTGAGAGGGGACAGGGGTGACACTGTGGGTGGGGACAGGGCAGAGGGTGACAGTGCATGTGACATTGAGGGCACCTGGGGACACAGCAGGGGCAGGCACACCTTGTGTTGGGCAGAGGTGTGGTGGTGGCAGTGCCATCCAGGGGTGCTTTGGGGATGGGAGGGGACATGGGGGACACTGGGGGGGTGACAGGTGGGGACAGGGCAGAGCATGCCATCGGAGACCGGGGGACAATTGGGGACACGGATGGGACATGGGAACGCCACAGCATGGTGGCAGCACCATCCAGGCACCTTTTGAGAGCAAGAGGGGACACGGGGACAGCGTGGGGGTGACACAGGTGGGGACAGCGCAAGGGACACTGTGAGGGTGACAGGTGGGGACAACACAGGGGACATGGGACACTGTGGGGGTGACAGGGACAGCACAGGGGACACTGTGGGGGACACCGATCAGGGTGGGGTGACACCAAATGGAGCCGCCACATCTCAGTGTCCCCACCCCATGACCCTCGGGGGGTTCTGCCCTCTGGGGGTGACCCGAGGTGACAGTGGCGGTCACAGTGATGGTGACGGGGACAGTGACAGTGACAGTGACAGTGACAGTGCTGGTGACAGTGACAGTGACAGTGCCGGTGACAGTGACAGGGACAGTGACAGTGACAGTGCGGTGACGGTGACAGTGACAGTAACAGTGATAGAGACAGTGACAGTGATGATGACAGTGACGGTGACAGTGACAGGGACAGTGACAGTTACAGTGATAGAGACAGTGACAGTGACGGTGACAGTGACGGTGACAGTGTCAGTGACAGTGACAGTGCTGGTGACAGTGACAGTGATAGAGACAGTGACAGTGATGGTGACAGTGACGGTGACGGTGTCAGTGATAGTGACAGTGACGGTGACAGTGCCGATCACAGTGACAGTGACGGTCACAGTGCCGGTAACAGTGAGGTGACGGTGACAGTGGCAGTGACAGTGAGATGACAGTGACAGTGACAGTGACAGTGCTGGTGACAGTGAGGTGACGGTGACGGTGACAGTAACAGTGACAGTGACAGTGACAGTGACGGTGACAGTGCCGGTGACAGTGAGATGACGGTGACGGTGACAGTAACAGTGACAGTGACAGTGACGGTGATGGTGACGGTGACGGTGACAGTGCCGGTGACAGTGAGGTGACGGTGACGGTGACAGCGGTGGTGACAGTGGCAGTGACAGTGAGGTGACGGTGACAGTGACAGTGACGGTGACAGTGACAGTCACACTGACGGTGACAGTGACAGTGACGGTGACAGCGTCCCCCGCAGGGCACCAGGAGAACAACAACTTCTGCTCGGTGAACATCAACATTGGCCCCGGTGACTGCGAGTGGTTCGCCGTGCACGAGCACTACTGGGAGACCATCTCCGCCTTCTGCGACAGGTGGGCGGGGCCTGGGGAAAGGGGGAGGAGTCTGAGACAGAGGAGGCGGGGTCTGCATAACGGAGGCGTGGTCTGCATAAAGGAGGAGTGGCTTAGGGAAAGGGGAGGGGCCATTAGAGAAAGGGGAGGGGCAGCACTACAGGGAGACCATCTCCGCCTTCTGCGGCAGGTGGGCGGGGCCTAGGGAGAGGGGGCGGGGCCTGGGTGAAGGGGGCGGGGCTTAGGGAAAGGGGTGTGGCCTATGGAAAAGGGGAGGGACCATTGGAGGGGGAGGGGCAGCACTACTGGGAGACCATCTCCACCTTCTGCGACAGGTGGGCGGGGCCTGCACACAGGGGGCGGGGCCTGAGAGAAAGGGGTGGAGCCTGTGAGAAAGGGGGAGTGGCTTAGGGAAAGGGGAGGGGCAGCACTACTGGGAGGTCATCTCGGCCTTCTGTGACAGGTGGGCGGGGTCTGTGAGAAAGGGGGAGTGGCTTATGGAAAGGGGGGGTGGCCTGAGACAAAGAGGGTGTGGTCTGCATAAAGGAGGAGTGGCTTAGGGAAAGGGGAGGGGCAGTGCTGCTGAGAAATAACCTCGGCTTTCTGCACCAGGTGGGTGGGGCCTGGGCAGAGGGGGTGGAGCCTGTGAGGAAGGGGGAGTGGCTTAGGGAAAGGGGAGGAGCCACTTGGGAGGGGGAGGGGAAGCACTACTGGGAGACAATCAGCCTTCTGTGGCATGTGGGCGGGGCTTGGGGAAGGGGGAGTGGCCTGTGAAAAGGGGGAGGGACTAGAGTGAGAAGGGGCGTGGCCACCTTTGGGGGCATGCCCAGGAGGAATGGGCGGGGCCAACCCCGAAGTGGCACATTGGGGTGGAGCCACTGGGCGTGACCAGCGATTGATGGGCGTGACCAGCGAATCGGTGGGTGTGGTCAAGCGCGGGGGCGTGTCCAAGCGCGGGGGCGTGGCCAAGCACGGGGGCGTGGCCAACCACCCATTCCTAGCAGTGTAGAGGCATTCAGGGCTGGGTGGGTTGGTGTGGGCGTGTCCATCTGTGGGCGGGGCTGTCGCTGACCACGCCCCCGGCGCAGGCACGGCGTGGACTACCTGACGGGCTCGTGGTGGCCCATCCTGGAGGACCTGTACCGCTCCAACATCCCGGTGTACCGCTTCGTGCAGCGCCCCGGCGACCTGGTGTGGATCAACGCCGGCACCGTGCACTGGGTGCAGGCCACGGGCTGGTGCAACAACATCGCCTGGAACGTGGGGCCGCTGACGGGTGAGGGGACACGGGGACACTGGGGACACTGGGGACACTGGGGACACTGGGGACACTGGGGACATTGGGGACACTGGGGACACTGGGGACACTGGGGACACTGGGGACACGGGGCTGGTGCAACAGCATCGCCTGGAACGTGGGGCCGCTGACGGGTGAGGGGACATGGGGACACTGGGGACACTGGGGACACTGGGGACACCGGGGACACTGGGGACACTGGGGACATTGGGGACACTGGGGACACTGGGGACATTGGGGACATTGGGGACACTGGGGACACTGGGGACACGGGGCTGGTGCAACAACATTGCCTGGAACGTGGGGCCGCTGATGGGTGAGGGGACATGGGGACACTGGGGACACTGGGGACACTGGGGACACCGGGGACACTGGGGACACTGGGGACACTGGGGACATTGGGGACACTGGGGACACTGGGGACACTGGGGACATTGGGGACACTGGGGACACTGGGGACATTGGGGACATTGGGGACACTGGGGACACGGGGCTGGTGCAACAACATCGCCTGGAACGTGGGGCCGCTGACGGGTGAGGGGACACGGGGACACTGGGGACACTGGGGACACTGGGGACACTGGGGACACTGGGGACATTGGGGACACTGGGGACACTGGGGACACTGGGGACATGGGGACACTGGGGACACTGGGGACACGGGGCTGGTGCAACAACATCGCCTGGAACGTGGGGCCGCTGACGGGTGAGGGGACACGGGGACACGGGGACACTGGGGACATGGGGACACTGGGGACACTGGGGACACTGGGGACATGGGGACACTGGGGACACTGGGGACACTGGGGACACTGGGGACACGGGGACACTGGGGACACTGGGGACACTGGGGACATTGGGGACACTGGGGACACTGGGGACATGGGGACACTGGGGACACTGGGGACACGGGGCTGGTGCAACAACATCGCCTGGAACGTGGGGCCGCTGACCGGTGAGGGGACACGGGGACACTGGGGACACTGGGGACATGGGGACATTGGGGAACACCAGGACACCAATGCAGGGACATTGGGGACATGGGGACACGAGGACACCAATGCAGGGACACTGGGAACATGGGGACATGGGGACACCAGGACACCAATACAGGGACACTGGGGACACGGGGAGGGGACACCCCTCAGGGCACCGCGGCGCTGTCACGTGGGGGGCACAGAGTGTCCCAGGGAGGGCGCGGTGGCGCTGACGTGCCCGCTGTCCCCGCTGTCCCCGCTGTCCCCAGCGTACCAGTACCAGCTGGCCCTGGAGCGCTACGAGTGGAACGAGGTGAAGAACGTCAAGTCCATCGTGCCCATGATCCACGTGTCCTGGAACGTGGCCAGGACCGTCAAGATCAGCGACCCCGACCTCTACAAGATGATCAAGTGAGTGGGGACACCCACCTGGGGACACTGGGGACACTGGGGACACTGGGGACACTGGGGACACCCACCTGGGGACACTGGGGACACTGGGGACACCCGGGGACACCCAGGGACACCTGGGGACACCTGGGGAGACATGGGGACACCTGGGGACATGTGGGGACACCTGGGGACATGTGGGGACACCTGGGGACACCCGGGGACACCTGGGGACACCTGGGGACATCTGGGGACATGGGGACATGTATGGACACCTAGAGACACCTGGGGACACCCAGGGATACCTGGGGACACCTGGGGACTTGTGGGGACACCTGGGGACACCCAGGGACATCTGGGGACACCTGGGGACATCTGGGGACACCTGGGGAAGGGTGACACGGACAGGGTAGGGACACGTGGGGATGTGGTTGGGGTGGGAACACACAGGGATGGGGACAGGGACATGGGATGGGGTCACAAGGGACATGGGATGGGGACAGGGCGGGGACAGGGACAGGGACATGGGATGGGGTTGGGGACAGGGAGGGGATGGGCACAGGGACAGGGTGAGGATGGGGTCACAAGGGACACAGGGACAGGGACAGTGGAGCAGAGACTCTGGGGGACTTGGTGGCTTGGCTGCGCCACAGTGGGTGACAGTGAGTGAGACCCCGGTGTCAGTGGGTGACAGTGTCCCCACCGTGGGTGACAGTGGGTGACACTGTGCCTGGTGACAGTGTCTCCGTGGCGGGTGAGAGGTGACACTGTCCCCAGTGATGGTGTCTCCATGGCAGGTGACAAAGTGATGGCGGTGACACTGTCCCCAGTGACAGCATCCCCATGGTGGGTGACAGAGGTGACACAGGTGACACAGGTGACACTGTGACACTGTCTCCAGTGACACTGTCCCCATGGCGGGTAATAGATGTGACACAGGTGACAGAGCTGACACAGGTGACACAGGTGAATGAGCTGGCACAGGTGACAGAGCTGACACAGGTGACACAGGTGAATGAGCTGACACAGGTGACAGAGCTGACACAGGTGATAGAGGTGACACAGGTGACACAGGTGAATGAGCTGACACAGGTGATAGAGGTGACACAGGTGACAGAGCTGGCACAGGTGACAGAGCTGGCACAGGTGACACAGGTGACAGAGCTGGCACAGGTGACAGAGCTGGCACAGGTGACACAGGTGACAGAGCTGGCACAGGTGACAGAGCTGGCACAGGTGACACAGGTGACAGAGCTGGCACAGGTGATAGAGGTGACACAGGTGACACAGGTGACAGAGCTGACACAGGTGACAGAGCTGACACAGGTGATAGAGGTGACACAGGTGACACAGGTAGCACAGGTGATAGAGGTGACACAGGTGACACAGGTGACAGAGCTGACACAGGTGACACAAGTGACAGAGCTGACACAGGTGACACAGGTGAATGAGCTGACACAGGTGATAGAGGTGACACAGGTGACACAGGTGACAGAGCTGGCACAGGTGACAGAGCTGACACAGGTGACACAGGTGACAGAGCTGACACAGGTGACACTGTCCCCATGGCAGATGACGCAGGTGACAGGTGACAGAGCTGACACAGGTGACAGAGCTGCCCCAGGCAGGTGACGCTGTCCCCGTGGCGGGTGACACAGGTGACAGCGGTGGCCTGGCGCTGTCCCCGCAGGTACTGCCTGCTGCAGTCCATCAAGCACTGCCAGGTGCAGCGCGAGAGCCTGGTGCGCGCGGGGAAGAAGATTGCCTACCAGGGCCGCGTCAAGGACGAGCCGGCCTACTACTGCAACGAGTGCGATGTGAGTGCCGCCGGGGGCGGGGCTGGCCCTGGGGTGGCCCTGGGGTGACCTTAGAGTGGCCTTGGGGTGACCTTGGTGTGGGCCCGGGGTGCTCCTGGCCATGGCTGTGGGATGGGCCTGGCACAGGCCTTGGCTGGGCCTGGCGTGGCCTTGGGGTGGCCTTGAGGTGGGCCTGGCACAGGCCTCAGGGTGGGCCTGGTGTGACTTTGGAGTGGCCTTGGTGTGGGCCTGGCACAGGCCTCAGGGTGGGCCTGGTGTGACTTTGGGGTGGCCTTGGCGTGGTCATGGGGTGGGCCTGGTAATGGCCTCAGGGTGGGCCTGAGGTGGGCCTGGGATGACCTTGGGGTGGCCTCAGGGTGGGCCTGATATGGCCTCGAGGTGGGTGTGGTGTGGCCTTGGTGTGGCCTTGGGGTGACCTCAGGGTGGGCCTGGTGTGGCCTTAGGGTGGGCCTGGCATGGCTGTGGGGTCAGCCTGGCTTGGCCATGGGGTGCTCCTGGCTGTGGCCGTGGGGTCAGCGTGGCCTGACCGTGGGGTCAGCCTGGTTAGGGTGGTCCTGACCATGACCTTGGGTGCTCTGACCATGGCCTTGGTGTGATCTTGGCATGCTCTTGGCTCTGATCTTGACCGAGGTCTCGGCCGTGGCTTTGTGTGGTCTTGGCATGGCCTTGGTGTGGACCTGACCTTGGCCAAGCTCTTGACCATTGATGGCCTTGGTGTGATCTTGGCATGGCCTTGGCGTGCCCTTGGTCATGGCTTTGTGGGGTCTTGGCCATGGTTTTGGTGTGGACCTGGCCTTGGCATTGGCCATGGCTTTGCGGGGTCTTGACCAAGCTCTTGACCGTGGCCTTGGCGTGCTCTTGGTCATGACCTTGGTGTGCCTGACCATGGCTTTGGCATGGCCTTGGTGTGCCTGACCGTGGCTTTGGCATGGCCTTGGTGTGCTTGACCGTGGCTTTGGCATGGCCTTGGTGTGCCTGACCGTGGCTTTGGCATGGCCTTGGTGTGCCTGACCGTGGCTTTGGCATGGCCTTGGTGTGCTTGACCGTGGCTTTGGCATGGCCTTGGTGTGCCTGACCGTGGCTTTGGCATGGCCTTGGTGTGCCTGACCGTGGCTTTGGCATGTTCTTGGTGTGCCTGACCGTGGCTTTGGCATGTTCTTGGTGTGCCTGACCGTGGCTTTGGCATGTTCTTGGTGTGCCTGACCGTGGCTTCAGTGTGGTGTTGGCACAGGGCTAAGATGGGCCTGACCATGACCTTGGTGTGGCCTTGGTGTGGACCTGGCCATGGGCCTGGCTATGGCCATGGGCTGCCATTGGCCATTCCACTGACCATTGTCCTGGCCATGGCCGTGGGGTGTCCTTGGCCATGCTGCTGACCATTGTCATGGCCACAGGGTGTCCTTGGCCATTCCATTGACCATTGTCCTGGCCATGGCCGTGGGGTGTTCTTGCCCATGCTGCTGACCATTGCCGTGGCCATGGGGTGTCCTTGGCCACACCACTGACCATTGACAGTTGCTGTTGGCCATGGCCACAGGGTGCCATGGACCACAGGGTGTCCTTGCCCATGCTGCTGACCACTGATGGTTGTGGTGACCATGGGGTGTCCTTGGCCATGCCATTGACCATTGTCCTGGCCATGGCCATGGGGTGTCCTTGGCCATGCTGCTGACCATTCCCATGGCCACAGGGTGCTCTTGGCCACACTGCTGACTGTTCCCATGGCCACAGGATGTCCTTAGCCACACCATTGCCATGGCCACAGGGTGCTCTTGGCCACTCTGTTGACCATTGCCATGGCCATGGGGTGCCCTTGGCCATGCCATTGGTCATGCCATTGCCATGGCCACAGGGTGTCCTTAGCCACACCACTGACCATTGCCATGGCCACAGGGTGTCCTTAGCCACACCATTGACCATTGCTGTGGCCACAAGGTGTCCTTAGCCACACCATTGACCATTGCTGTGGCCACAAGGTGCTCTTGGCCACACTGTTGACCATTGCCATGGCCATGGGGTGCCATTGACAATGGGGTGCTCTCGCCCACACCACTGACCCTTACCATGACCATGGGGTGCCCTTGGCCATGGCCATTGCAGTGCCATTGACCATGGGGTGCCCTGCCCACACCACTGACCATTCCCACGACCCCGGGGTGCCCTGCCCACACCACTGACCATTCCCACGACCCCGGGGTGCCCTGCCCACACCACTGACCATTCCCATGCCCCTGGGGTGTCCTGCCCACACCACTGACCATTCCCATGCCCCCGGGGTGCCCTGCCCACACCACTGACCATTCCCATGCCCCCGGGGTGCCCTGCCCACACCACTGACCATTCCCATGCCCCCGGGGTGCGCTGCCCACGCCACTGACCATTCCCATGCCCCCGGGGTGTGCTGCCCATGCCACTGACCATTCCCATGCCCCTGGGGTGCCCTGCCCACACCACTGACCATTGCTATGGCCATGGGGCGCTCTTGGCTGCACCATTGACCACTGCCAAGGCCACGGTGTGCCCTTGCCCATGCCATTGACCATGGGGTGCCCTGCCCACGCCGCTGACCATTCCCACGCCCATGGGGTGCCCTTGGCCATGGCCATTGGGGTGCCATTGACCATGGGGTGCCCTTGCCCATGCCACTGACCATTCCCACGACCATGGGGTGCCCTGCCCACACCACTGACCATTCCCACGACCCCGGGGTGCCCTGCCCACGCCACTGACCATTCCCACGACCCCGGGGTGCCCTGCCCACGCCACTGACCATTCCCATGCCCCTGGGGTGCCCTGCCCACACCACTGACCATTCCCACGACCCCGGGGTGCCCTGCCCACACCACTGACCATTCCCATGCCCCTGGGGTGCCCTGCCCACACCACTGACCATTCCCACGACCCCGGGGTGCGCTGCCCACGCCACTGACCATTCCCACGACCCCGGGGTGCCCTGCCCACGCCACTGACCATTCCCACGACCCCGGGGTGCCCTGCCCACGCCACTGACCATTCCCACGACCCCGGGGTGCCCTGCCCACGCCACTGACCATTCCCACGCCCCCGGGGTGCCCTGCCCACGCCACTGACCATTCCCACGACCCCGGGGTGCCCTGCCCACACCACTGACCATTCCCACGACCCCGGGGTGCCCTGCCCACGCCACTGACCATTCCCACGCCCCCGGGGTGCCCTGCCCACGCCACTGACCATTCCCACGACCCCGGGGTGCCCTGCCCACCCCGCTGACCATTCCCACGACCCCGGGGTGCCCTGCCCACGCCACTGACCATTCCCACGACCCCGGGGTGCCCTGCCCACACCACTGACCACTGACCATTCCCACGACCCCGGGGTGCCCTGCCCACGCCGCTGACCATTCCCACGACCCCGGGGTGCGCTGCCCACGCCACTGACCATTCCCACGACCCTGGGGTGCCCTGCCCACACCACTGACCATTCCCATGCCCCTGGGGTGCCCTGCCCACGCCACTGACCATTCCCACGACCCTGGGGTGCGCTGCCCACACCACTGACCATTCCCACGACCCCGGGGTGCCCTGCCCACACCACTGACCATTCCCACGACCCCGGGGTGCCCTGCCCACACCACTGACCATTCCCACGACCCCGGGGTGCCCTGCCCACGCCGCTGACCATTCCCACGACCCCGGGGTGCCCTGCCCACGCCGCTGACCGTTCCCGCCGCCCGGCCGCAGGTGGAGGTGTTCAACATCCTGTTCGTGACGAGCGAGACGGGCGGGCGCAACACCTACCTGGTGCACTGCGAGGGCTGCGCGCGGCGCCGCGGCGGCGGCCTGGCCGGCGTCATCGTCCTCGAGCAGTACAAGACCGAGGAGCTGATGCAGATCTACGACGGCTTCACCCTGGTGAGGGGCTGGGGACACTGGGGACACACCTGGGGACACTGCGGACACACCTGGGGACAGTGGGGACACACCTGGGGACACTGGGGACACACCTGGGGACATTGGGGACACACCTGGGGACAGTGGGGACAGACCTGGGGACACTGGGGACACACCTGGGGACAGTGGGGACACACCTGGGGACAGTGGGGACACTGGGGACACACCTGGGGACACTGGGGACACACCTGGGGACAGCGGGGACACACCTGGGGACACTGGGGACACACCTGGGGACACTGGGGACACTGGGGACACACCTGGGGAGAGTGGGGACACACCTGGGGACAGTGGGACACACCTGGGGACAGTGGGGACACTGGGGACACACCAGAGGACATACCTGGGGACGTTGGGCATGCACTTGGGGATACTGGGGACACACCTGGGGACACTGGGGACAGACCTGGGGACAGTGGGGACAATGGGGACACACCTGGGGACACACCTGGGGACATACCTGGGGACACACCTGGGGACATAGCTGGGGACACTGGGGACACTGGGGACACACCTGGGGACACTGGGGACAGTGGGGACACACCTGGGGACAGTAGGGACAGTGGGGACACAGCTGAGGACAGTGGGGACAATGGGGACACACCTGGGGACATTGGGCATGCACTTGGGGACACTGGGGACACACCTGGGGAGAGTGGGGATACACCTGGGGACACCTGGGGACAGTGGAGACACTGGGGACAGTGGGAACACACCTGGAGACAGTACGGGACACTGGGGATACACCTGGGGACAGTGGGGACACACTTGAGGACATTGGGGACACACCTGGGCTCACTGGGGACACACCTGGGGACATACCTGGGGACATTGGGGATACACCTAGGGACACTGGGGACAGCTGAGGGCAGTGCAGACACACCTGGCGTGAGGGGACACCTGGGGACACAGCTGAGGATTCCTGACTTGGGGGGACACGTGGGGACATCTGGAGTGGGGACACAAAAGGGGGACACACCTGCTGAGGGGACACACCTGGGGACACCTGGCATGGGCAGACACCTGGTCTGGGGACACACCTGGGGACACAGCTGATGAGGGGACACACCTGGGGACACACCTGGGGACACCTGGACGCGGTGGGACAACTGTGTGGGGACACGCCGCTGTCCCCTCGCCGCGTCCCCAAGGTGTCCCCAAGCTGACCCCCCTGTCCCCTCTGTCCCTGCAGGTGACGCCGCCAACCCCCAGATGAGGATCTGAGACCCCCCCGGCCCAGGGGGTCCTGACCCCCCCAGGGGACACCGCGGCGGGGGAGGGGCACGGGGGGGGCTCCCCGCCCCTCCCCCCACGAACACTTTTTATTTATTCGCGGAGAATTCGCCCCAAGAGCGGCCTGGACGGACAGGACGGGGGGGAAACTCCGATTTTATACAAAACCGCGATTTCTAGGAATTTACACAGCCCCGCCCCCGCCGCCCCTCCCCCCGCCGTGGGGGCTGGGGGGGTCTTTCTGCTCCCCCTCCCCCACCCCCACCCCCACATTTTGGGGTCCGTGTAACTCAGAGGGGGCGGGGGGGAGGGGGGGCTCCCCTCCGGCCCCTCCCCCCTCATTTCGGGGGGGTCTCTGCCCCTCCCCCACCACAAAGGGGTGCCCGGGGGGGTCTCCGCCCCTCCCCCAGCATTGGGGGGGCTGGGGGGAGGGGCACTTTTTTTGGGGGGGGGCTCGACCCCTTGCCAAGATTCAACCAAAAACTCGCCCCCACCCCCAAAACCAGCCGCCCCTCCCCCCATACGGGTCCGGGCCGGGGGGAGGGGCCCGAGGGGGGAGGATTTTTGGGGGGGGGGGTGCCCCCTCCGCCCCTCCCCCCGCCCGGGGTGGGGCTCAGGTCTCTAGGGGGGGAGGGGCTCCCCCCCAAACCATGGTGCAAAGGGGGGAGGGGCCTGTGCTACCCCTCCCCCCCAACGGGGGGGCAGCAGGAGCCCCCCCGCGGGGGGAGGGGCCTTGGGGTGCCCCTCCCCCCCTCCCCGAGCCTCATTTTGGGTTTTGGTTTTTTTTGTAAATGATTTTTTTTTTTTCCGCCTCTTTTTTAATTTATACGCGGGGGAGGGGGGGAGGGGTCGCTTTATTTATTGGGGGGGGTCGGGCCGGGGGTCCCCGACTCCCGGGGGGGGGAGGGGAGGGGTCGGGGGGGGGGGGATGGGTCGCTGTCACCTCGGTGACCTCCCCCCCGTCCCTGTCACCCGCTGACCCCTGACCTTCGGGGGGAGGGGAGGGTCACCCCCCCGCCCCGCCCCCACCCCCATCATGGTGCTGGGCCCTGCGGCCGCCCCGCCCCCCCCGTGTCCCCTCCCCCCTCCCCTCCCCCCGCCGGGCCCCCGGTGTTTTTGGGGGTGGGGGAGGGGCGGGTGCCCCCCTCCCCTCCCCCCCCAGAAGCTATTTTGTACCTGAGATTAAATTAATGGCAAAGCCCGACGGCTCCGTGGGGGAGGGGCTCGGAGTGGGGAGGGGGAGGGGCCCCAAATTGGGGAGGGGGACACACCAGGAATTGGGGGAGGGGCCCCAAATTGGGGGGGGGAGGGCACCAAATTGGAGAGTGGGGGAGGGGCTCCAAATTGGGGAGTGGGGGAGGGGCTCCAAATTGGGGAGGGGGGGAGGGGGGACATGCCAGGAATTGGGGGAGGGGCCCCAAATTAGGGGGGGGGCACCAGATTGGAGAGTGGGGGAGGGGCTCCAAATTGGGGAGGGGGGGAGGGGGGACGTGCCAGGAATTGGGGGAGGGGCACTCCAGGAATTGGGACCGGGTGGGAATTGGGGGAGGGGGACACAGAAGGATTTGGGGGTGTCCAGGGGAGTGGGGGAGGGGCAGGAATTTGAGGGGGGGCTCAGGAAAATTTGGGGGGGGGCAGGAATTGGGGGGGGGTCTCCTGTCCCACTCAGTGGGGGGAGGGGGACACACACACACATCACACAAGACAATGTCACCAGGGGGGCTTTAATGGCACCCTGGGGACCCCCAAACCCCTGGGGGGGGGGGGGGTCAGGCACTGGGGGGGGCACTGAGAGGGGACCCCCAAAGTCCTGGGGGTCGTTCAAGCATTGTGGGGGGTCCCCACTTGGATTTCGGGGGTCTGTCCCAGCATTGGGGGGTCCATCGGGATGGTGAGGGTCCGTCCTGGTGTTCGGGGGTCTGTCTGGGGGTCTGTTCTGTTGTTGGGGGGTCCATCCGGGGGTCCATCAGGGTCTTGGGGGAGCCCATCCAGTACTGGGGGGGTCTCTCAGGGTTCTGGGGTCCATTTGGGGGTCTCTCAGGGTTCTGGAGTCCATCGGGGCGTCTCTCAGGGTTCTGGGGTCCATTTGGGGGTCTCTCAGGGTTCTGGGGTCCATTTGGGGGTCTCTCAGGGTTCTGGGGTCCATTTGGGGGTCTCTCAGGGTTCTGGGGTCCATTTGGGGGTCTCTCAGGGTTCTGGGGTCCATTTGGGGGTCTCTCAGGGTTCTGGAGTCCATCGGGGGGGTCTCTCAGGGTTTTGGGGTCCATCGGGGGGTCTCTCAGGGTTTTGGGGTCCATCTGGGGGTCTCTCAGGGTTTTGGGGTCCATCGGGGGGTCTCTCAGGGTTTTGGGGTCCATCCGGGGGGTCCGTGAGGCACTGGGGGTCCCTCGGGGGTCCCTCAGGGGTAGGGGGGCTCCACCTCGATGGACACGATGTGGTGGCCTGGGACCATGGCCAGCCCCAGCACTCGCGGTTCGCTGCCTGGGAACGCGTCTGGGGGGGAGAAGAGGGGTCAGGACCCCCCAAAACCCCCCCAGTGTCCCTGCAGACCCTCAGAACCCCCAAAGACCCCCAGAGTCCTCAGGAATTCCTGCGCCAAGCCCAGATCTTGCTCTGGCAATTGGGGCACAGAGAAATTCTGATTCTCACATCTCCAGACCCTCACAGCCCCACCAAAAACCCCAAAACCCCCCAAAAAACCCCCAAAAAACCCCCCAAAAAAAACTCCAAAGACCCCCAGAGTCCTCAGGAATTCTTGTGCCAAGCCCAGATCTTGCTCTGGCAATTGAGGCACAGAGAAACTCTGATTCTCACATCTCCAGACCCTCACAGCCCCACCAAAAACCCCCAAAACCCCCCAAAAAAAACCCCCAAAAAAATTCAAAAGACCCCCAGAGCCCTCAGGAATTTCCGTGCCAAGCCCAGGATCTCGTTTTGGCACTTAGGGCACAGGAAAACTCTGACTCTCACATCCCCAGACCCTCACAGCCCCCCCAAAACAAAAAAAAATACCCAAAAAACCCCCCAAAGACCCCCTGGACCTGCAGCTTTCAGGAACTCCTGGGCCAAGCCCAGGATGACGTCGCTGTGGCGGTCTGTGCACAGCAACACTCCCACCCCCCAAAGACCCCCAGAAAGCCCCAAAAAAACCTCCCAAAAAATCCCGAAAAACCCCAAAGACCCCCTGGACCTGCAGGTTTCAGGAGCTCCTGTGCCGAGCCCAGGTTGCTCTGGCGGTCTGTGCACAGGAATGCTCCCACCCCCCAAAGACCCCCAGAACCCCAAAAAACCCACAAAACCCAAAAAAAAGCCCCCCCAAAAAACCCAAAGACCCCCAAAGACCTGCGGCCTTCAGGAACTCCTGTGCCGAGCCCAGGATGACATTGCTCTGGCGGTCTGTGCACAGGACCACTCCCACCCCGACTCAGAACCCCCAAAAAAACCCCAAAAAACCCCAAAAAATCCCCAAAGACCCCCAAAAACTCCCTGGACCTGCAGCTTTCAGGAATTCCTGCGCCGACCCCAAGATAACATTGCTCTGGCAGTTTGTGCACAGGAACACTCCCACCCCCCTGAGACCCCCATAACACCCCCAAACACCCCCCAAACCCCCCGAAACGCCCCCCAAAGACCCCCCAGAATCCCCCAAAGACCTGCGGCTTTCAGGAACTCCTGCGCAGAGCCCAGGATGACGTTGCTCTGGCGGTCTGTGCACAGGAACGCTCCCACCCCCCTGAGACCCCCATAACACCCCCAAACACCCCCCAAAGCCCCCAAAGACCCCTCAAAGCCCCCCAAAGACCTGCGGCTTTCAGGAACTCCTGCGCAGAGCCCAGGATGACGTTGCTCTGGCGGTCTGTGCACAGGAACGCTCCCACCAAGGTCCTCCCGTCCGACATTCGGATGCGCAGGCTGCGGTTGAGCAGCGCCTCGAGCCTCTGCCGCCCCCGGGGGGGCCCCGAGACCCCCGGCCCGGGCTCCTGGGGGAGGGAGGGGGAGAAGAGAGGGGTGAGACCCCCGAAAGCACAGTGCGGGACTTGTGAGGACTATGGGAACTCATATTGGCCCCCCCAAAATGGTCCCCAGCCCCTAAGGCCCCCCCAAAGCTCCCCCCAGCCCCTATGACCCCCCAAAGCTTCCCCCAGCCCCTAAGGCCCCCCCCAAAGCTCCCCCCAGCCCCTATGGCTCCCCCCAAACCTCCCTCCAGACCCTAGGCCCCCCCAAAGCTCCCCCCAGCCCCTATGGCCCCCCAAATTGGACCCCAGCCTCCAAGGCCCCCAAAAAGCTCCCCCCAGCCCCCCCAACATCCTCTGTGGCCCCCCCACAAACCCCCAGAGCCCCCCCAGAACACCCCACAACCCTCCCCAACACCCTTTATCTCCCCCCCCCCCCCACAGTCCCCCCGTGACCCCTACAGCCCCCACTGGGACCCCCCAACCGCACCCACAGCCCCCCCGGGTCTCCCCTAGGACCCCCGGACCGCCCCCCATAGACTCCAATGGCCTCCCACGGCTCCTACAGACTCCCCAGGACCCACAGGACACCTGGGCGGCCCCCCAGACCCCAGGTACCCCTAGAGACCCCCCGGGCCCCCCAAAATCCCCTACAGACCCCCCCGGGCCCCCCCAAATCCCCTACAGACCCCCCGGGCCCCCTAAAATCCCCTACAGACCCCCCCGGGCCCCCCAAAATCCCCTACAGACCCCCCCGGGCCCCCCAAAATCCCCTACAGACCCCCCCGGGCCCCCCAAAATCCCCTACAGACCCCCCCGGGCCCCCCACTCACGGCCGGGCCTGCCCCCGCCTCCTCCGGCGGATCCGCCATGATGGCGCCGCTTCCCGGCAGCCCCGCGCGGCCCAAGGGGAGGAGCTAGGAACTACAACTCCCGGCGTGCCCCGCATGGTACCAGCACCAATGGCGTGTGCTTATTTTGGGGACTACATTTCCCAGCGTGCCCCGCGCAGTAACAGCACCAATGGCGTGCGCTTATTTTGGGGACTACAGTTCCCGGCGTGCCCCGCGCGGCAACAGCAACAATGGTGCATGTTGATTTTGGGGACTACATTTCCCGGCGTGCCCCGCGCGGCAACAGCAACAATGGTGCATGTTGATTTTGGGGACTACATTTCCCAGCGTGCCCCGCGTGGTAACAGCAGCAATGCCGTGTGCTTACTTTGGGGACTACATTTCCCGGCGTGCCCCGCGCGGTAACTGCAGCCGGTAATGGCTGGGCGGAACCAAGGACTGCATTTCCCGACACACCCCGCGGCGCGCAGGACCGGAACTTCCGGCGGCGTTGCCATGGCGACGGGCGGCGCGGGCTCGGCGGCGGCCCCGGGCCTGGCCTGAGGGGCCCCGAGGTGCGGGGGGGCCCTGAGGGGCTGGAGGGGCTCAGGAGGGGCCTGGGGGGAGGGGTGGGGGTCGTGGGGACTGTGGGGGGCCGGGGGTCCCCGTTTTGGGGGGGTCTCCCCTCAGCCAGGCGCGCCCCCTTCTGGAGGCCGCGGGTAATGACGTCACCCTCAGAGCGGGGCTGGGGGACCCCCAAAGCACCGGGGGCGGTCAGGAGTCCCCAACCCCCTCCCCCCCCAAATTAGGGGCTCATGGCCCCCCCACACACACTGGGGGTCACCAGGACCCCCCCCCAGCATTGGGGGTCCCCCCTTGCCTCCCTTGGCACGCTTGGGTCTCTCTTGGGGGGTCCCTCGTCCCCTGGGGGGAGGGGTCCCCTGTCCCTATGGGGGTCCCTCACCGATTTTGGGGACCCCCTCAGTCATGGGGGTGCTGTGACCCCCCAACCCCTCCTCAGGACCCCAAACCCGTGCAAGGACCCCCCCACACCCCCAAATCCCGGGGTTCCCTCAGCCCCTCCCCCCCCCCAAATCCCGGGTGTCCCTCAGCCCCTCCCCCCCAACCCCGGTGACAGCAGATGGTGACACCAGCGGGGTTGGGGAGGTTCCCTGGAGGGTCCCCCCAATTTTGGGGGCAAATTTTAACTTTCTGGAGCCACAATAAATGCGATTTTGTCAAAAGCAGGTGCAGCAGAGCCTCGGGGGAGGGGACACGCTCAGGGACACATTCGGGGACACTTTGGGGACACCCCCCGGCTGTGGGGTGACAATGGGGGGGGTCATCACCCTGTGTCCCCCACCTTGGGGGTGGCACGGCCTTGCTGTCCCCAGGTGTCCCCCCAGGGGTGTTTCCCACGGGGGTGACAGCAGGTGACACCGGCCAGGTGTGTGGCACTGGCTGTTTGTCCCCGTGGGTGACTGCCAGCCCCAACACGGTTACCTGTGACACGGTGACCTGTCCCCAACGCTGACCTGACCCCCCCGGGAGAGCTCGCGGTGTCCCCACGGCTGTCTGTGTCACCTGCCTGTGTCACCTGTCCTGGTGTCTGTCTGTCTCTGTCCCCTGTCCATGTCCGGCTGTCCGTGTCACCTGTCCATGTCACCTGTCATATCATCTGTCCACATCCATCTGTTTGTCTGTCCATGTCACCTGTCGAGGTCACTTGTCTGTGTCACCTGTCCATGTCCGGCTGTCTGTGTCACCTGCCTGTGTCACCTGTCCTGGTGTCTGTCTGTGCCTGTCACCTGTCCATGTCCAGCTGTCTGTGTCACCTGTCCCTGTCACCTGCCTGTGTCACCTGTCCTGGTGTCTGTCTGTTCCTGTCACCTGTCCATGTCCAGCTGTGTCACCTGTCCCTGTCACCTGTCGAGGTCACTTGTCTGTGTCACCTGTCCCTGTCACCTGCCTGTGTCACCTGTCCTGGTGTCTGTTCCTGTCACCTGTCCATGTCCGATTGTCTGTGTCACCTGTCCATGTCCAGCTGTGTCACCTGTCCCTGTCACATGTACACAGTCCGTGTCCAGCTGTCCGTGTCTCCTGTCCGTGTCTGGTTGTGTCACCTGTCCATGTCCGGCTGTCCGTGTCACCTGCCTGTGTCACCTGTCTGTGTTGCCACCTATGTCACCTGTCCGTGTCACCTGTCGAGGTCACCTGTCTGTGTCACCTGTCCATGTCTGGCTGTCTGTGTCTCCTCTCCATGTCCCCTGTCCATGTCTGGTTGTGTCCCCAGTCCATGTCCAGCTGTCCGTGTCACCTGTCCATGTCACCTGCCATGTCACCTGTCCATATCCATCTGTGTCCATCTGTTTGTGTCACCTGTCCATGTCCATCTGTCCCTGTCACTTGTCTGGGTCTGGTTTTGTCCTTTGTCCCTGTCCCCTGTCCATTGTCACCTCTCCATGTCTCCTGTGTCTCATTGTGTCCCCTGTCCTCTGTCCATGTCTGGTTGTGTCCTCTCTGCATTGTCACCTGTCCATGTCCCCTGTGTCCCCTGTGTCCCCTGTCCCTGTCCATCTCCAGCTCTCCCCCCACAGTGGCTCTGTTGTCCCCATGAGGACGGTCCGGCTGTTGTCACCGTCACCACCAGGGCACAGGCGGTAGCAGGGGACAGGTGGGTGACACTCTGTCCCCATCTGACGGTGTCCCCACCCGGTGTCACCACATGGGACAGTGTCACCCTCTGGGAGCCACTGCTGGGATTCTCAGGGGGTCACTCGGGGGTGTGACAGTGACAGAGGGCGGGAAGTGCCCCTGGGATGGCCGAGTGACACAGTGACATGGTGACAACCCACGGTGACAACCCACAGTGACATGGTGACAACCTGTGGTGACATGGTGACAACGTACAGTGACATGGTGACAACCTGTGGTGACATGGTGACAACCCATGGTGACAACCCACGGTGACAACCTGCAGTGACACTGTGACAATCCATGGTGACATGGTGACAACCTGTGGTGACATGGTGACAACCCACGGTGACAACCCACAGTGACATGGTGACAACCTGTGGTGACAACCCACGGTGACATGGTGACAACCTGTGGTGACAACCCACAGTGACATGGTGACAACCTGTGGTGACATGGTGACAACCCACGGTGATAACCCACGGTGATAACCCACAGTGACACTGTGACAATCCATGGTGACATGGTGACAACCTGTGGTGACATGGTGACAACCCATGGTGACAACCCACGGTGACAACCCACAGTGACATGGTGACAACCCGTGGTGACACTCTGACACTTCATGGTGACACTGTGACACGGTGACACTGTGACACGCCACAGTGACACTGCAGTGACACGGTGAGAAGCTGCGGTGGACACTGTGACAACCCCTGGTGACCTGATGACACGGTGACATGGTGACACTCCAGGGTGACGCTGTGACAGCCTGCAGTGACACTCCATGGTGACACAGTGACACAGTGACACTCCAAGGTGACATTGTGACACCGTGACAACCTATGGTGACTCGGTAACACTCCATGGTGACACCCCATGGTGACACAGTGACACCCCATGGTAACACTCCATGGTGACACCCCATGGTGACACAGTGACACCCCATGGTGACACGGTGACACTCCATGGTGACACTCCAAGGTGACACTGTGACACGGTAACACCCCACGGTGACACAGTGACACCATGACACCCCACAGTGACACGGTGACATGGTAACACAGTGACACCCCACAGTGACACAGTGACATGGTGACACCCCATGGTGACACAGTGACACGGTGACACCCCACAGTGACACCCCATGGTGACACAGTGACACCCCACAGTGACACGGTGACACCCCACGATGACACGGTGACACAGTGACACCCCACGGTGACACCCCATGGTGACACAGTGACACCCCACAGTGACACCCCATGGTTACACAGTGACACCATGACAACCCACAATGGCACAGTGACACCGCATGGTGACATGGTGACACCCCACAGTGACACCCAATGGTGACACCCCACAGTGACACAGTGACACGGTGACACCCCATGGTGACAGGGTGACACTCCATGGTGACACGGTGACACAGTGACACCCCACAGTGACACAGTGACACGGTGACACCCCACGGTGACAGGGTGACACTCCATGGTGACACGGTGACACCCCACGGTGACAGGGTGACACTCCATGGTGACACGGTGACACAGTGACACCCCACGGTGACACCCCACAGTGACACAGTGACACGGTGATACCCCACGGTGACAGGGTGACACTCCATGGTGACACGGTGACACCCCACGGTGACAGGGTGACACTCCATGGTGACACGGTGACACTCCACGGTGACACGGTGACACCCCACGGTGACACGGTGACACCCCACGGTGACAGGGTGACACTCCATGGTGACACGGTGACACCCCACAGTGACACGGTGACACTCCATGGTGACACGGTGACATGGTGACACCCCCCGGTGACACCCCACAGTGACAGGGTGACACCCCCCGGTGACAGGGTGACACTCCACGGTGACACGGTGACACCCCACGGTGACAGGGTGACACCCCCTGGTGACAGGGTGACACTCCATGGTGACACGGTGACACGGTGACACCCCACGGTGACAGGGTGACACTCCATGGTGACACGGTGACACTCCATGGTGACAGGGTGACACCCCCCGGTGACAGGGTGACACTCCATGGTGACACAGTGACACCCCCTGGTGACAGGGTGACACTCCATGGTGACACGGTGACACAGTGACACCCCACGGTGACAGGGTGACACTCCATGGTGACACGGTGACACAGTGACACCCCACGGTGACAGGGTGACACTCCATGGTGACACAGTGACACCCCACAGTGACACGGTGACACCCCACGGTGACACGGTGACACCCCACAGTGACACGGTGACACTCCATGGTGACACGGTGACAGGGTGACACCCCCCGGTGACACCCCACAGTGACACGGTGACACGGTGACACCCCCCGGTGACAGGGTGACACTCCATGGTGACACGGTGACAGGGTGACACCCCACGGTGACAGGGTGACAGGGTGACACCCCACGGTGACAGGGTGACACTCCACGGTGACAGGGTGACACTCCATGGTGACACGGTGACACGGTGACACCCCCCGGTGACACAGTGACACCCCCCGGTGACACGGGGGTGGCTGAGGGCTGTGAGCAGCAGCAGAGGCACCGAACAGAGAGAAAATGGAAAAAAGGAGGAAAATCCCAAAACACCCCAAAAACGACCCCGGGGACGGGGGGGTGACAAAAGCCACCGACAGCCCAAAATGTTGTCACCTCTGGGGTCACACGAGGGTTGGGGGAATTTGTGAGGATTTGGGGGTTCTTGTGGTGTCACACAAGGGTTTTGGGGGAATTTGGGGGATTTGGGGGAATTTGTGAGGATTTGGGGTTCTTGTGATGTCACATGAAGGTTTTGGGGGGAATTTGGGGGATTTGGGGTTCTCGTGGTGTCACATGAGGATTTTGTGAGGATTTTGGGGTTCTTGTGGTGCCACACAAAGGTTTTGGGGGAATTTCAGGGTTTTGGGGGAATTTGAGGGATTTTGGGGAATTTGAGGGATTTGGGGCTCTTGTGGTGTCACATGAGGGTTTTGGGGGAATTTGTGAGGATTTGGGGTTCTTGTGATGTCACATGAAGGTTTTGGGGGGAATTTGAGGGATTTTGGGTTTCTTGTGGTGTCACACAAGGGTTTTGGGGGGAATTTGGGGGATTTGGGGTTCTCGTGGTGTCACATGAGGATTTTGTGAGGATTTTGGGGTTCTCGTGGTGTCACACAAGGGTTTTGGGGGAATTTCAGGGTTTTGGGGGAATTTGAGGGATTTTGGGGGGTCTTCTGATGTCACATGAAGGTTTTGGGGGGAATTTGAGGAATTTTGGGTTTCTTGTGGTGTCACATGAGGGATTTGGGGGAATTTGAGGGATTTTGGGGCTCGTGTGGTGTCACATGAGGATTTTGGGGGGAATTTGGGGGCTTTGGGGTTCTCGTGGTGTCACATGAGGATTTTGTGAGGATTTTGGGGTTCTTGTGGTGCCACACAAAGGTTTTGGGGGAATTTCAGGGTTTTGGGGGAATTTGAGGGATTTTGGGGAATTTGAGGGATTTGGGGTTCTTGTGGTGTCACATGAGGGTTTTGGGGGAATTTGTGAGGATTTTGGGGTTCTTGTGGTGTCACACAAAGTTTCGGGGAGATTTGAGGAATTTTGGGGTTCTTGTGGTGTCACACAAAGGTTTTGGGGGGAATTTGAGGGATTTGGGGGAATTTGAGGGATTTTGGGGAATTTGTGAGGATTTTGGGGCTCTTGTGGTGTCACACGAGGATTTGGGGGGAATTTGAGGGATTTTGGGTTTCTCGTGGTGTCACACAAAGGTTTTGGGGGAATTTGAGGGTTTTGGGGTTCTTGGGGTGTCACACAAAGGTTTTGGGGGGAATTTGAGGGATTTGGGGGAATTCGAGGGATTTGGGGGGAATTTGTGAGGATTTTGGGGCTCTTGTGGTGTCACACAAAGGTTTTGGGGGAATTTGAGGGTTTTGGGGTTCTTGGGGTGTCACACAAAGGTTTTGGGGGGAATTTGAGAGATTTTGGGTTTCTTGTGGTGTCACAGAAGGGTTTGGGGGGAATTTGGGCGATTTTGGGGTCACCGGCTGTTTTCCTAATGGAGTATGACAACAACCACAACAGATTTTGGGTAAAAAACCCCAAAATGGGGCAAAACCCCCAAACTTTGAGTGTTTTTTTACCTCATTTTACATCATTTTGGGGTAAGATCAGCTTCTGGGAGGAGCCAAACCTCTGCCCCAACATCTCAGCCCTGGAGTTTTGGGGTAAAAAAGGCCCCAAAAAGGAACGAGGGGGGGAAAAAAAATAGAAAAACACCGGGAGTGGGGGAGGGGTGGGCGTGGCCTGGGGGTTTGGGATGAATTTGGGGCATTTTGGGCAAATTCCGTTCCTAAAAACCCACCTGGGTGCCAAATTCACCCATTTCACCTCGGGGTTTTGGGATTTTTTGGGGGTTTTTATTGGCCTGGGTTGGGGGGAGCTTTAAACCCTTTTTTTCCCCTTTCAAATATTTTCTTTCTCCTTTTTCAATTTTCCCCCCTTTTTCAATATTTTTTTAAATTTTTGCGATCTTCTTCCCCTCCCCTTAATTTCCCCCTTTTTCATTTTTTCTCCTTTTCTTTAAGACTTTCTTATATTTTTTCAATCTTTTTTTCCTCCTTTTCCATCTCTTTTCCTCTTTTCTGATTCTTGCCCCCTTAACATTTGCCCCCTTTTAAAAGAATTTTTCCTTTTTTTTAGTATTTTCCTCTCTTTTGAATCTTTTTTCCATTTTTTTACCTCCCCCCTTTAGTATTTCCCCCTTTTCCAGTCTTTTCCCCCTTTTTTGAATCTTTTTCCCTTTTTCAATATTTTTATCCTTTCTGATTTTTAAAATTTTTCAATTTTTTTCCTTTTTCCATCCTTTTCCCCACTTTTCATCCTTTTTTTCTTTTGATTATTCTTCCCCGTTTTCAAACTTTTTCCTTTTTTAATCTTCTTTTCATCCTTTTTTCCTTCTTAATTTTTCCCCCTTTTTACTATTTCTCCTTTTTTTAAATAACTTTTATTCCTTTTTGAATATTTTTCTCAATTTGAATGTTTTTTAATTTTCATCCTTTTTTAATATTTTTCCCATTTTGCTCTTTTTGAGTTTTTTCCTTTTCCAATCTTTTCCCTTTTAAATTTTTTTCCTTTTCCCATCTTTTCACTTTTTCCATCCTTTCCAATCTTATTCCCATTTCCAATCTTTTTTACTTTTAATATTTTTTCTTTCAACCTTTTTCTTTTCTAACAATTTTTTCCTTTCTCAACGTTTTTCTTCTTTCACGTTTTAAAATCCTTTTCTCTTTTTCAAATTTTTTATTCCTTTTCAATTTTTTTCTCTTTTCCAATATTTTTTCCTTTTCAATCATTTTTCCCTTTTCATTCATTTTACCTTTCCCAGTCTTTTTCCCTTTTTAATATTTTCCCATTTTTAAATATTTTTTCTCCTTTTTCAGTTTTTTCCCTTTTCCAATCTTTTCCCCATTTTCAATCTCTTCCCCCTTTTAAAATCTTTTCCCATTTTCAATCTTTTTTCCCCTTTTCAATCTTATTTATTTCTTTTCAATCTTTTTAATTCCTTTTCAATTTTCCCCCCCTTTCCCAACCTTTTTTTTATCCCACCTCCGTCTTTCCAACCCCTTCCTCAACCTTTTTTTAAAATCCTTATTAAACCCCCCCTTTTTTTTTTGTTCTTCCTCCCTGCAGCCTTAAAGAAACTCCAAAAAAAGAAGAAAAAAAACACCCAAAAGAAAAAAAAAAAACCCAAAACCCAACCCACCAAACCACTCCCTTCCCAAGAGGAGGGAGGGAGAAAGAACAAAAAAAAAAAAAAAAAAAAAAAAAAAAAAAAAGGAAAATAAGAATTTTTTAAAAAAACTGTTTAAAAAAAAAAAAATTGTGCGTGTTTAAAATCACCGGGGGGGGGGGGGACGGGCGAAAAAAAGAGGGGAAAATGGATAAAAATCCAAATTAAAAAAAAAAAAAAAGAGAAGCGTGACGAGTATGGAACTAGTTAACCTTTAACAATTTATGCTGATGTCACACTGAGCATGAGTACTGATTAATCCCCCCCCGAAATATTTTTATGGAGTGAGGGGGGGGGGGAGTATAAGGAGAAAGAGAGGCAAAAAAAAAAAAAAAAAAAAAAAAAAAGCAGAAAAAGAAATAATTTACCGCAGCCATCTTTGTTTTATGCAGAAAAATCTTCGGCTTCGGGTCCCCCCCGGCTGGGGCCACACAAATATTGTCCCTCGCCGAGCCGAGATCTGCGGGAGGGGAAAAGGAAAAAAAATATCATTAATGAGGCCCCAAAAGCGAGCAAAAAAACCCTAAAATGAGCAGAATGAGGATTATTCGCCTGCTCGGGCTGTAGCGGCGACCTGGGGGGGGCGGGGGGGGGGGACTTTTGGGATTTATTATTTTTTTGAGGGGTTTCGTTGTTTTTATTTTGATTTTTTTTTTTTTTAGTGTTTTTAAGGATTGGTATTTTTCGTGGGTCTTGTTTTTTCATTTTTTTTTTTTTAACCTCGCACGGTTGATTTTTAAGGGTTTTCTTGGCTTTTTTTGGATGTTGATTTTTACCCTTTTCAGCCCTTTCCATTTTTGTTTATTTTTAACCTTTTTTTCAGTCCGTCCCTTGTCTTTTTAAATTTTAATGTTTATTTTTGACACTTCCTCCTTTGCCTTATCAATTTTAAGGTTGATTTCTCCCCTTTTTCTTCCCATTCCTTCCCATTTTTAAATTTTAATGTCGATTTTTACCCCTTTTTGCTTTTCCTCCCTTCCCTTTCCCATTTTTCCACCCCATTTTTTCATTTCACCCTTTCTTTCCCCTCCAATTTAATTCCTTTTCAATTCTTGCCTTCATTTCTTTCATTCTTCCCCTGAACGGTTCCATTTCCTCCTTTAAAAAAAAAAAAAAAAAAAAAATTTTAATTTTTTTTTTCTCCTTAATTCCCCTCCCTCTTTCGCGGCTTGTTTTTGGTCGCTTTTTTGTGTGTTTTCGAGGCTTTTTTCGCCTCTTTTCCACCCTCCTTCCTCCCCCAAGGTGTGTGTGGGGCAACTTTAAAAAAAAACCCTCATTCGGCCATTTTGCGCTTTTTTTTCCCCTCACGGGGGGGGGGGGCACCACCCCCCCATTTTCCCCGTTTTCCCTCATTTTTAACCCCTCCCTTCTCCATATTTTTTTTCCGCCTTCCCCCTTTCCCCCCCCCCACCCCTTACCGGGGTGTGTTTTTTATTATTATTATTACCTTTTTTTTTTTTTTTTTTTTCTTTTTTCGTAGAGGGGGGGTTTATTTTAAAATTACACCCGGGGCGGCCATTTTCGCTGCCGGCGCCGTCCCGCCGCCCGCCGCCTCCCGCGCCCTGAGGCGATTTTAACCGATCCGGGCGTTTTTCAGCCCATCGCCGCCGCCCCCCCCGCGCCCCCCGCGCGGCCCCGCCGGGCCCGGCCCGGGGGGGGTCGCCCCGTCCCGCCCCCTCCCCACTTTCCCCTCACACCGAGCCCCCCCCAGCCCTCAGCGGCGGGGGCGGTTTGGGGCGGTGGGAGCGGCGCGCGCCGAGGGTCCCCCCGGCCCCCCGCCCCTCACCCCGCCATGGCGTCCCCGCTGAGGGAGGACGAGGAGGAGGAGGAGGAGATGGCGGTGTCCGAGGGGGACGAGGAGGACGACGACGAGGAGGACGACGAGGAAGAGGAGGAGGAAGACGCCGCCGCCGCCGCCGCCGCCGCGCTCTTGGCCGGCCACCGAGGGGCCCCCGACATCTTCGCCGGGCCGGCCCCGGCCCCGGCCCCGCTCCCGCCGCCGCCGCCGCCGCCCCCCGCGCCCGCCGCGCCCGGGCCGCCGGAGGCGCCCGCAGGTACCGCCGGGACCCCCGAGTGACCCCCGCCCCGAGCCCCTCAGCTTTCCTGGAGGTACCGCCGGGACCCCCCGAGTGACCCCCGGCCCCGAGCCCCTCAGCTTTCCTGGAGGTACCGCCGGGACCCCCCGAGTGACCCCCGGCCCCGAGCCCCTCAGAGATCCCCTGGGATACCGCCGGGACCCCCCGAGTGACCCCTCAGAGCCCCTCATAGATCCCCGGGGGTACCACCGGGACCCCCCGAGTGACCCCTCAGAGATCCCCGGGGATACTGCCGGGACCCCCCGAGCGACCCCTCAGAGATCCCCGGGGATACTGCCGGGACCCCCCGAGCGACCCCTCAGAGATCCCCGGGGGTACTGCTGGGACCCCCCGAGTGACCCCTCAGAGATCCCCGGGGGTACCGCCGGGACCCCCCAAGTGACCCCTTAGAGCCCCTCAGCTTTCCCGGGGCCACCGCAGGGACCCCCCGAGTGACCCCCGCCCCCGAGCCCCTCAGGTTTCCTGGAGGTACCGCCGGGACCCCCTGAGTGACCCCAACCCCCGAGCCCCTCAGAGATCCCCGAGGGTAGCGCCGAGACCCCCGAGCGACCCCTCCGAGATCTCCGGGGATACCGCCGGGACCACCCGAGTGACCCCAACCCCTGAGCCCCTCAGAGCTTCCTGGGGGTACCGCCGGGACCCCCCGAGCCCCTCAGAGATCCCCGGGGATACGACTGGGACCCCCTGAGAGACCCTCAGAGCTTCCCCCTGAGCCCCTCAGAGCTTCCCAGGGGTACCGCCGGGACCCCCCGAGTGACCCCCGCCCCCGAACCCCTCACACATTCCTGCAGTTACCGGGACCCCCCGAGTGCCCCCTCAGAGCCCTCAGAGATTCCCGGGGGTACCGCTGAGACCCCCGAGTGCCCCCCACCCCCGATTCCCTCAGAGCTTCCCGGAGGTATCGGGACCCCCCCAAGCGCCCCCCTGAGCTCATCCCCACCCGAGCTCCTCAGAGCTTCCTGGGGCCACCCTCCGAGCCCCTCAGAGCTTCCTGGAGGTACCGCTGAGACCCCCGAGCCTCTCAGAGCTTCCTGGAGGTATCATCGAGACCCCCGAGCCTCTCAGAGCTTCCCGGGGCCTCCTGCAGGTACTGCTGAGACCCCCGAGCCCCTCAGAGCTTCCTGGAGGTACCATTGAGACCCCCGAGCCTCTCAGAGCTTCCCGGGGCCTCCTGCAGGTACTGCTGAGCCCCTCAGAGCCTCCCAGGGCCATCCCCCGAGCTCATCCCCACCCGAGCCCCTCAGAGCTTCCTGCAGGTACCGCTGAGACCCCCGAGCTCATCCCCACCCGAGCCCCTCAGAGCTTCCTGGAGGTACCATTGAGACCCCCGAGCCCCTCAGAGCTTCCCGGGGCCATCCCCCGAGCTCATCCCCACCCGAGCCCCTCAGAGCTTCCTGCAGGTACCGCTGAGACCCCCGAGCTCATCCCCACCCGAGCCCCTCAGAGCCTCCCGGGGCTGCCCCCCGAGCTCTCCTTTCCTGCTCCCTCAGCTCTCCCGGGGCTGCCCACAGGTACCGAGACCACCCGGATCCCCACCTGTCCCCTCAGCTCTTCCCGGAGCTTCCTGGAAGCACCGAGACCCCCAAGCCCACTGATCTGCCCCTGCTCCCTCAGAGCTTCCCGGGGCTGCCCACAGTTACTGAGACCCCCAGAGCCCCCCGATCTGTCCCTGCTCCCTCAGAGCTTCCCGGGGCTGCCCACAGTTACTGAGACCCCCAGAGCCCCCCGATCTGCCCCTGCTCCCTCAGAGCTTCCCGGGGCTGCCCACAGTTACTGAGACCCCCAGAGCCCCCCGATCTGCCCCTGCTCCCTCAGAGCTTCCCAGGGCTGGCTGCAGGTACCGAGACCTCCCACCTCTGTCCCCTCAGCGCTTGGGACAGGTACCAAGACCCCCAGAGCCCCGCTGTCCCCTCAGCGCTTCCCGCAGGTACTGAGACCCCCTGAGCCCCCCGATCTGTTCCCTCAGTGCTTCCTGCAGGTGCCAAGACCCCCTGACCCCCTTACCCCTGGTCCTCTCAGCTCCTCCTGGAGCTTCCCGCAGGTACCGAGACCCCCCGAGCCCCCTGATCTGCCCCTGGTCCCTCAGAGCTTCCTGGGGCCACCCACAGGTACCGAGACCCCCATGCCCCCTGATCTGTCCCTGCTCCCTCGGAGCTTCCCAGGGCTGGCTGCAGGTACTGACACCCCCAGAGCCCCCCGATCTGCCCCTGCTCCCTCAGAGCTTCCCGGGGTGGCCCACAGGTACTGAGACCCCCAAGAGCCCCACTGTCCCCTCAGCGCTTCCCGCAGGTACCGAGACCCCCTGAGCCCTTATCTTCTGTCCCCTCAGTGCTTCCCGAGGTCCCCAAGACCCCCCGAGGTCCCCCCCAATGCCCTCAGGGCTTCCTGCTGCACCGGGGGTGGGCTGTGAGGGGAGGGAGGTGTTTGTAAACAACCGCGAGTGTCCCGTGAGTGTCACCGTGAGTGTCACTGTGAGTGTCACCGTGTGGCCACCCGGGTGTGGGGACACCTCCCACCCCACACTGGGGCTGAGGGGACCCCATGGTGGCAGGAGCCTGGGGGGGATGTGAGTACTGGGGGACATCTGAGGGGACCCGGGTGGCTGTGGGGCGATGGGGACTGCTGTGTCCCTGCCAGGACCCAAGGTGGGTATTGAATCCCACAGTGAGGATGACAGGGCTGCTGTGTCCCTGCCAGGACCCAAGGTGGGTGCTGCACCCCATCATGTGGGGCGATGGGGGCTGCTGTGTCCCTGCCAGGACCCACAGTGGCTGTCACACCCCATGTGTGGGGTGTTGTGTCCCTGCCAGGACCCAAGATGAGCATTGAGTCCCACAGTGAGGATGACAGGGACTACTGTGTCCCTGCCAGGACCCAAAGTGGTTGTCGCACCCCATGGTGTGGGGTCATGGGGGCTGCTGTGTTCCTGCCAGGACCCAAGGTGGGTGCTGCACCCCACAGCGAGGATGACAGGGGCTGCTGTGTCCCTGCCAGGACCCACAGTGGCTGTCACACCCCACGGTGTGGGGTGTTGTGTCCCTGCCAGGACCCGGAGTTGACCCCCATCATGTGGGGTGATAGGGCCAGTGGTGCCCTGCCAGGACTCAAAGCGGGTACTGACCCCATAGTGTGGGGTGACACAGGTGTTGCTGTGCATCTGACAGGACCCAGGCTGGCTGTTCTGCAGGGTGTTGGGGGCTCTAGGGACCTGCCAGGACCCAGAGTGGCTCTTGCACCCCACATTTTGGGGTGATGGGGCTGTTGTGACCCTGACAGGACCCAGAGTGGCTCTTGCAGTGAGTGCTGCTGGTCCCTGACAGGACCTGCCGTGGGTGCTGACCCCACGGTGTGAGGTGATGTGCACCTGACAGGACCTGGCTCAGTTACTGTACCCCATACTGAGGTGTTTGGGGCTGTTTCTCCCCTGCCAGGACCCGAATCAGTTGTCACACCCCATATTGAGGTGTTTGGGGCTGTTTCTCCCCTGCCAGGACCTGGATGAGTTGTTACACCCAATACTGAGGTGTTTGGGGGCTGTTCCTCCCCTGCCAGGACCCGAATCAGTTGTTACACCCAATATTGAGTTGTTTGGGGGTTGTTTCTCCCCTGCCAGGACCCGAATCAGTTGTTACACCGAATATTGAGTTGTTTGGGGGCTGTTTCTCCCCTGCCAGGACCTGGCTCAGTTGTTGCACCCCAAGCTGGAATTTTTGGGGGCTGTTTCTCCCCTGCCAGGACCTGCCTCAGCTCCATCCTGAGGTGTTTGGGCGCCGATGCTCTCAGGTGTCACCGCTGTCCCCTCCAGGACGGATCTGTTGTCCCCAACTCCCTCCTCGGGATCCTCTGCCATGTGATTTTATTGTGTTTTATTGCCTTTTATTGCGTTTGATTGCATTTTATCGCCGTTTATCGCCGTTTATTTTATTTGCCAGCCACCACCTCTGGGTGTCGGTGACCCGGCTGTGCCTTCACCCCAAATTTCAGCCCCGTGGGGTTTGGGGTTGGTCCTTCCCCTCCCTCCCTTCACCTGAAAATTCCTCCCGCAGGTGGGAAATGGGGGAAAAAGAGGATTTAGCACCAAAATTCCCATTTTTGATACCCAAATTCCCAGTCTGGGGCTGCTCTGGGGGTTCAAACTGCTGGTTTTCCATCAGGTGCGGCTCTAAGATTGACCATTTTTTTCCAAAATTAAGATTTTTTCTCCCCTTCTGAATGAAATTTTTTGGATTTTTTTCTAGTTTGGCCTCAAACTGATGAGGGGAAAAGGCATCTCAGAGCCCAGAGAAGTCAATTTGGTTAAAAGATCAGCTTTGAAGTGAAGCCACTCACTTTGAAAGCGCTCAGAAGTGGATAAATTCAGATTTTAGAAGCTTTATTTTTCTGGAAAAGGTTAAAATTTAGTAAATCTGGGGGTTAGATCCCCTTTTTTCCCCAAAATGCTTAGAAATTGGTGAATGTGGGTTTTGGAGCCTTCTCTCTGCCCCTGAAATGCTCAAAAATGGATAAATTTGTATTTTTGACTCCCCCCATCAAAATGCTCAGAAATGGCTGAGTGTAGATTTTGGAGCTGCCAAAGAATTAATAAATTCAGATTTTGGAACAATTTATATTTCTGGAAAAAGCTTAGAAATTGGTAACTTTGGATTTCAAACCCCTGCTTTCCCCCCAAAATTGTTCAAAAATTATTAAATTTGGGAGTTTTCCCCCCACAGTGCTCAGAAACTGCAACACCTGAATTACAGAGCTCTCAGAAATCCTCCAAAATGGGCAAATTTGAATTTTCACCCCCCCAAAAAGAACGCTCAGAAATGGGTGCTCTGATTTTAGAGCTCCCTCTTTTCCAGAAAAGCTCAGAAATGAATAAATTTGGATTTTAACCTCCTCCTTTTCCCCCCAAACCCTTCAGAAATGGGCAAACCTCACTCTCCAGCTGGGCCTCCCTGACCCTCTGCTTCCCCGACCCTTTCCTTTGGCTTTTTCTCGACTTTTTGGCCAATTCCTGAATTATTTTTCCTCTGATCCCTCAAATATTCCACATGGGACGCACAGACACCCCCAAATCAGCCCTAAATTAACTTTTTTAAAACCCCCCCCCAAAAAATCCCAATTTTTATCCTTTTTCCCCTCCAGAACAGCCCCAATCCCCATTTTAAAAACTTTTTCCTCCCCCTAACCCCAAGAATCCCCATTTTTATTAACCTCCTCTCCCCAGAGCAGAAGTTTTGCTCATTTTTAACCTTTTTTCCCCCGGATCAGCAGGAGCTCGGCCTCTCTCCCTCCATCCGCCCCTCTCTGCGGATTTGAGGTGAAATAACACTTTTTCCCCATTTTCCCAGCGGGAAGCCAACTCCTCCCCCTCCTCCACAGCTGAAACTTGTTGGTTTGGGGTTTTTTCAATCCTTTTTTTCCCGATTTTTGCTGTTTCCAGCCCATCCCGGCTGGAGAACAATGGCGAGGCCGCGGCAACTCCAGAGCCGGGGGGGGGGAGCACCAAATCGAGCGAATTTTCCCTTAAAAAGAAAACCCCAAATCAAACCTAAACTTGGGATTTTCCACCAAGTTCCGGAGCAAAGGCCTGGCCGGCTGCTCCAGCGCCACGAGCAGCAGGAAAACTGGGGGAAAACAGCCCCAAAAGACCCAAATCGGGGATTTTTCCCCGGGGGGAAGCGGTGCCTCACTCCCCGCTGTGCCTCTTCCCCCAGATTTTCCCTTTTCCCCCCATTTTGGAGCTCCCCTCCCTCTTTCTTTGTTCCAACTCCTTCCTCCCCTTTGCCGGAATCACTCCCCCTTTTTTTTTTTTCATTTTTTTTTTTATTGTGGTTTTTGCTACATTTTTTCCATTTTTCCACCTATCCCCCCCCTCCTTTCACCGTTTCAGTTGCAATTTCCACCATTTTCCCCCCATTTCTCCCTCTTTTCCCTCTCCCCTCATCCACCCGGGGGGGTTTACTTTAGGATCGCGGCCCCCCCTCCACTCCTCACGACTATCTCCGGGTGGGTTGGCTGGTTTTTTTTTTTTTTTTTTTTTTTTTAAATGTTATTTTCGTGTTTTTTAGGTTTTTTTCTCCTTTTTCTCGAGGTGCGGGGAGTGGGAGCGTCACGTGTGTGGAAAATTCTGGTTGATGCTTTGCCAACGCGCCCCGGCTCCCCGCGCATGTCCGATGGGGCCGGGGGGGGTTGGAATTTGGGGGGTGAGGGGGGGAAAACACCCCCAAAATGGCAGGATCGGGCCCGCAGGGGCTCGGCCCCATCCCCGCCAGCGGCCGCGTGTCCCCGGCAGCACCCCCAGGTGATGGTTTGGGGCCAAAAAGCAGCGAAAAGGGAGAATTCGGAAAGCGGCGGGGGGGGGGGAACAGGGCGGGCTGGGCCTCGGCGCCGCCGCCATGGTAAAAAGCAGGCGGAAAAAGGGAAAAACGGAGGTTTTGGGGTCCGTGCCCCCGCGGGTCGGCGCTGCCGGTGGTCCCGGCGCCCGGCCCGGCCGCCCGGGGCTGGCAGGCGGCGGTGCCAAGGGATTAGGCTGGAATGTGACCCCGGCGGCGCCGGGTGTTGCTTCCTGTCCCCACGCCAACCTTGGCACCCGCTGTCCCCGAGCCGAGCCCCCCCGGCGCGGCGTGCGTCCCTTCCCTCGGGGACACCGGGGTTCCCTCCCCGCGGCGGCGGCGGGTGATTTACGGGGGCGGGCGGGTGACAGCGGGGGGACCCGCGGGGGACGGGCACGCGCCGGGCGGGGGCCGTGCCAGCGGCTGGCAGCAGGCGCCGGGCAGATGTGACACCTCTCGGCGGCGTCACCCCGAGCGGCTGCCAAGGCAGCGGGGACAGCCGGGGCCGTGACACGGATGCGGTGTCACCGCCCCGGGGACGGGCGCGGGAATGTGCGGTGGCCCCTGTCACACGGGGATGCCGGTGGCCCTCGGCCAAGGGCTTGGGAAATCCTCTGCTGGCGGTTGGTCACCGTCACCGTGACACCGTCACCGTGACACCGCTGTCCCCAAGTGAGGGTTGGGGAATCCTCTGCTGGCGGTTGGTCACTGTCACGGTGACACCGCTGTCCCCAAGTGAGGGGCAGGGAATCCTCTGCTGGCAGTTGGTCACCGTCACCGTGACACCGTCACCGTGACACCAGTGTCCCCAAGTGAGGGGCAGGGAATCCTCTGCTGGCAGTTGGTCACCGTCACCGTGACACTGCTGTCCCCATGTGAGGGGCAGGGAATCCTCTGCTGGTGGTTGGTCACTGTCACGGTGTCCCCTGAGCCAGGTGGCTGGGAAATCCTCTGCCATCAGTCGGTCACTGTCACCGTGACACCGCTGTCCCCAAGTGAGGGGCAGGGAATCCTCTGCTGGCAGTTGGTCACTGTCACAGTGTCCCCAAGTGAGGGTTGGGGAATCCTCTGCCGTTGGTCCGTCACTGTCACAGTGACACTGCTGTCCCCTGGGCCGAGCCATTGGGGGAATCCTCTGCCAGTGCTTGGTCACTGTGACGGTGACACTGCTGTCCCCAGAGTGAGAGCTGGGGAATCCTCTGCCATCAGTGTGTCACTGTCACAGTGACACCGCTGTCCCCAAGTGAGGGGCAGGGAATCCTCTGTGGGTGTTTGATCACTGTCACAGTGTCCCCTAGGCCGAGTGGCTGGGAAATCCTCTGCCATCAGTTGGTCACTGCCACAGTGTCCCCACGTGAGGGTTGGGGAGTCCTCTGCCAGTGCTTGGTCACTGTCACAGTGACACCGCTGTCCCCATGTGAGGCTTGGGGAATCCTCTGCTGGCGGTTGGTCACTGTCACCATGACACCGCTGTCCCCAGAGTGAGGGGTTGGGAATCCTCTGCTGGTGTTTTGTCACTGTCATGGTGACACTGCTGTCCCCATGTGAGGGTGGGAGAATGCTCTGCCATCAGTCAGTCACTGCGACAGTGACACTGCTGTCCCCATGTGAGGGGCAGGGAATCCTCTGCTGGCGGTTGGTCACTGTCACGGTGACACTGCTGTCCCCAAGTGAGGGGCAGGGAATCCTCTGCTGGCAGTTGGTCACTGTCACAGTGTCCCCAAGTGAGGGTTGGGGAATCCTCTGCCGTCGGTCAGTCATCCTCACAGTGACACTGCTGTCCCCTGGGCCGAGCCATTGGGGCAATCCTCTGCCAGTGCTTGGTCACTGTGATGGTGACACTGCTGTCCCCAGAGTGAGAGCTGGGGAGTCCTCTGCCATCAGTCTGTCACTGTGACAGTGGCACTGCTGTCCCCATGTGAGGATTGGGGAATCCTTCCCTGGTCACTGTCATGGTGACACCGCTGTCCCCACGTGAGGGTTGGGAAATCCTCTGCAATCACTCGCTCACCGTCACAGTGACACCGCTGTCCCCAAGTGAGGGTTGGGGAATCCTCTGCCATCAGTCTGTCACTGTGGTGGTGACACTGCTGTCCTCTGGGCCGAGCCATTGGGGGAATCCTCTGCTGGCAGTTGGTCACTGTGACGGTGTCCCCACGTGAGGTGTCCCCAAGTGAGGGTCGGGCAATCTCTGCCAGTGCTTGGTCACTGTGACAGTGACACTGCTGTCCCCAAGTGAGGCTTGGGGAATCCTCTGCCATCAGTCTGTCACGGTGACAGTGACACTGCTGTCCCCTGGGCTGAGCCATTGGGGGAATCCTCTGCTGGCAGTCAGTCACCATCACAGTGACACCTCTGTCCCCAAGTGAGGGTTGGGGAATTCTCTGCGGGCAATTGGTCACCGTCACAGTGACAGCGCTGTCCCCTGGGCCAAGCCATTGGGGGAATCCTCTGCCAGTGCTTGGTCACTGTGACAGTGACACTGCTGTCCCCATGTGAGGGCTGGGGAATCCTCTGCAGGCAATTGGTCCCTGTCACGGTGACACTGCTGTCCCCAGAGTGAGGGCAGGGGAATCCTCTGCCATCAGTTGGTCACTGTCACGGTGTCCCCAAGTGAGGGTTGGGGAATCCTCTGCCATCAGTCTGTCACCCTCACAGTGACACTGCTGTCCCCTGGTCCGAGCCATTGGGGGAATCCTCTGCTGGCAGTTGGTCACTGTGATGGTGACACCGCTGTCCCCAAGTCAGGGTCAGGGAATCCTCTGCCATCAGTCGGTCCCTGTCACAGTGTCCCCAAATGAGGGTTGGGGAATCCTCTGCCATCAGTCGGTCACTGTCACAGTGTCCCCAAGTGAGGTTTGGGGAATCCTCTGCCATCGCTCGGTCACTGTCACAGTGACACCGCTGTCCCCAGGTGAGGGCCGGGGAATCCTCTGCCAGTGCTCGGTCCCTGTCACGGTGACACCGCTGTCCCCTGGGCTGCGTGGCAGGGACAAGAAGTCCTCTGCCCTCTCTCAGGGACCGCCAGCCGGAGCGGAGCGACTGCTGAGCAGCCAATCCCTCCTCGTTTTGGGAATAAAAAGGAGAAAAAAGGGTTTTTTGTGAGAAAATTTGAAGAAATCACAGCAGGGTCGCGCTGGCTGTTGGACTCCGGTGTTCCTCCGGATCCGTGGAAAATCCCACCCAACCATGTTGGGTTTCCAGTGGGATAAACGACGTTGGAATTACCCCAAAAATCCTCAAACTTGGTCATTTCACCCCAAAACTCCGGGGAAGACAGGCTCTGGTAGAAATGTCCAAATTCCCGTGGTTTTCCCTGTTTTTCCGTGGTGGGAGCAGGTGTTGCTGGGTGAAGGCAGCTCGGGCTGTGGCGCTGATTTTATCCTTCAGTTTTGCCCCAAAAGTTGGGATTTTTCCCCAAATTTTTGTGCCCCAAGGGCACAGTTGGTTTGGGGTGAAAAATTTGGATAAAAGTGTAATTTTGGCACTGGGGGGGCTCCAGTGGACCCCACCCCTTTCTGTGCTGGGGGAACAGGGGCTGGCGTGTCCCTGTCACCCTCGGGCCACCAAGGGGACCTCAGTATGGCCACGTGTCCCTGTCACCGTTGGGCCACCACAGGGACCTCAGTGTGGCCACCTGTCCCTGTCACCATCCCGGTGGCTGCAGAGGGGCCCTGGCACAGCCACCCATCCCTGTCCCCATCCCGTCCCTGTCCCCATCTTGTCCCCGTCCCCCTCCTGTCCCCATCCTGTCCCCATCCCCCTCCTGTCCCCATCCTGTCCCCATCCCCATCCTGTCCCTGTCCCCATCCCTGTCCCTGTCCCCATCCCATCCTTGTCCCCATCCCATCCCTGTCCCCATCCCGTCCCCCTCCTGTCCCCATCCCCATCCCATCCCTGTCCCCCACCTGTCCCATCCCGTCACTGTCCCCATCCTGTCCCCATCCCGTCCCTGTCCCCATCCCATCCCTGTCCCTGTCCCCATCCTGTCCCTGTCCCCATCCTGTCCCTGTCCCCATCCCTGTCCCTGTCCCCATCCCATCCCTGTCCCCATCCCGTCCCTGTCCCTGTCCCCGTCCCCATCCCATCCCTGTCCCCCACCTGTCCCATCCCGTCACTGTCCCCATCCTGTCCCCATCCCGTCCCTGTC
This sequence comes from Acanthiza pusilla, assembly GCA_036630365.1. Classification (NCBI taxonomy): domain Eukaryota; kingdom Metazoa; phylum Chordata; class Aves; order Passeriformes; family Acanthizidae; genus Acanthiza; species Acanthiza pusilla. The sequence continues at coordinate 55,808 of JAXCHO010000212.1, forward strand.
CCCATCCCACCCCTGTCCCCATCCCATCCCTGTCCCCATCCTGTCCCCCTCCTGTCCCCATCCTGTCCCCGTCCCCCTCCTGTCCCCATCCCATCCCTGTCCCCATCCTGTCCCCATCCTGTCCCCCCTGTCCCCGCGCCTGAGGTGGCCGTGTCCCTGCAGATGGTGACGAGGAGCTGCTGCGAGGCCTGGAGGGAGCGCTGGGGGTGAAGAAGAAGAAGAGAGGCCCCCGGAAACAGAAGGAGAACAAACCCGGGAAGCCCCGGAAACGGAAAAAACTGGTGAGCGCCCCCGGCGTCCCCAGGGCGGCTGAGGGACCGGCGGAGGGGACAGGTGACAGTTCTGGGGACAGGTGACACAGTCTGGGGACAGGTGATGGGGTCTGGGTGACAGTTTTGGGGACAGGTGACAGGGTCTGGGGACAGGTGACAGGGTCTGGGTGACAGTTCTGGGGACAGGTGACAGGGTCTGGGGACAGGTGACAGGGTCTGGGTGACAGTTCTGGGGACAGGTGACAGGGTCTGGGGACAGGTGACAGGGTCTGGGTGACAGTTCTGGGGACAGGTGACAGGGTTTGGGGACAGGTGACAGGGTCTGGGTGACAGTTTTGGAGACAGGTGACAGGGTCTGGGGACAGGTGACAGGGTCTGGGTGACAGTTTTGGAGACAGGTGACAGGGTCTGGGGACAGGTGACAGGGTGTCGGGGTGGGTGACAGTTTTAGGGGCAGGTGACAGAGGCAGGGGATGGGTGACAGGTTTGGGGACAGGTGACAGGTTTGGGGACAGGTGGCAGGTTGGGGGTGGCTGCTGGGGGTCTCAGGGTGGCTGAGGAGGGCCCTGGTGTGACTGAGGGAGTCTCAGGGTCAGTGACAGAGGTGACTTTAGAGGTGACTGAGGGGGTCCCAATGTGTTTTTGGGTTCCTGACAGGTCCCGATGTGTTTCTGGGGTCCCTGACAGGTCCTGGGGTGTTTTTGGGGTTCCTGACAGGTCCTGGGGTGGTTTTGGGGTGCCCCAGGTGAGCGAGGATGAGCTGGAGTCAGAGCGGGACGAGTACCCCCGCGAGGAGTACCGGGATGGGGACCCGGTGTGGGTCAGGGGGTCTCAGGGTCACTGACAGGTTCTGGGGTATTTCTGGGGTCACTGACAGATTTTTGGGGTGGTTTTGGCGTTTCTCAGGTGAGCGAGGATGAGCTGGAGTTGGAGCGGGATGAGTATCCCCGCGAGGAGTACCGGGATGGGGACACGGTGTGGTTCAGGAGGTCCCTGTGTGGTTTTGGGGTCACTGACAGGTTCTGGGGTGTTTTTGGGGTGTTTTTGGGGTCACTGACAGATTTTTGGGGTGCCCCAGGTGAGCGAGGATGAGCTGGAGTCAGAACGGGACGAGTACCCCCGCGAGGAGTACCGGGATGGGGACCCGGTGTGGGTCAGGGGTCTCAGGGTCACTGACAGGTTCTGGGGTGTTTTTGGGGTCACTGACAGATTTTTGGGGTGTTTTTGGGGTGCCCCAGGTGAGCGAGGATGAGCTGGAGTCAGAACGGGACGAGTACCCCCGCGAGGAGTACCGGGAGAAGTCGGAGAGCGGCGGCAGCGACTCGGGCGGGGCGGCGCGGAAGCGGCGGAGGAAGCACCGCGAGAAGAAGGAGAAGAAAACCAAGAGGCGGAAAAAGGCTGACGATGAGGGCGGGCAGAAGGTCAAGGTGCGGCCTGGGGGGGGGCACGGGGGGTCCCTGGGTGGGGGGCACGGGGGGTCCCTGGGTGGGGGCACGGGGGGTCCCTGGGTGGGGGGCACGGGGGGTCCCTGGGTGGGGGGCACGGGGGGTCCATGGGTGGGGGGCACGGGGGTCCCCCGTGGTTGGGGGCATGGGAGTCCCCGGGGTGGGGGGCACGGGGGGTCCCTGGGGTGGGGGCACGGGGGGTCCTTGGGTGGAGGCACGGGGGTCCCTGGGTGGGGGGCACGGGGGGTCCCTGGGTGTGGGGCACGGGGGAACCCGGGGGTGGAGGGCACGGGGGAACCCGGGTTGGGGGGGCTCGGGGGGTCCCCGGGGTGTGGGGGCATGGGGGGTCCCTGGGGTGGAGGGCACGGGGGGGTCCCTGGGTGGGGGCACGGGGGGTCCCTCGGTGGGGGCATGGGGGGTCCCCGGGGTGTGGGGGCATGGGGGGTCCCTGGGGTGGGGGCACGGGGGGTCCCTGGGGTGGGGGGCACAGGGGGTCCCTGGGTGGGGGGCACGGGGGGTCCCTGGGTGGGGGCACGGGGGGTCCCTGGGTGGGGGGCACGGGGGGTCCCCGGGGTTGGGGGCACGGGGGGTCCCTGGGTGTGGGGGCACGGGGGGTCCCTGGGTGGGGGGCACGGGGGGTCCCCGGGGTTGGGGGCATGGGAGTCCCCGGGGTGGGGGCACGGGGGGTCCCCGGGGTTGGGGGCATGGGAGTCCCCGGGGTGGGGGCACGGGGGGTCCCCGGGGTGTGGGGGGCACGGGGGGTCCCCGGGGTGGGGGGCACGGGGGGTCCCTGGGTGGGGGGCACGGGGGGTCCCCGGGGTTGGGGGCATGGGAGTCCCCGGGGTGGGGGCACGGGGGGTCCCCGGGGTGTGGGGGGCATGGGGGGCTGCCCCAGTCCAGCCCTGGGCAGGGAACTGGGGGGTGTTGGTGGCTCTGGGGGTCCCAAGTTTGGGGATGCCTTTATCCCCATGGGGGTCCTTGTGGGGGTCCAGTTTTTGGGGGTGGTCCCTTTGTCCGCATGGGGGTCCTTGTAAGGATCCCGTCTTAGGGGGGTCCCTTTATCCCCAAGGGGGTCCTTGTGGGGGTCCTGTTTTTGGGGGTGGTCCCTTTGTCCCCATGGGGGTCCCATGTTTGGGGGGGGTCCCTTTATCCCCAAGGGGGTCCTTGTGAAGGTCCTGTTTTTGGGGGGTCCCTTTGTCCTTGTGAGGGTCCCGTGTTTGGGGGTACCTTTATCCCCAGGGGGGTCCTATTTTTGGGGGTGCCCATGGGGGTCTGGTCACTGTCACCCCTGGGGGTGTTCATGGGGGTCCCAGTCCCACATCTCTGAGGGTCCTGACCCCCATGGGGGTCCCTGTGGGGCTCTGTCACTCTCTGGGGTCTCATGGGGGTTCCTGTGGGACTCCTGTCACTCTCTGGGGACCTGTGGGGGTCCCATCAGCTGTGGGGACCCTCGTGGGGGTCCTGTCACCGTTTGGGGACCCTTGGGGGGTCCCATCCCCTGTGGGGGTCCTCATGGGGTTCCTATCACTCTCTGGGGTCTCGTGGGGGTCCCTGGGGGGCTCTGTCACTCTCTGGCATCCCTGGGGGGCTCTGTCACTCTGGGGGTTCTCATGGGGGTCCCACCCCCCACGTGGGGACTTTTGGGGGTCCCACAAGTGACGTTTCCTCTTCCTCCTCTCTGTCTCCATGTCCTGTGTCTGTCCCCATCGTCCTGTCCTCGTGTCCATCTGCGTCACATCCCCCGTGTCCCTCTGTGTCCCCAATGACCCCCTGTGTCTGCAATGTCCCCAATGTCCCCCATGTCCCCCTGTGTCCCCAATGTCCCCATGTCCCCCTGTGTCCCCAATGTCCTCCCGTGTCCCTCTGTGTCCCCCCATGTGCCCAATATCCCCAATGTTCCCATGTCCCCAATATCCCCACTGTCCCCTGTGTCCCCAATGTCCCCTGTGTCCCCAATGTCCCCAATGTCCCCTGTGTCCCCAATGTCCCCACTGTCCCCAATGTCCCCATGTCCCCCATGTCCCCACTGTCCCCATGTCCCCGTGTCCCCGTGTCCCCACTGTCCCCATGTCCCCAATGTCCCCATGTCCCCATGTCCCCAATGTCCCCACTGTCCCCGTGTCCCCATTGTCCCCGTGTCCCCAATGTCCCCACTGTCCCCAATGTCCCCACTGTCCCCGTGTCCCCACTGTCCCCGTGTCCCGCAGGCCGTGGAGCAGAAGTCCTCGGCGCAGCTGCTGGGGGCCTGGGGCCTGGAGGACGTGGACCACGTGTTCACCGAGGAGGATTATCACACCCTCACCAACTACAAGGCCTTCAGCCAGTTCATGAGGTGCGCGGGGGGGCCCGGGGGTCCTGGGGGTCCTGGGGGGGCTCCTGCGGGGCCGGGGGGGCTCCTGGGGGTGCTTGGGGGGCACCTTGGGGGTGCTTGGGGGGCACCTGGGTGGTTCTGGGGTGCTGGGGGGCACCTTGGGGGTCCCGGTGGGGCTCCTGGGGGTCCTGGGGGGGCTCCTGGGGGTGCTTGGGGGGCACCTGGGTGGTTCTGGAGGGTCCCTCAGGGTGCTGGGGGGCACCTTGGGGGTCCCGGTGGGGCTCCTGGGGGTCCTAGGGGGGCTCCTGGGGGTGCTTGGGGGGCACCTTGGGGGTCTTGGAGTGTCCCTCAGGGTGCTTGGGGGGCTCCTGGGGGTCTTGGAGGGTCTTGGAAGGTGTTTAGGGGGCACCTGAGGGGTGCTGGGGGGGTACCTCGGGGGTCCTGGAGGGTCCTTTTTGGGCAACTCAGGGTGCTGGGGGGCACCTTGGGGTCCTGGGGGGCTCCTGGGGGTGCTTGGGGGGACACCTTGGGGTCCAGGAGGGTCTTGGAGGGTCCCTCAGGCTGTTTGGGGGGCATCTTGGGGGACCTGGAGGGTCCCTCAGAGTGCTGGGAGACACCTGGAGGGTCTTGGAGTGTCCCTCTGGGTGTTTGGGGGGCACTTCGGGGGTCCTGGAGTGTCCCTTTGGGTGTTTAGGGGGCACCTGGAGGGTCCCACAAGGTGCTGGGGGGCACCTGGCGGTCCTGGAGGATCCTGGAGGGTCCCTCAGGGTGCTTGGGGGGCTCCTGGGGGGTCCCTCTGGATGTTTGGGGGGCACCTTGGGGGTCCTGGACACCTTTGGGTGTCTGGGGGACACCTAGAGGGTCCCTCTGGGTGTTTGAGGGGCACTTTGGGGGTCCTGGGGGCTCCCTCTGGATGTTTGGGGGGCACCTGGAGGGTCCCTCAGGGTGCTGGGGGGCACCTGGGGGTGCTAAGAGGGTCCTTTTTGGGCAGGTCAGGGTGCTGAGGGGCACCTCGGGGGTCCTGGAGGGTCTTGGAGGGTCCCTCAGTGTGTTTTGGGGTAACCTTGAGGGTCCTGGAGGGTCCCTCTGGTTACTTCGGGGGTCCTGAGTGACCACAGGGCCATCCCTGTGACCATTGGGACCCCACCCTGCACAGGGGCACTTCAGGGGTCCCGAGTGACCCCAGGGCTGTCCCTGTGACCAGCAGAGGGGACAGAGCTCCTTTGGGGACCTTGAGTGACCCCAGGGCCATCCCTGTGACCATTGGGACACCCTGAGGGGACACAGGGGTGCACTGGGGACCCTGAGTGACCCCAGGGCCATCCCTGTGACCATGGGGACACCCCGAGGGGACACAGGGGCACTTTGGGCACTCTGAGTGACCCCAGGGCCATCCCGGGGTGCTCAGTGACCATGGGGCCACCCTGAGGGGACACAGGGGCACTTTGGGGACCCTCAGTGACCCCAGGGTCATCCCTGTGGCCATCAGAGGGGACAGAGCTCCTTTGGGGGTCCTGAGTGACCCCAGGGCCATCCTTGTGACCATCAGGACCCCCCGAGGGGACGGAGTATTTTTGGGGACCCTGAGTGACCCCAGGGCCATCCCTGTGACCATCAGAGGGGACAGGGCTCCTTTGGGGACCACTAGTGACCGTGCGGCCATCCCTGTGACCATTGGGACACCCCGAGGGGACACAGGGGCACTGTGGGGATCTGTAGTGACGCCAGGGCCATCGTTGTGACCAGCAGAGGGGACAGAGCTCCTTTGGGGGTCCCCAGGGCCATCCTTGTGACCATCAGGACACCCCAAGAGGACAGAGTTTTTTTGGGGACCCTCAGTGACCCCAGGGCCATCCCTGTGACCATGGGGACACCCCGAGGGGACAGAGCTCCTTTGGGGGTCTCCAGGGCCATCCCTGTGACCATGGGGACACCCCAAGGGGACACAGGGGCACTTTGGAGGTCCTGAGGGTCCCTGTGACCATCAGAGGGGACAGAGCTCCTTTGGGGACCCCTAGTGACCATGGGGCTGTCCCTGTGACCATTGGGACACCCCGAGGGGACACAGGGGCACTTTGGGGGTCCCCAGGGCCATCCCTGTGACCATGAGGACCCCTCAAGGGGGCAGAGCTCCTTTGGGGACCCTGAGTGACCCCAGGGCCATCCCTGTGACCATGGGGACACCCTGAGGTGACAGAGTATTTTTGGGGACCCTGAGTGACCCTAGGGCCATCCCTGTGACCATGAGGACCCCCCGAGGGGACAGAGCTCCGTTGGGGGTCTTCAGGGCCATCCCTGTGACCATGGGGACCCCCCGAGGGGACACAGGGGCACTTTGGGGGTCCCCAGGGCCATCCCTGTGACCACGGGGACCCCCCGAGGGGACAGAGCTCCTTTGGGGACCCTCAGTGACCCCAGGGCCATCCCTGTGACCATGGGGACCCCTCAAGGGGGCAGAGCTCCTTTGGGGACCCTGAGTGACCCCTGAGGGACCATGAGGACCCCCGAGGGGACACACCTCCCCCCTCCCCACCCACCCACCACCCCCCATGGGTGCCCTCCACCCCACCCACCGCCCCCTCCCCACTGCCAGGCCGCTGATCGCCAAGAAGAACCCCAAGATCCCCATGTCCAAGATGATGACCATCCTGGGCGCCAAGTGGCGCGAGTTCAGCGCCAACAATCCCTTCAAGGGCTCGGCCGCCGCCGTGGCCGCCGCCGCCGCCGCCGCCGCAGCCGCCGTGGCCGAGCAGGTGTCGGCCGCCGTGGCCAGCGTGGCCCCCGAGGCGCCGCCGCCGCCCCTGCGCAAGGCCAAGACCAAGGAGGGCAAAGGTGGGGACCCCTGCCCGGTTTGGAGGGGTTGGGGTGGTTTGGGGGTCCCTGGGGGGGTTTGGTTGGGTCACTGGGGTGGTTTGGGGGGGTCACTGGCGCCGCCGCCGCCCCTGCGCAAGGCCAAGACCAAGGAGGGCAAAGGTGGGGACCCCTGCCCGGTTTGGAGGGGTTGGGGTGGTTTGGGGGGGTCCCTGGGGGGGTTTAGCAGGGTCCCTGGGGTGGTTTGGGGGTGTTTGGGGGGGTTTAGGGGGGTCTCTGGGGTGGTTTGGGGGGGTCACTGGCGCCACCACCGCCCCTGCGCAAGGCCAAGACCAAGGAGGGCAAAGGTGGGCTTTGGTGGGGGGTCCCTGGGGTGGTTTGGGGGTCCCTGGGGGGGTTTAGGGGGGTCACTGGGGTGGTTTGGGGGGGTCACTGGCGCCGCCGCCGCCCCTGTGCAAGGCCAAGACCAAGGAGGGCAGAGGTGGAGTTTGTTGGGGGGTCTCTGGGGGGTCTTGGGGGTCCCCAGGTGTCTCTGGAGGGGTTTGGGGGTCCCCAGGGGTCTCTGTGGGGGTTTGGGGATTCCTGGAGTGGTTTGGGGGTCCCTGGGAGGGTGAGCGTGGCCCCTGAGGTACCACCACTGCCCCTGAGCAAGGCCAAGACCGAGGAGGGCAAAGGGGGGGTTTGTTGGTGGGGGGTCATTGAAGGGGTTTTGGGAGTCCCCAGGGGTCTCTGTGCGGGTTTTGGGGGTCACTGGGGGTCCTTGTGGGATTTTGGGTGTCCCTGGGGTGGTTTGGGGGTCCCTGGAATGGTTTGGGTGTCCCCGGGGTGACTCTGGAGGTCCCTCGGGTGATTTTGGGGTGGCTCTGGGGGTCCCTGGGGGTCCGTGTGCAGTTTTGTGTGTCCCTGTGGAGTTTTGGGTGTCCCTGTGTGATTTTGGGGTGACCCGGGGGTCCCTGGGGTGATTTGGGTGTCCCTGTGTGATTTTGGGGTCCCTGGGTGACTCTGGGGGTCCCTGTGGGATTTTGGGTGTCCCTGGATGGGTTTGGGGTTCCCTGTGGAGTTTTGGGGTCCCTGGGGTGACCCGGGGGTCCCTGTGGAGTTTTGGGGGTCCCTGTGGAGTTTTGGGGGTCCCTGGGGTGACCCGGGGGTCCCTGTGGAGTTTTGGGGTCCCTGGGGTGACCCGGGGGTCCCTGCCGCTCCCCAGGCCCCGGGCACAAGAAGCGCAGCAAGAGCCCGCGCGTGCCCGAGCTGAAGAGGAAGATGAAGGGCAGGAAGATGGCCCCGCTCAAGATCAAACTGGGAGTACTGGGAGGGAAGCGCAAGAAGAGCAGCTCGGTGCGTGCGCCGCGGGGCAGGGGCACTGGGAGCACTGGGAGCACTGGGAGCACTGGGAAACGGGGTGGGGGGCACTGGGGGCACTGGGAAATGGGGCACTGGGAGCACTGGGAAACGGGGCGGGGGGCACTGGGAGCGCTGGGAGCGCTGGGAGCACTGGGAAACGGGGCGGGGGGCACTGGGGGCACTGGGAAATGGGGCACTGGGAGCACTGGGAAACGGGGCGGGGGGCACTGGGAGCACTGGGAAACGGGGCGGGGGGCACTGGGGGCACTGGGAGCACTGGGAAACGGAGCGGGGGGCACTGGGAGCACTGGGAAACGGGGCGGGGGGCACTGGGGGCACTGGGAGCACTGGGAAATGGGGCAGGGAGCACTGGGAGCACTGGGAGCACTGGGAGGGAAGCGCAAGAAGAGCAGCTCGGTGCGTGCCCCACGGGGCGGGGGCACTGGGGGCACTGGGAAATGGGACAGGGCACTGGGGACAGGGGCAGGAGACACTGGGAGCACTGGAGAATGGGGCACTGGGAACACCGGGAGTGCTGGGAAACGGGGCGGGGGGCACTGGGAGCACTGGGAAATGGGCAGGGAGCACTGGGAGCACTGGCAGCACTGGGAGGGAAGCGCAAGAAGAGCAGCTCGGTGCGTGCCCCGCGGGGCAGGAGACACTGGGAGCACTGGGAAATGGGGCAGGGGGCAGTGGGGGCACTGGGAGGGAAGTGCAAGAAGAGCAGCTCGGTGCGTGCCCCACGGGGCGGCGGCACTGGGAGTGCTGGGAGTGCTGGGACAGGGCACTGGGAGTGCTGGGGACAGGGGACAGGGGGCACTGGGAGTGCTGGGACAGGGCACTGGGAGTGCTGGGAGTGCTGGGACAGGGCACTGGGAGTGCTGGGGACAGGGGACAGGGGGCACTGGGAGTGCTGGGAGTGCTGGGGACAGGGGACAGGGGGCACTGGGAGTGCTGGGACAGGGCACTGGGAGTGCTGGGGACAGGGGACAGGGGGCACTGGGAGTGCTGGGAGTGCTGGGGACAGGGGACAGGGGGCACTGGGAGTGCTGGGACAGGGGACAGGGAGTGCTGGGACAGGGGACAGGGGGCACTGGGAGTGCTGGGACAGGGGACAGGAGGTGCTGGGGACAGGGCAGAGGGTACTGGGAGCACTGGGGACAGGGACGTGGGGGCACTGGAGGTGCTGGGGACAGGGACATGGGGGCGCTGGGAACACTGGTGACATTGGGGACATGGGACAGGGACATGAGGACACTGGAAGTACTAGAGACACTGGAAGCACTGGGGACACAGGGGACAGGGCAGGGGGTACTGGGAGTACTGGGAACAGGGACATGGGAGCACTGGGGACACTGGGGGCAGGATGGGGGCACTGGGAGCACTGGGGACACTGGGGGCACTGGGGACAGAACCATGGGGACACTGGCCATGCTGGGAGGACATGATGGTACTGGGGGAGCTGGGAGATGGCACTGGGGACACTGGGGACAGGGACATGGGGACACTCCGGGACAGGGACACTGAGGAGGGGCACTCCTCAGTGGGATGGGGTGCTCATCCCTGATGTCCCCTCATGACCCGGTGTCCCCATGTCCCCCCGACCCAATGTCCCCGTGTCCCCTCGTGATCCAATGTCCCCAATGTCCCCATGTCCCCTGGTGACCCAACGTACCCATGTCCTCCCCTGACCCAATGTTCCCATGTCCCCTCATGACCCCATGTCCCCCCTGACTCAATGTTCCCCTGTCCCCAATGTCCCCTGGTGACCCAATGTCCCCGTGTCCCCCCCGATCCAATGTCCCCATGTCCCCATGTCCCCTCCTGACCCAATGTCTCCATGTCCCGTGTCCCCGCTGACCCGATGTCCCCATGTCCTCTCCTGACCCACTGTCCATGTCCGCTCCTGACCCAATGACCCAATGTCCCCATGTCCCTGTGTCCCCCCGACCCAATGTCCCCTTTGTCCCCAATGTCCCCTTGTGACCCCATGTCCCCCCAACCCAATGTCCCCATGTCCCCTCGTGATGCAATGTCCCCGATGTCCCCGACGTTCCCAATGTCCCCATGTCCCCCCGACCCAATGTCCCCTATGTCCCCAATGTCCCCATGTCTCCCCTGACCCAATGTACCCATGTCCCCAATGTCCCCGTGTCCCCCGACCTATGTCCCCAATGTCCCCAGTGTCCCCAATGTGCACATGTCCTCCCCGACCCAATGTCCCTGTGTCCCCTCCTGACCCTGTGTCCCCATGTCCCCCTGACCCGATGTCCCCATGTCCCCAATGTTCCCATGTCCCCTCCTGACCCAATATCCCCAATGTCCCCGTGTCCCCACGTCCCTGTACCCCCCCCTGAGCGCTGTCCCCTGTCCCCTCAGAGCGAGGACGCGGGGGAGGCGGAGGAGGAGTCGGACGCGGAGAGCCCGGGGGTCCTGGGGGGCGCGCCCCGCCCCGAGCCCGGCGCGCGCCTCAAGAAGCTCAAGCGCGGCCGCCCCGGCCGCAAGAAGAAGAAGGGTGAGCGTCCCCGAGTGTCCCCAAGTGTCCCTGATTGTCCCCAATTGTCCCCGAGCGTCCCCGAGTGTCCCCCGCTGCCACCACCGCCACCCCCTGGGCCGTGGGGACGCCGGGTGACGTCCCCGTGTCCCCTCCCCCGTCTCTCCTTGCAGCCCCCGGCGCCGGCCCGGGCCGGGAGCGCGGCCCCGTGGGGACACCCGCGCATGGTGAGACCCCCCAGTGTCCCCAAGGTGTCACCCGCGGTCCCCAGGCCCCCGGGGGTGTCCCCCCGAGTGGGGACTGCGGTCCTGTTCCTGCCGTGGTGGTGGTGGTGGCCGGGGGGTCCCCAGCCCCAGGTGTCCTGTGAGGGGTGTGGCCCTGTCCCTGTGTCCCCAGCCCTGTCCCCAGCGCTGTCCCTGTGTCCCCAGCCCTGTCCCTATGTCCCCAGCCCTGTCCCCAGCGCTGTCCCTGTGTCCCCAGCGCTGTCCCTGTGTCCCCAGCCCTGTCCCTGTGTCCCCAGCCCTGTCCCCAGCCCTGTCCCTGTGTCCCCAGCCCTGTCCCTGTGTCCCCAGCCCTGTCCCCAGCACTGTCCCTGTGTCCCCATTCCTGTCCCCAGCCCTGTCCCTGTGTCCCCATTCCTGTCCCCAGCCCTGTCCCTGTGTCCCCAGCCCTGTTCCTGTGTCCCCAGCGCTGTCCCTGTGTCCCCAGCCCTGTCCCCAGCGCTGTCCCTGTGTCCCCAGCGCTGTCCCTGTGTCCCCAGCCCTGTCCCTGTGTCCCCAGCCCTGTCCCCAGCCCTGTTCCTGTGTCCCCAGCCCTGTTCCTGCGTCCCCAGCCCTGTCCCTGTGTCCCCAGCCCTGTCCCCAGCCCTGTCCCTATGTCCCCAGCCCTGTCCCCTGCCCTGTCCCTGTATCCCCAGCCCTGTCCCCAGCCCTCATCCCCAGTGTCCCCATGCTCTCACCTCCCTGTCCCAGTGCTCCCATCCCCTCAGCCCCCTGTCCCCAATGTCCCCAATGTCCCCATCCCCTCAGCCCCCTGTCCCCAATGTCCCCAATGTCCCCATCCCCTCAGCCCCCTGTTCCCAGTGCCCCCATCCCCCTATTCCCAATGTCCCCAGTGTCCCCCATCCCCAGTGTCCCCCTGTCCCCAGTGCTCCCATTCCCTTGTTCCCAGTGTCCCCATCCCCTCAGCTCCCCATCCCCAATGTCTCCATCCCCAGTGTCCCTGTTGCCCCTATTCCCAGTGTCCCCGATGTCCCCATCCCCTGTGTCCCCCTGTCCCCAGTGTCCCCAGTGTCCCCAGTGTCCCCATCCCCCGTGTCCTCCTATTCCCAGTGTCCCCATCCCCCTATTCCCAATGTCCCCAATGTCCCCATCCCCTCAGCCCCCCTGTCCCAATTGTCCCCATCCCCAGTGTCCCCAATGTCCCCATCCCCAGTGTCCCATCTCCACTGCCCCCATCCCGTGTCCCCCTGTCCCCAGTGCCCCCATCCCCCTATTCCCAGTGCCCCCAGTGTCCCCATCCCCTGTGTCCCCATGTCCGCAGTGTCCCCATCCCCCTGTCGGCAGTGTCCCCAATGTCCCCATCCCCTCAGGCCCCTGTCCCCAGTGCCCCCATCCCCTTGTTCACAGTGCCCCCATCCCCTCCTCTCCCTGTCCCCAGTGTCCCCACTGCCCCCAGTGTCCCCATCCCCTGTGTCCCCCTGTCCCCATTGCCCCCATCCGCCTGTTCCCAGTGTCCCCAGTGTCCCCATTGCCCCCATCCCCTGTGTCCCTCTGTCCCCATTGCCCCCATCCGCCTGTTCCCGGTGTCCCCAATGTCCCCATCCCCTCAGCTCCCTGTCCCCTGTGTCCCCCTATTCCCTGTGTCCCCAATGTCCCCATTCCCAGTGTCCCCCATGTCCCCATCCCATATGTCCCTCTGTCCCCAGTGTCCCCAGTGTCCCCATTCCCAGTGCCCCCCTGTCCCCATTGCCCCCATCCCCCTGTTCCCAGTGCCCCCAATGTCCCCATCCCGTGTCCCCCTGTCCCCAGTGCTCCCATCCCCTCAGCCCCATGTCCCCAGTGTCCCCATCCCCTCAGCCCCCCATCCCCTGTGTCCCCCTATTCCCTGTGTCCCCAATGTCCCCATACCCCTATGTCCCCCTGTTCCCAATGTCCCCCCCGTCCCATTGCCCCCATCCCCAGTGTCCCCAATGTCCCCATCCTCTCAGCCCCCTGTCCCCAATGTCCCCATCCCCTCAGCTCCCTGTCCCCATTGCCCCATCCACTGTGTCACCCTCCCCCAATGTCCCCATCCCATGTCCCCCGGTCCCCAGTGTCCACAATGTCCCCATCCCCTCAGTCCCCAGTCCCCATTGCCGCCATTCCTAGTGTCCCCAATGTCCCCATCCCCCGTGTCCCCTGTCCCCATTGCCCCCATCCCCCTGTCCCCAGTTTCCCCAATGTCTCCATTCCCAGTGGCCCCAATGTCCCCCTATTCCCAGTGTCCCCAGTGTCCCCATCCCCTGTGTCCCCCTGTCCCCAATGTCCCCATCCTCTGTGTCCCCCTGTCGCCAGTGTCCCCAATGTCCCCATCCCCTCAGCTCCCCATCCCCAGTGTCCCCAATGTCCCCATCCCCCGTGTCCCCCTGTCCCCAGTGTCCCCATCCCCCGTGTCCCCCTGTCCCCAATGTCCCCATCCCCCGTGCCCCCCTGTCCCCAGTGTCCCCATCCCCTGTGTCCCTCTGTCCCCGCTGTTCCCCGATCCCCAGTGGTGCCAGCACTGCCAGCGGTGCCAGCAGTGCCACCTGTGCCATCGCTGCCAGTGGTGACCTCGGCTGTCCCCGCAGGGCCGGGCCCCGAGGAGGAGGGCGATGGCTACGAGACTGACCACCAGGACTACTGCGAGGTGTGCCAGCAGGGCGGGGAGATCATCCTGTGTGACACCTGTCCCCGCGCCTACCACCTCGTGTGCCTCGACCCCGAGCTGGACCGCGCCCCCGAGGGACGCTGGAGCTGCCCCCACTGCGTGAGCAGGGGCTGGGGGGGTCCTGGGGGGGCTGGGAGGGGTTGGGGGGGTTCTGAGGGGGTTGGGGGGGGTTCTGAGGGGGTTGGGAGGGGGTCCTGAGGGGGTTGGGGGGGTTCTGAGGGGGTTGGGGGGGTTCTGAGGGGGTTGGGGGGGGTTCTGAGGGGGTTGGGAGGGGTCCTGAGGGGGTTGGGGGGGTTCTGAGGGGGTTGGGGGGGGTTCTGAGGGGGTTGAGAGGGGGTCCTGAGGGGGTTGGGGGGGTTCTGAGGGGGTTGGGGGGGTTCTGAGGGGGTTGGGGGGGGTTCTGAGGGGGTTGGGGGGCTAAGAGGGAGTTGGGAGGGGGCTGGGGGGGGTCCTGGGGGGGTTGGGAGGGCTGAGGGAGGGTCCTGGGGGGGTTGGGAGGGGGTCCTGAGGGGGTTGGGGGAGGGACTGGGGGTCCCTAGGGGCATCGTGGGGGGGATTGGGGGGCACTGAGGGCATCCTGGAGGGGGTTGGGGGTCCCTAGGGGCATCCTGGAGGGGGCCTGAGGGGGCTGGGGGCCTGGGAGGGGGCCTGAGAGGTTGGGAGGCATCCTGAGGGGGTTGGGGGGGGACTGGGGGTCCCTAGGGGCATCGTGGGGGGGATTGGGGGGCACTGAGGGCATCCTGGGGGGGGTTGGGGGTCCCTAGGGGCTTCATGGAGGGGCATGGGGGGTATCTTGGGGGGATTAGGGGGTATTGGGGGGCACTGAGGGCATCCTGGAGGGGGTTGGGGGTCCCTAGGGGCATCCTGGAGGGGGTCCTGAAGGGGTTGGGAGGGGGTCCTGATGGGGTGGGGGGGCTGGGAGGGCGGGCTGGGGGGGGTCCTGGGGGGGTTGGGAGGGGTCCAAGGGGGCTGGGGGTCCCTAGGGGCATCCTGGAGGGGGTCCTGAGGGGTTTGGGAGAGGGTCCTGAGGGGGCTGGGGGTCCCTAAGGGCATCCCGGCAGCCCCTAGGGGTCATTCCCTGGGGGTTTGGGGTCTTCTGGAGCTGTTTTGGGGCCATTCCCTGGAGCTTTGGGTACCCCCAGGAGGTTTGGGGTCCTGGGGGATTTTTTGGGGCCATTCCTGCCATTTTGGCTGTCCCTGGAGCTGTTTTGGGGCCACTCCCTGTCACTTTGGCTGTCCCTGGAGTTTTTTTGGGGCCATTCCCTGGAGATTTGGCTGTCCCTGGAGTTTTTTTGGGGCCATTCCCTGGAGATTTGGGTACCCCCAGGAGGTTTGGGGTCCTGGGGGATTTTTTGGGGCCATTCCCTGGAGATTTGGCTGTCCCTGGAGCTGTTTTGGGGCCATCCCTGCCATCTGGTCTGTCCCCGCGGGGCCGTTGCGGTGTCACCCCTTTGTCCCTGACCCCGCGCCGTCCGCAGGAGAAGGAAGGGGTGCAGTGGGAGGCCAAGGAGGAGGAGGAGGAGGAGGAAGAGGAGGAGGAGGAGGGCGAGAAGGAGGAGGAGGACGACCACATGGAGTACTGCCGCGTGTGCAAGGACGGCGGCGAGCTGCTGTGCTGCGACGCCTGCGTGTCCTCCTACCACATCCACTGCCTGAACCCCCCCCTGCCCGAGGTCCCCAACGGAGAGTGGCTCTGTCCCCGCTGCACGGTACGGGGGACACGGGGACATGGGGGGTCTGGGGGGATGGGGAAACTGGGGGGATGTGGAGGCATGGGGACATGGAGGGGCATGGAGGGACACGGGGACATGGAGGGTCTGGGGGGATGTGGAAACTGGGGGGATGTGGAGGCATGGGGACATGGAGGGGCATGGAGGGACACGGGGACATTGGGGCGTGTGGGGCCATGGGGGGTTCTAGGGGGGATGGAGATGCTGGGGGGATGTGGGGGCATGGGGACATGGGGGAGGTATGGGGGCATGGGGGTTGTAGGGGGATGGGGACACTGAGGGGATGTGGGGCATAGGGGACATGGGGACATTGGGGGATGTGGGGACATGGGGGGTTGTAGGAGGACATGGGGACACTGTGGGGATATGGGGATGTGGGGGACATGGGGACGTCAGGGGACATGGGGTTATGGGGGGTTGTAGGAGGACATGGGGACACTGAGGGGATATGGGGGCATGGGGGACATGGAGACATCGGGGGACGTGGGGGTATGGGGGGGCATGGGGACATGGGGACACTGAGGGGATATGGAGACATGGAGGGGCATGGGGTACATGGGAGAATGGGGACACTGCAGGGACATGGGGATATAGGGGGACACAGGGACATGGGGGACATGGGGTTATGGGGGGACATGGGGGCGTGAGGACACTGGGGGGCATGGGGGGTATGGGGACCTGGGGGGACATGGAGGGGACACAGGGACACTGAGAAAACCAAGGGGACACTGCAGGGACACGGGTGAGACTCGGGGGGACATGAGGACACTGAGAAAACCAAGGGGACACTGCAGGGACACGGGGGGGACATGGGGACACTGTGGGATCACAGGGTGACACTGGGACATGGGGGGACATGGGGACACTGAGAAAACCAAGGAGACACTGCAGGGACATGGGGGGTCACGGGGGGGCATGGGGACACTGGGAAAACCAAGGGGACACCACAGGGACATGGGGGGACATAGGGGACACTATAGGGACGCCCCGACACCGTGGGATCATGGGGACACTGGGAGGAAACCATGGGGACACTGCAGGGACACGGGGGGGACATGGGGACACTGGGAAAACCAAGGGGACACTGCAGGGACACGGGGGGGACATGGGGACACAGGGACACCGTGGGATCACAGGGTGACACTGGGACATGGGGGGACATGGGGACACTGGGATCACAGGGTGACACTGGGACATGGGGGGACATGGGGACACTGGGACATGGGGGGACATGGGGACACTGGGATCACAGGGTGACACTGGGACATGGGGGGATGTGGGGACACTGGGATCACAGGGTGACACTGGGACATGGGGGGACATGGGGACACTGGGATCACAGGGTGACACTGGGACATGGGGGGACATGGGGACACTGGGATCACGGGGTGACACTGGGACATGGGGGGACATGGGGACACTGGGATCATGGGGTTACACTGGGACATGGGGGGATGTGGGGACACCGTGGGGACACCGTGGGGACACCGTGGGGACACTGTGGGCGTCGTGGGAACAGGGTCACCCCCCGTCCCCTCGGTGTCCCCAATGTCCCCATGTCCCCGCAGTGCCCGGTGCTGAAGGGCCGCGTGCAGAAGATCCTGTACTGGCGCTGGGGGGAGCCGCCCCCCCCCGTGGCCCCCCCGGGAGCCCCCCAGGCGCAGGAGGGACCCCCCCAGGCCCTGCAGGGACGCTCGGAGCGCGAGTTCTTCGTCAAGTGGGTGGGGCTGTCCTACTGGCACTGCTCCTGGATCAAGGAGCTGCAGGTACGCACCCCAAAATACCGGGGGGACCCCAAAATAGGGTGGGGGATACCCCAAAGTATGGGGGTACACCCCAGAATGGGGGGGGATACACCAAACTATGGGGGGGCTCAGCATGGGTGGGGCTGTCCTACTGGCACTGCTCCTGGATCAAGGAGATGCAGGTACGGCCCCGAAATACCGGGGGGACCCCAAAATAGGGGGGGGGGATACAACAAAATGGGGGGATCCCCCAAAATGGGGGAGGATACCCCAAAATGTGGGGGGGATACCCCAAAATGGGGGGGACACCCCAAAATGTGGGGGAGATACCCCAAAATGGGGGGGAGATACCCTGAAATGGGGGGGGGATACCCCAAAATGTGGGGGGAGACCCCAAAATGTGGGGCGTTAGTTAGCTTTGGGGTGTTCCTTCTAACTTTGGCGTTCTCCCCTTTCACTTTCGGACCTGCCTTCAGTTTTGGGGCGATTCCCTCTAATTTTGGGGCACTCCCCCTAACTTCGGGTGCTCCGCCCTAACTTTGGGGCACTCCCCCCTAATTTTTGGGCGCTCCCCCCTAACTTTGGGACTCTCCCCTCTAACTTTGGGGTGTTGCTTCTAACTTTGGGGTTCTGTCCTTTAACTTTCGGACGCTCCGTTCAGTTTTGGGGTGATTCCCTCTACCTTTGGGACACTTCCTCCAATTTTGGGGTGCTCCCCTCTAATTTTTGGATGCTCCCTCTAATTTTGGGTGCTCCCCTCTCACATTTGGGGGTGTTCCTTCTAACTTTGGAGTTCTCCCCTTTCACTTTCGGACGCTCCCTTCAGTTTTGGGGCGATTCCCTCTAATTTTGGGGCACTCCCCCCTAACTTTGGGTGCTCCCCCCTAACTTTGGGGCTCTCCCCCCTAACTTTGGGCTCTCCCCCCTAATTTTTGGGCGCTCCCCCCTAACTTTGGGACGCTCCCCCCTAACTTTGGGGTGTTCCTTCTAACTTTGGGGTTCTGTCCTTCAGCTTTCGGACGCTCCCTTCAGTTTTGGGGTGATTCCCTCTACCTTTGGGACACTTCCTCCCATTTTGGGGTGCTCCCCTCTAATTTTTGGATGCTCCCTCTAACTTTGGGACGCTCCCCTCTAACATTTGGGGTGTTCCTCCTAACTTTGGAGTTCTCCCCTTTCACTTTTGGACGCTCCCTTCAGTTTTGGGGCGATTCCCTCTAATTTTGGGGCACTCCCCCTAACTTTGGGTGCTCCCCCCTAACTTTGGGGCACTCCCCCCTAATTTTTGGGCGCTCCCCCCTAATTTTTGGGCGCTCCCCCCTAACTTTGGGACGCTCCCCTCTCACTTTGGGGTGTTGCTTCTAACTTTGGGGTTCTGTCCTTCAACTTTCGGACGCTCCGTTCAGTTTTGGGGTGATTCCCTCTACCTTTGGGACACTTCCTCCAATTTTGGGGTGCTCCCCTCTAATTTTTGGATGCTCCCTCTAATTTTGGGTGCTCCCCTCTAACATTTGGGGTGTTCCTTCTAACTTTGGAGTTCTCTCCCCTTTCACTTTCGGACGCTCCCTTCAGTTTTGGGGCGATTCCCTCTAATTTTGGGGCACTCCCCCCTAACTTTGGGCTCTCCCCCCTAATTTCGGGGTGCAGCTGGAGATCTTCCACCTGGTGATGTACCGCAATTACCAACGGAAGAACGACATGGACGAGCCCCCTCCCCTGGACTACGGCTCAGGGGACGACGACCCCAAGAGCGAGAAGCGGGGGGCGGGCGGGGACCCCCTTTTTGGGGGGATGGAGGAGAGGTTCTACCGCTACGGCATCAAGCCCGAGTGGATGACGGTGCACCGCATCATCAACCACAGGTGGGACCCCCTGGGACCCCCAGGGACCCCCCAAATCCCCGGGGGGTGGGGGGGGAGGTGGGGACACCCCCGATGCCACCAGTGGGGACATTGTGGGCACCCATGGGGACACTCTGGGCACCTGTGGGGACACTGTGGGCACCTGGAGATCCTTTAAGGACACCCAGGAGTGCCCCCCCCAGCTTTGAGAGACCCCCCAGGGCACCCCAAATCCCCCGGGGCTGGGGTGGGGGGGGAGTTGGGGACACCCCTGGCACTGGTGGGACAACCCTGCCGCCGGTGGGGACAATCTGACTACCTGTGGGGACACTTTGGGCACATGTGGGGCCACCCCTGGCACCTGTGGGGCCACCCCTGGCACCTGTGGGGACACCCCCGGCACCCGTGGGGACACCTTGGGCACCTGTGGGGACATTCTCAGCACCCCTGGGGACAATCTGAGTACCTGTGGGGACACGCCTGGCACCTGTGGGGACACACTGAGCGCCTGTGGGGACACCCCTGGCACCCGTGGGGACACCCCTGGCACCCGTGGGGACACCCCTGGGACCTGTGGGGACACTCTGGACATGCGTGGGGACACCCCTGACACCTGTGGGGACAATCTCGGCAGCTATGGGGACAATCTGAGTACTTACAGATCCTTTAAGGACACCCAGGGGTGCCCCCCCAGCTTTGAGAGACCCCCCAGGGCACCCCAAATCCCCAGGGGGTTGGGCGGGGGGGAGCTGGGGACACGCCTGGCACCTGTGGGGACATTCTCAGCACCCATGGGGACAATCTGAGCACCCGTGGGGACACTTTGGGCACCTGGAGATCCTTTAAGGACACCCAGGGGTGACTCTCCCAGCTTTGGGGGACCCCCCCAGGGCACCCCAAATCCCCAGGGGGTGGGGGGGACATCGGGGCAGGGAGTTGGGGACACCCCTGGCACCTGTGGGGACAATCTCAGCACCCGTGGGGACAATCTGAGCACCCATGGGGACACTTTGGGCACCTGGAGATCCTTTGAGGACACCCAGGGGTGTCCCCCCCAGCTCTGAGGGACCCCTGAGACCCCCCGGGATACCCCAAATCCCCAGGGGGTGGGGGGGAGGAGTTGGGGACACCCCTGGCACCTGTGGGGACATTCTCAGCACCCATGGTCACCTGTGGGGACAATCTGGGCACCCATGGGGACACTCTGGGCAGCTGGAGATCCTTTGAGGACACCCAGGGGTGTCCCCCCAGCTTTGAGAGACCCCCAGGGCACCCCAAATCCTCAGGGGATGGGGGGAGTTGGGGACACCCCTGGCACCTGTGGGGACACTGAGTGACACGGTGTGACATCGAGGGGGGAAAGGGAGTGACCGAGGGGGGTTTGGGGACACCGGTGGCACCTGTGGGGACATTCCAGGTCCCTGTGGGTCCCCTAAGAACCCCCCCAGCAGCCACTGGGACAGACGGGCACTATCCCCAGGTGCCACCATGTCCCATGGGACACCAGCCCCGCTGTCCCTTCCCCCTGTCACTGTCCCCAGGTGCCACCATGTCCTGTGGGACACCGGCCCCGATGTCCCCTCCCTGTGTCGCTGTCCCCAGGTGACCCCGTGTCCCCTCCATGTGTCCTCATGCCCTAGTGTCCTGTCTGTGTCCCCAGGTTGACCCCATGTCCCCAGCTGACCCCGTGTCCTGTCCATGTGTCCCTGTCCCCAGGTGACCTCGTGTCCTGTGTGTCCCTGTCCCCAGTGTCCCCTCCATGTGTCCCTGTCCCTCAGTGACCTCGTGTCCCCAGGTGACCCCGTGTCCCTTCCATGTGTCCCTGTCCCCAGGTGACCTCGTGTCCCCCCCGTGTGTCCTGTCCGAGTGACCCCACGTCCACTCTGTGTCCCCACCCAACCCCTGCGCTGGGGTGTCCCTGCTGTCCCTGTCCCTGCTGGTAGCCGGTGGCAGCAGGTGACCTCTGGTGGCACTTGTGCCCCTGCACGTCCCCTGCTGTCACCCAGCCGCCGGTGGCAGTGACAACCCTGCCAGGCCCCTCAGTGCTCCTGGCTGTCCCGGTGTCCCCAGGAGTGCCCCGTGTCCCCAGGGGTCCCTGGTGTCCCCAACAGTGCCCTGTGTCCTCCAGTGCCATTGTCCCCAGGGTGCCCAGTGTCCCCACGGTGTCCATTGTCCCCTGGGTGCCCATTGTCCCCAAGTGCCCATTGTCCCCAAGTGCCCATTGTCCCCAGGGTGCCCATTGTCCCCAAGTGCCCATTGTCCCCAAGTGCCCATTGTCCCCACGGTGCTCATTGTCCCCACGGTGCCCATTGTCCCCAGGGTGCCCATTGTCCCCTGGGTGCCCATTGTCCCCACGGTGCCCATTGTCCCCAGGGTGCCCATTGTCCCCACAGTGCCCATTGTCCCCAGGGTGCCCATTGTCCCCACGGTGCCCATTGTCCCCAGGGTGCCCATTGTCCCCAAGTGCCCATTATCCCCAGGGTGCCCATTGTCCCCAGGGTGCCCATTGTCCCCACGGTGCCCATTGTCCCCTAGTGCCCATTGTCCCCAGGGTGCCCATTGTCCCCAAGCGCCCATTGTCCCCAGGGTGCCCATTGTCCCCAGGGTGCCCATTGTCCCCACAGTGCCCATTGTCCCCTAGTGCCCATTGTCCCCAGGGTGCCCATTGTCCCCAAGCGCCCATTGTCCCCAGGGTGCCCATTGTCCCCAGGGTGCCCATTGTCCCCAGGGTGCCCATTGTCCCCTGGGTGCCCATTGTCCCCACGGTGCCCATTGTCCCCTGGGTGCCCATTGTCCCCAAGTGCCCATTGTCCCCACGGTGCCCATTGTCCCCAGGGTGCCCATTGTCCCCAAGTGCCCATTGTCCCCAGGGTGCCCATTGTCCCCTGGGTGCCCATTGTCCCCACGGTGCCCATTGTCCCCTGGGTGCCCATTGTCCCCACGGTGCCCATTGTCCCCTGGGTGCCCATTGTCCCCAAGTGCCCATTGTCCCCACGGTGCCCATTGTCCCCAAGTGCCCATTGTCCCCAGGGTGTCCATTGTCCCCAAGTGCCCATTGTCCCCAGGGTGTCCATTGTCCCCAAGTGCCCATTGTCCCCAGGGTGCCCATTGTCCCCACAGTGCCCATTGTCCCCACGGTGCCCATTGTCCCCACGGTGTCCAGTGTCCCCGTTGGCCCCCACTGCCCTGGGTGTCCCCTGATGTCCTCAGTGTCCCCTTGGTGTCACCAGCTATCACTGCTGTGCCCATGCCTGGGGATGTGGTGTCCCTGGGTGTCCCCACTGTCCCCATGCCCTGGGTGACACTCTGCCCCTGGGTACCCCTGGGTGTCCCTGCTGTCCCCACTGTCCCCACTGTCCCCTGCCCCGGGTGACACAATGCCCCTGGGTGCCCCTGGGTGTCCCTGTGTCTCCATTGTCCCCCTGGTGACGCGGTGCCCCTGGGTGCCCCTGGGTGTCCCCATGTCCCTGGGTGTCCCTGGGTCCCCCTGGGTGTCCCCATGTCCCCTGGGTGACGCGGTGCCCCTGGGTGTCCCCATGTCCCTGGGTGTCCCTGGGTGCCCCTGGCTGTCCCCATTGTCCCCCAGGTGACGCAGTGCCACACTGTCCCTGCTGTCCCCGTGTCCCTGGGTGTCCCCATGTCCCCAATGTCCCCGTGTCCCGCGGGTGATGCGGTGCCCCTGGGTGCCCCTGGGTGTCCCCAATGTCCCCGTGTCCCGCGGGTGACACGGTGCCCCTGGCTGTCCCCATGCCCCTGGGTGTCCCTGGGTGTCCCCAATGTCCCTGTGTCCCGCGGGTGACACGGTGCCCCTGGCTGTCCCCATGCCCCTGGGTGTCCCCATGCCCCTGGGTGTCCCCATGTCCCCGTGTCCCGCGGGTGACGCGGTGCCCCTGGCTGTCCCTGGGTGCCCCTGGGTGTCCCCATGTCCCCGTGTCCCGCGGGTGACGCGGTGCCCCTGGCTGTCCCCATGCCCCTGGGTGTCCCCAATGTCCCCACTGTCCCCGTGTCCGGCGGGTGACGCGGTGCCGCGCAGCGTGGACCGGAAGGGACAGTACCACTACCTGGTGAAGTGGCGCGACCTGCCCTACGACCAGGCCACGTGGGAGGAGGACGAGATGCCAATCCCCGACTACGACCTGCACAAGCTGGCCTACTGGAAACACCGGTGAGGGACATTTGGGGACATTTGGGGACACTGGGGACATCGGGGGACATCGGGGGACATCGGGGGGACATGGGGATGTGCCTACTGGAAACACCGGTGAGGGACACTGGGGACACTGGGGACACTGGGGACATCGGGGGGACATGGGGATGTGCCTACTGGAAACACTGGTGAGGGACACTGGGGACATTTGGGGACACTGGGGACATCGGGGGACATGGGGATGTGCCTACTGGAAACACCGGTGAGGGACACTGGGGACACTGGGGACACTGGGGACACTGGGGGGACATGGGGATGTGCCTACTGGAAACACCGGTGAGGGACACTGGGGACATTTGGGGACACTGGGGACACTGGGGACATCGGGGGGACATGGGGATGTGCCTACTGGAAACACTGGTGAGGGACACTGGGGACATTTGGGGACACTGGGGACACTGGGGACATTTGGGGACACTGGGGACATTGGGGACGCGGTGTCCTGCAATGTTCTCACAGTGCCACATGTCCCCTTGTCACCTCCCTGTCCTCTGGTCCATCTGTGTCCCTTGTCCCCTCTCCGTGTCCCTGTGTCCCCATCCTGTCACTGTGTCCCTCTGTCCCCATATCCCTGTGTGCCATCTCCTCATCTCCTGTCCCCTTCTGGTGTCCCCTCATGTCCCTGATGTCCCCAATGTCCCCGGGTGTTCCCTGGTGTCCCCAATATCCCCTCGTGTCCCCTGCTGTCCCCTGGTGTCCTCTGGTGTCCCCTTGTTTCCCCTTGTGTCCCCTGGTGTCCCCCAATGTCCCCCGGTATCCCCTGATGTCCCCAATGTCTCCTCATGTCCCCTCATGTCCCCTCTGTCACCTCATGTCCCCTCATGTCCCCTCATGTCCCCAAAATCCCCGATGTCCTCAATGTCCCCTCGTGTCCCCGATGTCCCCTAATGTCCCCTTGTGCCCCCTTGTGTTCCCTGATGTCCCCTCATGTCCCCTTGTGTCCCCTCGTGTGCGTTCATGTCCCCTGGTGTCCCCTGGTGTCCCCTGGTGTCCCCAATATCCCCGATGTCCCCGATGTCCCCGCTGTCCCCGCTGTCCCCGTGTCCCCGTGTCCCAGGGAGGTGTTCATGGGCGAGGACCCTGCTCAGCCGCGGCGCTACAAGAAGAAGAAGAAGGAGACGCCAGGGGAGGGACCCCCGGACTCGCCCACCAACGACGTGAGTGTCCCACCGGGACCCTGGGGACATCCCCGACACCTGGGGACCCGCGGGGACCTTGGGGACACCCACAGGGACCGTGGGGACACCCCTGGACACCGGGGGACCCCCCAGAGACCTTGGGGACATCCCGGACACCTGGGGGACCCGCAGGGACCTTGGGAACACCTGCAGGGACCTTGGGGACATCCCAGACACCTGGGGGACCCCGCAGGGACCTTGGGGACACCCTGGACACCTGGGGGACCCCCCAGACCTGAGGGGACCCGCAGGGACCTTGGGGACACCCACAGGGACCTTGGGGACATCCCAGACACCTGCGGGACCTGCAGGGACCTTGGGGACACCCACAGGGACCTTGGGGACATCCCGGACACCTGGGGGACACCCCAGACGCCTGGGGGACATCCGCAGGGACCATGGGGGCACCCGCGGGGACCTTGGGGACATCCCAGACACCTGGGGGACATTCCGGACACCCAGGGGACCCGCAGGGACCTTGGGGACATCCCAGACACTTGGGGACCCTCAGGGACCGTGGGGACATCTGCAGGGACCTTGGGGACACCCGCAGGGACCATGGGGACATCCTGGACACCTGGAGGACATCCCTGGCACCTGGGCCACCCAGCAGGGACCTTGGGGACATCCTGGACACCTGGGGGACCCCCCAGACCTGAGGGGACCCCACAGGGACCTTGGGGCACCCTGGACACGTGGGGATTTTTGGGGTCCCACCCCGGTATTTCGGGGTCCCCTGACGCCGTGTCCCCGGGGATTTTTGGGGTCCCACCCCGCACTGTGGGTATTTTCGTGGTCCCCCTGATGCCGTGTCCCCAGGGGTTTTTGTGGTTCCCCATCCCCAGGGATTTTTGGGGTTCCTCACCCCCATCCCCCAGTATTTTTGGGGTCCCCTGACGGCCGTGTCCCCGGGGATTTTTGGGGTTCCCCCCCGGTATTCGTGTCCCCTGACACGGTGTCCCTGGGGATTTTTGGGGTTCCCTGACCCCCGTCCCGGGTATTTTGGGGTCCCCCCCGCTATTCTGTGTCCCCTGACGCGGTGTCCCCAGGGGTTTTTGGGATTCCCCACCTCCCATCCCAGGGATTTTTGGGGTTCCCTAACCCCCACTGTGTGTATTTTTGGGGTCCCTCTGACGCCATGTCCCCGGGTATTTTTGGGGTCCCCCACCCCGGTATTCCATGTCCCCTGACACCATGTCCCCTGACACCGTGTCCCCCGCTATTCCGTGTCCCCTGATGCCGTGTCCCCGGGTATTTTTGGGGTTCCCTACCCCGGTATTTCGGGGTCCCCTGACGCTGTGTCCCTGGGTATTTTCATGGCCCCCCTGACACCATGTCCCCAGGGGTTTTTGTGGGTCCCCACCCCCATCCCCAGGGATTTTTGGGGTCCCCCTGCGGTATTCTGTGTCCCCTGACACGGTGTCCCCGGGGATTTTTGGGTTCCCCCCCCAGTATTTTTGGGGTCCCCCCCACTATTCCGTGTCCCCTGACACTGTGTCCCCCACTATTCCGTGTCCCCTGACGTGGTGTTCCTGGGGATTTTTGGGTTCCCCACCGCGGGTATTTTTGGGGTTCCCCCCTGGTATTTTGGGGTGCCCCTGACGCTGTGTCCCTGGGGATTTTTGGGGTACCCCATCCCCCATCCCCCGCTAGTCCATGTCCCCTGACGCGGTGTCCCCTGACGCGGTGTCCCCAGTATTTTTCGGTGTCCCCTGCCGTGGTGTCCCCGGGTATTTTTGGGGTCTCTCCAGTATTTCATGTCCCCCCGGTATTTTGTGTCCCCTGCCGCGCTGTCCCTGGGGATTTTCGTGTCCCCTGACACGGTGTCCCCCGCCGCGGTGTCCCCAGTATTTTCGGTGTCCCCTGACGCGCTGTCCCCCGCCGCAGTGTCCCCGGGTATTTTGGGGTGCCCCTGACACCGTGTCCCCCGCCGCGGTGTCCCCGGGTATTTTTGGGTCCCCCCCGGGTATTTTGGGTCCCCCCGGTATTCACGTCCCCCGCGGCGGTGTCCCCGGGGATTTTTGGGTCCCCCCCGGTATTCACGTCCCCCGCGGCGGTGTCCCCGGGCATTTTTGGGTCCCCCCCTGGTATTTTTGGGTCCCCCCCGGTATTCATGTCCCCCGCCGCGGTGTCCCTGGGTATTTTTGGGTCCCCCCCGGGGATTTTTGGGTCCCCCCCGGTATTCACGTCCCCCACCGCGGTGTCCCCTGGTATTTTTGGGTCCCCCCCGGTATTCATGTCCCCCGCGGCGGTGTCCCCAGGGATTTTTGGGTCCCCCCCAGGTATTTTTGTGTCCCCCCCGGTACTCACGTCCCCCGCGGCGGTGTCCCCAGGTATTTTTGGGTCCCCCCCAGTATTCAGTGTCCCCCGCCACGGTGTCCCCGGGTATTTTTGGGTCCCCCCCGGTATCTTTGGGTCCCCCCCGGTCCTCACGTCCCCGCGGCGGTGTCCCCGGGTATTTTTGGGTCCCCCCCGGGTATTTTTGGGTCCCCCCCCGGTATTTTGGGTCCCCCCCGGTATCTTTGGGTCCCCCCCGGTCCTCACGTCCCCGCGGCGGTGTCCCCGGGTATTTTTGGGTCCCCCCCGGCTATTTTTGGGCCCCCCCCGGGTATTTTTGTGTCCCCCCCGGTCCTCATGTCCCCGCGGCGGTGTCCCCGGGTATTTCTGGGTCCCCCCCGGGTATTTTTGGGTCCCCCCCGGGTATTTTTGTGTCCCCCCCGGTCCTCATGTCCCCGCGGCGGTGTCCCCGGGTATTTCTGGGTCCCCCCCGGGTATTTTTGGGTCCCCCCCGGGTATTTTTGGGTCCCCCCCGGTCCTCACGTTCCCCGCGGCGGTGTCCCCGGGTATTTTTGGTCCCCCCCGGTCCTCACGCCCCCTGCGGCGGTGTCCCCGGGTATATCTGGGTCCCCCCCGGGTATTTTTGGGTCCCCCCCGGTATTCAGTGTCCCCTGCCGCAGTGTCCCTGGGTATTTCTGGGTCCCCCCTGATATTTCATGTCCCCCGCGGTGGTGTCCCCGGGTATTTCTGGGTCCCCCCCGGGTATTTTTGGGTCCCCCCCGGGTACTTTTGGGTCCCCCCCGGGTATTTTTGGGTCCCCCCGGTATTCACGTCCCCCGCCGCGGTGTCCCTGGGTATTTTTGGGTCCCCCCCGGGTATTTTTGGGTCCCCCCCGGTGCTCACGTCCTCGCGGCGGTGTCCCCGGGTATTTCTGGGTCCCCCCCGGGTATTTTTGGGTTCCCCCCCGGGTATTTTTGTGTCCCCCCGGTGCTCACGTCCCCCGCGGCGGTGTCCCCGGGTATTTTTGGGTCCCCCCTGGGTATTTTTGGGTCCCCCCCGGTCCTCACGTCCCCCGCGGCGGTGTCCCCGGGTATTTTTGGTCCCCCCCGGTGCTCACGCCCCCCGCCACGGTGTCCCCGGGTATTTTCGGGTCCCCCCGGGTATTTCTGGGTCCCCCCCGGGTATTTTTGTGTCCCCCCCGGGTATTTTCGTGTCCCCCCGGTATTCACGTCCCCCGCGGCGGTGTCCCTGGGTATTTTTGGGTCCCCCCCGGGTATTTTGTGTCCCCTCCGGTGCTCACGTCCCCGCGGCGGTGTCCCCGCAGCCCACGGTGAAGTACGAGACGCAGCCGCGCTTCATCACGGCCACGGGCGGCACGCTGCACCTGTACCAGCTGGAGGGGCTCAACTGGCTGCGCTTCTCGTGGGCGCAGAGCACCGACACCATCCTGGCCGACGAGATGGGGCTGGGCAAGACCATCCAGACCATCGTCTTCCTCTACTCGCTCTACAAGGAGGTGAGCCCGGGGACAGCTGGGGGGACGCCTGGGGGGACGGCTGGGGACACCCACGGGGGGCTGGGGTCACCCATCTGGTCACTGGAGTTTCCCCTATGGGCCTGGGGACACCTGCCTGGGGCAGCTGGGGGGCCTGGGGTCACCCATCTGGTCACTGGAGTTACCCCTGTGGGCCTGGGGACACCTGCTGGGCCCTGGGGTCACCCACGTGGGCCTGGGGTCACCCATCTGGTCACTGGAGTTACCCCTGTGGGCCTGGGGACACCTGCCTGGGGCAGCTGGGGGGCCTGGGGGCACCCATTTGGGCCTGGGGTCACCCATTTGGTCACTGGAGTCACCCACTGGTCACTGGGGTCACCCCCATGGGCCTTGGGGCACCCATATGGGCCTGGGGACACCCATTTGGTCACTGTGGTCACCTGCTTGTCACTGGCATCACCTGCTGGTCACTGGGGACACCCTTTTGGTCACTGGGGTCACCCATGTGGACCTGGGGTCACCTGCTGGTCACTGTGGTCACCCACATGGGCCTGGGGACACCTGCCCAGGGAACCTGAGGGGCCTGGGGTCACCCACATGGGCCTGGGGTCACCCACATGGGCCTGGGGTCACCCATTTGGTCACTGGGGGCACCTGCTTGTCACTGGCATCACCTGCTGGTCACTGGGGACACCCACGTGGGGCTGGGGGCAGCCACATGGGCCTGGGGACACCCACATGGGCCTGGGGACACCCACATGGGCCTGGGGTCACCCATTTAGTCACTGGGGTCACCCATTTGGTCACCGTGGTCACCCATGTGGGCCTGGGGACACCTGCCCAGGGCATCTGGGGGCACCCATTTGGTCACTGTGTTCACCCACGTGGGCCTGGGGTCACTTGTCTTGTCTCTGGAGTCACTGATCTGATTACTGGGGTCACCCACGTGGGCCTGGGGTCACCTGCTGGGCCCGGGAGACACCCATCTGGTCACTGGGGTCACCTACATGGGCCTGGGGTCACCCATCCGGTGACTGTGGTCACCCACATGGGCCTGGGGTCACCTGGGTGGGGCATTGAGTCATCTCTTGGGCCCCGGGGGACACCCATCTGGTCACCATGGTCACCCACATGGGCCTGGGGTCACCTGCTCGGGGTCACCTGCTGGTCACTGTGGTCACCCACATGGGCCTGGGGTCACCCATGTGGGCCTGGGGTCACCTGCTTGCCACTGGCATCACCTGCTGGTCACTGGGGACGCCCGTGTGGTCACTGGGGTCACCCACATGGCCCTGGGGACACCTGCCCGGGGCACCTGGAGGGGCCTGGGGGCACCCATCTGGTCACTGTGGTCACCCACTGGTCACTGGGGTCACCTGATGGTCACTGGGGTCACCCATCTCATCACTGGAGTCACCCACATGGGCCTGGTGTCACCTGCTGGTCACTGTGGTCACCCATTTGGTCACTGGGGTCACCACCCCGGGCCCTGGTGTCACCTGATGGTCACTGTGGTCACCCATTTGGTCACTGGGGTCACCACCCCGGGCCCTGGTGTCACCTGCCTCACCCACCAGGCCCCCAGTGTCACCCACCACGGCCCCTGGTGTCACCTCCCGGCTTTACGGTGTCACCCCTGCCAGGCCTCGGTGTCACCTGCCTGGTCCAGCTGGCCCTGTCCCCATGTCCTGCCCTGTCCCCATGTCCCGCACTGTCCCCATGTCCTGCCCTGTCCCCATGTCCCACACTGTCCCCATGTCCCACACTGTCCCCATGTCCTGCCCTGTCCCCATGTCCCATACTGTCCCCATGTCCTGCACTGTCCCCATGTCCTGCCCTGTCCCCATGTCCTGCCCTGTCCCTGTCCCCATGTCCTGCCCTGTCCCCATGTCCTGCCCTGTCCCCATGTCCCGCACTGTCCCTGTCCCCATGTCCTGCACTGTCCCCATGTCCCGCACTGTCCCCATGTCCCACACTGTCCCCATGTCCCGCACTGTCCCCATGTCCTGCCCTGTCCCCATGTCCCGCACTGTCCCCATGTCCCGCACTGTCCCTGTCCCCATGTCCCGCACTGTCCCCATGTCCTGCCCTGTCCCCATGTCCTGCACTGTCCCCATGTCCCACACTGTCCCCATGTCCTGCCCTGTCCCCATGTCCCGCACTGTCCCCATGTCCCACACTGTCCCCATGTCCCGCACTGTCCCCATGTCCTGCCCTGTCCCCATGTCCTGCACTGTCCCCATGTCCCACACTGTCCCCACATCCCCTAAGGTCCTGTCCCGTGCTGTGCCCCAGGGCTGCCCCAGGGCCACCCCAGGGCCTGTCCCTGTGTCCCACTGTCCCCCAGGGCCACCCCAGGGCCTGTCCCTG
Source organism: Acanthiza pusilla (assembly GCA_036630365.1). Classification (NCBI taxonomy): domain Eukaryota; kingdom Metazoa; phylum Chordata; class Aves; order Passeriformes; family Acanthizidae; genus Acanthiza; species Acanthiza pusilla. Next base: position 86,229 of record JAXCHO010000212.1, read on the forward strand.
TGTCCCACTGTCCCCCAGGGCCACCCCAGGGCCTGTCCCTGTGTCCCATTGTCCCCCAGGGCCACCCCAGGGCCTGTCCCTGTGTCCCATTGTCCCCCAGGGCCACCGCAGGGCCCATCCCTGTGTCCCCGTGTGACACGCTGTCCCCAAAGGCCCGTCCCCGTGTCCCCGTGTGACGCGCTGTCCCCCAAGGCCACACCAAGGGCCTGTCCCCGTGTCCCCGAGGGTCCCTGTCCCCAAAGGCCTGTCCCCATGTCCCCAAGGGCCTGTCCCATGTCCCCAAAGGCCCGTCCCCTGTCCCCGTGTGATGCGCTGTCCCCCAGGGCCACACCAAGGGCCTGTCCCCATGTCCCCGAGGGTCCCCGTGTCCCTGAGGGTCCCCGTGTCCCCGAGGGTCCCTGTGTCCCCGAGGGTCCCTGTGTCCCCGAGGGTCCCCATGTCCCCCAGGGTCCCCGTGTCCCCGAGGGTCCCTGTGTCCCCGAGGGTCCCCCTGTCCCCGAGGGTCCCCAGGGTCCCCGTGTCCCCGAGGGTCCCTGTCCCCGTGTGACGCGCTGTCCCCCAGGGCCACGCCAAGGGCCCGTCCCCGTGTCCCCGAGGGTCCCCGTGTCCCCGAGGGTCCCCATGTCCCCGAGGGTCCCGTGTCCCCGAGGGTCCCCATGTCCCCGAGGGTCCCCGTGTCCCCGAGGGTCCCTGTCCCCGTGTGACGCGCTGTCCCCCAGGGCCACACCAAGGGCCGTCCCCGTGTCCCCGAGGGTCCCTGTCCCCAAAGGCCTGTCCCATGTCCCCAAGGGCCTGTCCCATGTCCCCAAAGGCCCGTCCCCTGTCCCCGTGTGACGCGCTGTCCCCCAGGGCCACACCAAGGGCCCGTCCCCGTGTCCCCCAGGGTCCCCGTGTCCCCGAGGGTCCCGTGTCCCCAAGGGTCCCTGTGTCCCCGAGGGTCCCCGTGTCCCCGAGGGTCCCCATGTCCCCGAGGGTCCCCATGTCCCCGAGGGTCCCCGTGTCCCCGAGGGTCCCCATGTCCCCGAGGGTCCCCGTGTCCCCGAGGGTCCCCGTGTCCCCGAGGGTCCCTGTCCCCGTGTGACGCGCTGTCCCCCAGGGCCACACCAAGGGCCTGTCCCCATGTCCCCGAGGGTCCCCGTGTCCCCGAGGGTCCCCGTGTCCCCAAGGGCCTGTCCCATGTCCCCAAAGGCCCGTCCCCTGTCCCCGTGTGACGCGCTGTCCCCCAGGGCCACACCAAGGGCCCGTTCCCATGTCCCCGAGGGTCCCCGTGTCCCCGAGGGTCCCCGTGTCCCCGAGGGTCCCTGTCCCCGTGTGACGCGCTGTCCCCCAGGGCCACACCAAGGGCCCGTTCCTCGTCAGCGCTCCGCTCTCCACCATCATCAACTGGGAGCGCGAGTTCCAGATGTGGGCCCCTGCCTTCTACGTTGTCACCTACACCGGGGACAAGGACAGCAGGGCCATCATCCGCGAGAACGAGTTCTCCTTCGACGACAACGCCATGAAGGGCGGCAAGAAGGCCTTCAAGATGAAGGTGGGCGGGGACAGAGGGGACGAGGGGACAAGGGGGGACAAGGGGGTGGCACCGGGACACCCGGGGGACAGAGGGGACGAGGGGGACAAGGGGGTGTCACTGGGACACCTGGGGGACAAGGGGGACAAGGGGGGCAAGGGGGTGTCACCGGGACACCTGGGGGACAGAGGGGACGAGGGGGACAAGGGGGGACAAGGGGGTGTCACCGGGACACCTGGGGGACAGAGGGGACAAGGGGGACAAGGGGGTGTCACCGGGACACCTGGGGGACAGAGGGGACAAGGGGGACAAGGGGGTGTCACCGGGACACCTGGGGGACAGAGGGGACAAGGGGTGGCACCTGAATACCTCGGTCCCTTTGGGGTGGCACCTGGACACCTGGGGGACAAAGGGGGACAAGGGGTGGCACCAGGACACCTGCTGGCTTTGGGGACAAAGGGTGGCACCTGGATACCTGGGGGATGAGGAGGTGGCACCAGGACACCTGGGTCCCTCTGGGGACAAAGGGTGGCACCAGAACACCTGGGACACCTGGGGGACAAGGGGGTGGCACCAGGACACCTGGGGCACAAAGGGGGACAAAGGGGTGGCACTTGAACATCTAGGTCCCTTTGGGGGCAAGGGTGTGGCACCAGGACACCTGGGTCCCTTTGGGGTGGCACCTGGACGCCTCAGTCCCTTTGGGGTGGCACTGGGACACCTGGGGGACAAAGGGGGACAAAGGGGTGGCACCTGGACACTGGGTCCCTTTGGGGTGGCACCAGGACACTTGGGTGCCTTTGGGGACAAAGTGTGGCACCAGGACACTTCAGTCCCTCTGGGGACAAGGGGGTGGCACTTGGGACATTTGGGTCCCTTTGGGGACAAAGGGGTGGCACCAGGACGCCTGTGTCTCTTTGGGGACACCTGAGTTTTGGGGTCCCAGGTGGGGTTTTTTTGGGTTTTAGGGTTCTGGGTGGGGTTTTTTTGGGTTCTGAGCAGGATTTTTTTTGGTTTTTTGGGTTCTGGGCAGGGTTTTTTTGGGTTTTTTGGGTTCTGGGCAGGGTTTTTTGGGTTTTTTGGGTTCTGGGCAGGGTTTTTTTGGTTTTTTGGGTTCTGGGCAGGGTTTTTTGGGTTTTTTTGGGTTCTGGGCAGGGTTTTTTTGGTTTTTTTTTGTTCTGGGCAGGGTTTTTTGGGTTTTTTGGGTTCTGGGCAGGGTTTTTTGGGGTTTTTTGGGTTCTGGGCAGGGTTTTTTGGGTTTTTTGGGTTCTGGGCAGGGTTTTTTGGGTTTTTTGGGTTCTGGGCAGAGTTTTTTGGGTTTTTTGGGTTCTGGGCAGGGTTTTTTGGGGTTTTTTGGGTTCTGGGCAGGGTTTTTTGGGTTTTTTTGGGTTCTGGGCAGGGTTTTTTGGGTTTTTTTGGTTCTGACCCCTCCCGTGCTGCTCGCAGCTGAAGTTCCACACACTAGTTCACCATTAAGTTTTAGGGTTCTAGGTGGGGTTTTTTGGGGTTTTTTTGTTCTGGGTGGGGTTTTTTGGGTTCTGGGCAGGATTTTTTGGGTTTTTTGGGTTCTGGGCAGGGTTTTTTGGGTTTTTTGGGTTCTGGGCAGGATTTTTGGGTTTTTTTGGTTCTGAGTCGCCGTGCTGCCCGCAGCGCGAGGCGCAGGTGAACTTCCACGAGCTGTGAACTCATCACCATTAAGTTTTAGGGTTCTGGGTGGGATTTTTTTGGTTTTTTTGGTTCTGGGCAGGATTTCTGTTTTTTTTTTTTTTGTTTCTGGGCGGGATTCTTTGGGTATTTTTTGGTTTTTTTTGTTTCTGGGCAGGATTTTTTGGGTTTTTTTGGGTTCTGGGCAGGATTTTTTGGGTTTTTTTGGTTCTGACCCCTCCCGTGCTGCCCGCAGTGCGAGTCTCAGGTGAAGTTCCACGAGCTGCTCACGTCCTACGAGCTCATCACCATCGAGTTTTGGGGTTCTGAGTGGGATTTTTCGGTTTTTTTTTTATTCTGGGTGGGTTTTTTCAGGTTCTGGGTGGGATTTTTTTGGGTTTTTTTTGTTTCTGGGCAGGATTTTTTGGAGTTTTTTTGGTTTTAACCCTTCCGTGCTGTCCCCAGCATGAGGCTCAGGGGAAGTTCCACGTGCTGCTCACGTCCTACGAGCTCATCCCATTGAGTTTCGGGGTTCTGGGTGGGATTTTTTGGGGGATTTTTGGGTTTTTTGGCTCTGACTCTCCCTGCTGTCCCCAGCGTGAGGCTCAGGTGAAGTTCCACGAGCTGCTCACGTCCTACGACCTCATCCCATCGAGTTTTGGGTTCTGGGTGGGATTTTTTTGGTATTTTTTGTTCTGGTTGGGGTTTTTTGGGGGTTTTTTGGGGGTTTTTTGGGATTTTTTTGGCTCTGACTCTCCCTGCTGTCCCCAGCGTGAGGCTCAGGTGAAGTTCCCCGTGCTGCTCACGTCCTACGAGCTCATCCCATCGAGTTTCGGGGTTCTGGGTGGGATTTTTTTGGTATTTTTTGGTTTCTGGGCAGGATTTTTTGGGTTTTTTGGCTCTGACTCTCCCTGCTGTCCCCAGCGTGAGGCTCAGGTGAAGTTCCACGTGCTGCTCACGTCCTACGAGCTCATCACCATCGACCAGGCGGCGCTGGGCTCCATCCGCTGGGCCTGCCTCGTGGTGGACGAGGCTCACCGGCTCAAGAACAACCAGTCCAAGGTGGGGGCACCCCGAAAACGGGCGGGGGACACCCCAAAAATGGGGATGGGGTGCCCTGAAAATGGTCAGGGGCACCCCAAAATTGGGGATGGAGCGCCCTGAAATTAGGGAATGGGGCACCCCAAAAATGGGGAATGGGGCATCCCAGATTTGGGGAAGGGGCACCCTGAAATTGGGGATGGGGTACACTGAAATTGGGGATGGGGCACCCCAAAAACGGGAATGGAGCATCCCAAATTTGGGGAAGGGGGCATTGTAAAATTGGGGATGGGGCACACCGAAATTGGGGATGGAGCACCCTGAAATTGGGGAATAGGGCACCCCAAAATTGGGGCAGGGGGCACTGTAAAATTGGGAAATGGGGCACTCTGAAATTGGGAAATGGGGCACCCTGAAATTGGGGCAGGGGCACCCTAAAGTTGGGGATGGGACACCCCGAAATTGGGGAATGGGGCATCCCAAAAATGGGAATGGGGCACCCTGAAATTGGGGATGGGGTGCCCCAAAATTGGGGCAGGGGGCACCGTGAAATTAGGGATGGGGCACACCGAAATTGGGAATGGGGCGCTCCGAAATTGGGGAATTGGGCACCGCAAAATTGGGGATGGGGCACCCCAAAATTGGGGCAGGGGGCACTGTAAAATTGGGGCAGGGGGCACCCTGAAATTAGGAATGGGGCACCCTGAAATTTGGGATGGGGACACTGTAAAATTGGGGAATGGGGCACCCTGAAATTTGGGATGGGGACACTGTAAAATTGGGGATGGGGCACCCTGAAATTGGGGCAGGGGGCACCCCAAAAATGGGGATGAAGCACTCCAGAATGGGGGATGAGGCACCCCGGAAATGGGGATGGGGCACACCGAAGTTGGGGATGGGGCACCCCAAAAATGGGGATGGGGTGGAGGGCACCCTAGCACTGGGGGATGGGGGTGGGGGCACTCCCCGATTCAGGGTCTCTAGGGTGGGATCAATGGGATTTCCCCCGGATTTGGGGTCTGTGGGGCAGGGTCTTTGGGGTTTTCCCCAATTTGGGGTCTGTAGGGCAGGATCAGTGGGGTCTGTCCCCAATTTGGGGTTTGATGTTCCATCCCCGCAGTTTTTCCGCGTGCTGAGAGTGGGATCAGTGGGGTCTGTCCCCAGTTTGGGGTCTGTAGGGTGGGATCAGTGGGGTCTGTCCCCAATTTGGGGTCTGTGGGGCAGGGTCTTTGGGATTTCCCCCCGATTTGGGGTCTGAGTTTCCGTCCCCGCAGTTTTTCCGCGTGCTGAACGGCTACCCCAGGGTGGGATCAGTGGGGTCTGTCCCCAATTTGGGGTCTGTGGGGCAGGGTCTTTGGGATTTCCCCCGATTTGGGGTCTGATTTTCCGTCCCCGCAGTTTTTCCGCGTGCTGAACGGCTACCCCAGGGTGGGATCAGTGGGGTCTGTCCCCGATTTGGGGTCCATGGGGCAGGATCAGTGGGATTTCCCCCGATTTGGGGTCTGAGTTTCCGTCCCCGCAGTTTTTCCGCGTGCTGAACGGCTACAAGATCGAGCACAAGCTGCTGCTCACGGGAACTCCTCTGCAGAACAACCTGGAGGAGCTCTTCCACCTGCTCAACTTCCTCACGCCCGAGCGCTTCAAGTGCGTCCCTGTCACCTCTGGGTCACCTCTGTGTCACCTGTGTCACCTCAGTGTCACCTGTGTCACCTGTGTCACCTCTGTGTCACGTCTGTGTCACCTGTGTCACCTGTGTCACCTGTGTCACCTGTGTGTCACCTGTGTCACCTGTGTGTCACCTGTGTCCCCTCTGTCCCCACTGTTCACCTGCTCAACTTCCTCACGCCCGAGTGCTTCAAGTGCGTCCCTGTCACCTCTGTGTCACCTGTGTCACCTGTGTGTCACCTGTGTGTCACCTCAGTGTCACCTGTGTGTCACCTGTGTGTCATCTGTGTGTCACCTCTGTGTCACCTGTGTCACCTGTGTCACCTGTGTCACCTCTGTGTCACCTGTGTCACCTGTGTGTCACCCCGTGTCACCTGTGTCACCTGTGTGTCACCTGTGTGTCATCTGTGTGTCACCTGTGTGTCATCTGTGTGTCACCTCTGTGTCACCTGTGTCACCTGTGTGTCACCTGTGTCACCTGTGTCACCTCTGTGTCACCTCTGTGTCACCTGTGTCACCTGTGTCACCTGTGTCACTTGTGTGTCTCCTGTGTGTCACCTGTGTCACCTCCTGTCCCTCTGTCCCCACTGTTCACCTGCTCAACTTCCTCACGCCCGAGTGCTTCAAGTGCGTCCCTGTCACCTCTGTGTCACCTGTGTGTCACCTCTGTCTCCCCGTCCCCAGCAACCTGGAGGGCTTCCTGTGTCCCCTCCTGTCCCTCCGTCTCCTCCATGTTTTGTGTCCTGCCATGTCCCACCGTGTCCCCATGTCCCTTCCACATCCTTTCATCTCCTCCATGTCCCCATGTCCCTTCCATGTCCCCATGTCCCCACCCTGACAGTGTCCCCTGTCCCCAGCAACCTGGAGGAGTTCCTGTGTCCCCTCCTGTCCCTCCATTCCATCTCCTCCATGTCCCGCCATGTCCCCATGTCCCTTCCACATCCCTCCGTGTCCCACCATGTCCCCATGTCCCCCCACATCCCCGGTGTCCCCACCCTGACGGTGTCCCCTGTCCCCAGCAACCTGGAGGAGTTCCTGTGTCCCCTCCTGTCCCTCCGTCTCCTCCATGTCCCACCATGTCCCCACCCTGACGGTGTCCCCTGTCCCCAGCAGCCTGGCGGGGTTCCTGTGTCCCCTCCTGTCCCTCCATCTCCTCCATGTCCCCATGTCCCCAGCCTCACGGTGTCCCCTGTCCCCAGCAACCTGGAGGAGTTCCTGTGTCCCCTCCTGTCCCTTCATCTTCTCCATGTCCCACCATGTCCCCACCCTGACGGTGTCCCCTGTCCCCAGCAGCCTGGCGGGGTTCCTGTGTCCCCTCCTGTCCCTCCATTCCATCTCCTCCATGTCCCGCCATGTCCCCATGTCCCTTCCACATCCCTCCATGTCCCACCATGTCCCCATGTCCCCCCACATCCCCGGTGTCCCCACCCTGACGGTGTCCCCTGTCCCCAGCAACCTGGAGGGCTTCCTGTGTCCCCGCCTGTCCCTCCCATTTCCTCCATGTCCCCATGTCCCTTCCATGTCCCCATGTCCCCACCCTGATGGTGTCCCCTGTCCCCAGCAACCTGGAGGAGTTCCTGTGTCCCCTCCTGTCCCTCCATCTCCTCCACGTCCCCATGTCCCCAGCCTCACGGTGTCCCCTGTCCCCAGCAACCTGGAGGAGTTCCCGTGTCCCCTCCTGTCCCTCCATCTCCTCCACGTCCCCATGTCCCCAGCCTCACGGTGTCCCCTGTCCCCAGCAACCTGGAGGAGTTCCCGTGTCCCCTCCTGTCCCTCCATCTCCTCCACGTCCCCATGTCCCCAGCCTCACGGTGTCCCCTGTCCCCAGCAACCTGGAGGAGTTCCCGTGTCCCCTCCTGTCCCTCCATCTCCTCCACGTCCCCATGTCCCCAGCCTCACGGTGTCCCCTGTCCCCAGCAACCTGGAGGAGTTCCCGTGTCCCCTCCTGTCCCGTCATCTCCTCCATGTCCCCCCACATCCCCAGTGTCCCCGCCCTCACGGTGTCCCCTGTCCCCAGCAACCTGGAGGAGTTCCTGTGTCCCCTCCTGTCCCTTCATCTCCTCCATGTCCCACCATGTCCCCATGTCCCCCCACATCCCCGGTGTCCCCGCCCTGACGGTGTCCCCTGTCCCCAGCAACCTGGAGGAGTTCCTGTGTCCCCTCCTGTCCCTCCATCTCCTCCATGTCCCCATGTCCCCAGCCTCACAGTGTCCCCTGTCCCCAGCAACCTGGAGGGCTTCCTGGAGGAGTTTGCCGACATCTCCAAGGAGGATCAGATCAAGAAGCTCCACGACCTGCTGGGCCCGCACATGCTGCGGCGCCTCAAGGCCGACGTCTTCAAGAACATGCCGGCCAAGACCGAGCTCATCGTGCGCGTCGAGCTCAGCCCCATGCAGAAGTAGGCCCGTGTCCCCTCCTCGGTGTCCCCAACCCCCCCGCCGGTGTCCCCAGAGCCGCCGGTGCCACCGCTGTCCCCGCAGGAAGTACTACAAGTACATCCTGACGCGGAACTTCGAGGCGCTGAACTCGCGGGGCGGGGGGAACCAGGTGTCGCTGCTCAACATCATGATGGACCTCAAGAAGTGCTGCAACCACCCCTACCTGTTCCCCGTGGCCGCCATGGTGGGGCTTGGGGACATGCGTGGGGACGGGGGGGACGTGGGGTGGGGATGGGGGGGTGGAGGGTTTGGGGGTGTGGGGAGGGAGGGACGTGGAGGGATGTGGGACGTGGGGACATGGAGGTGACATGGAGGGTTCTGGGACATGGGGACATGATGGAGACATGGAGGGGACAGGGACGGACATGGAGGGACACGGGGACATGGGGGATGTGGGGTGGGGCTTGGGGGGTGGAGGGTTCTGGGACATGGGGACGTGGAGGGGACATGGAGGGGACAGGGACAGACATGGAGGGACACGGGGACGTGGGGGACGTGGGGTGGGGATGGGGGGGTGGAGGGTTTGGGGATGTGGGGAGGGAGGGACGTGGAGGGATGTGGGACATGGGGACATGGAGGGGACATGGAGGGGGTGGAGGGTTCTGGGACATGGGGACGTGGAGGGGACATGGAGGGGGTGGAGGGTTCTGGGACATGGGGACGTGGAGGGGACATGGAGGGTTCTGGGACATGGGGACAGGGAGGGGACATGGAGGGGGTGGAGGGTTCTGGGACATGGGGACATGATGGAGACATGGAGGGGACAGGGACGGACATGGAGGGACACGGGGACATGGGGGATGTGGGGTGGCGTTTGGGGGGTGGAGGGTTCTGGGACATGGGGACGTGGAGGGGACATGGAGGGATGTGGGACATGGGGACAGGGAGGGGACATGGGGACATGGAGGGATGTGGGACATGGGGACGTGGAGGGGACTTGGGGACATGGAGGGATGTGGGGACATGGAAGGAGATGGAGGGACATGGGGCACGTGGGGGACATAGAGGGGTTTGGGGGCTGGAGGGTTTGGGGACATGGGGACATGGGGACATGGAGGGATGTGGGACGCGGGGGATGTGGGGGGTTTGAGGGGTGGAGGGTTTGGGGACATGGGGACAGGGAGGGACATGGGGACATGGAGGGATGTGGGACACGGGGGATGTGGGGGGTTTGAGGGGTGGAGGGTTCTGGGACATGGGGACAGGGAGGGACATGGAGGGATGTGGAACATGGGGACAGGGAGGGGACATGGGGACATGGAGGGACATGGGGACATGGAGGGATGTGGGACACGGGGACGTGGGGGACGCGGGGGACGGGTTTGAGGGGTGGAGGGTTTGGGGACATGGGGACGCGGAGGGGTTGGAGGGTGTGGGATGTGGGGACAGGGAGGGGACATGGAGGGACACGGACGGGACATGGAGCGACATGGGGACATGGAGGTGACATGGAGGGACATGGAGGGACATGGGGACATGGAAGTGACATGGAGGGACATGGAGGGACATGGGGACATGGAGGTGACATGGAGGGACATGGAGGGACATGGGGACATGGAGGTGACATGGAGGGACGTGGAGGGACATGGGGACATGGAGGGACATGGGGACATGGAGGGACATGGGGACATGGAGGTGACATGGAGGGACATGGAGGGACATGGAGGGACATGGAGGGACATGGGGACATGGAGGGACATGGAGGGACCTGGGGACATGGAGGTGACATGGAGGGACATGGAGGGACCTGGGGACATGGAGGTGACATGGAGGGACATGGAGGGACATGGAGGGACCTGGGGACATGGAGGTGACATGGAGGGACATGGAGGGACATGGAGGGACATGGGGACATGGAGGTGACATGGAGGGACATGGAGGGACATGGAGGGACATGGGGACATGGAGGTGACATGGAGGGACACGGACAGGACATGGAGGGACATGGGGACATGGAGGGACGTGGAGGGACATGGGGACATGGAACGACATGGAGGGACATGGGAGGGTTAGAGAGATGTGGGCCATGGGGACATGCAGGGACGTGGGGTGCAGGGACATGGAGAGCACGGGGGACACTCGGGGGGTCCTGTCCCCGTGGGTGACGTGGCTGTCCCCTGCTGTCCCCAGGAGTCCCCGAAGCTGCCGAGCGGCGCCTACGAGGGCGGGGCCCTGATCAAGGCCTCGGGGAAGCTGCTGCTGCTGCAGAAGATGCTGAGGAAGCTGAAGGAGCAGAACCACCGCGTGCTCATCTTCTCCCAGGTGGGACCCCCAAAAATAACCCAAAATACCCCCAAAAATAACCCAAAAATAGCCCAGAACCACCGCGTGCTGATCTTCTCCCAGGTGGGACCCCAAAATACCCCAAAAAATATCCCAGAAATATCCCAGAAATAGCCCAAAACCCCCAGAACCACCGCGTGCTCATCTTCTCCCAGGTGGGACCCCCAAAAATAACCCAAAAATATCCCAGAAATAGCCCAAAACCCCCAGAACCACCGCGTGCTCATCTTCTCCCAGGTGGGACCCCAAAATACCCCAAAAAATACCCCAAAAATATCCCAGAAATAGCCCAAAACCCCCAGAACCACCGCGTGCTCATCTTCTCCCAGGTGGGACCCCAAAAAATATCCCAAAAATATCCCAAAAATACCCCAAAACCCCCGGAACCACCGCGTGCTCATCTTCTCCCAGGTGGGACCCCAAAATACCCCAAAAATACCCCAAAAAATAACCCAAAAATAACCCAAACCTCCCAGAACCACCGCGTGCTCATCTTCTCCCAGGTGGGACCCCAAAAACGCCCCAAAATACCCCCAAAAAATTACCCAAAAATAACCAAAAAATAGTCCAAAACCCTCAGAACCACCGCGTGCTCATCTTCTCCCAGGTGGGACCCCAAAATTACCCAAAAATACCCCAAAAAATTACCCAAAAATAGCCCAAAACCCCCAGAACCACCGCGTGCTCATCTTCTCCCAGGTGGGACCCCAAAAACTGCCCAAAATACCCCAAAAATAACCCAAAAATACCCCAAAAAATAACCCAAAAATCACCCAAATCCCTCAGAACCACCGCGTGCTCATCTTCTCCCAGGTGGGACCCAAAACTGCCCCAAAATACCCCAAAAATAACCCAAAAATAACAAAAAAATGCCCCAAAAATAACCCAAAAAATGCCCCCAAAACCCCCCAGAATCACCAGTGTGCCCAGTACAGACCCCCCAGTCTGTCCCAGTCCCTCCCAGTTTAACCAGTGCCAGTCCCAGCACTCCCAGTGTTCCCAGTACAGACCCCCCAGTCTGTCCCAGTCCCTCCCAGTCTAACCAGTGCCAGTCCCAGCACTCCCAGTATAGCCAGTATGGGCTCCCCAGTCCCTCCCAGACACTCCCAGTCCATCCCAGTCCATCCCAGTCCGTCCCAGTCTAACCAGTGCCAGTCCCAGTGTGCCCAGTACAGACCCCCCAGTCCGTCCCAGTCCATCCCAGTGGCTCCCAGTCTAACCAGTGCCAGTCCCAGTGTGCCCAGTAGATCCCCCAGTCCATCCCAGTTGCTCCCAGTCTGTCCCAGTGGCTCCCAGTTTAACCAGTGCCAGTCCCAGCACTCCCAGTATACCCAGTATGGTCTCCCCAGGCCCCCCAGTGGCTCCCAGTGGCTCCCAGTCTAACCAGTGCCAGTCCCAGCACACCCAGTATGGGCTCCCCAGTGGCTCCCCGTGGCTCCCAGTCCCCCCCAGCCCCCCCAAGTCCCCCCCAGTGGCTCCCAGTGGCTCCCAGTCTAACCAGTGCCAGTCCCAGCACTCCCAGTATACTCAGTATGGTCTCCCCAGGCCCCCTAGTGGCTCCCAGTGGCTCCCAGTCTAACCAGTGCCAGTCCCAGCACTCCCAGTATACCCAGTATGGGCTCCCCAGTGGCTCCCCGTGGCTCCCAGTCCCCCCCAGCCCCCCCAAGTCCCCCCCAGTGGCTCCCAGTGGCTCCCAGTCTAACCAGTTGCGCAGATGACGAAGATGCTGGACCTGCTGGAGGACTTCCTGGACTACGAGGGCTACAAGTACGAGAGGATCGACGGTGGCATCACCGGGGCCCTGCGGCAGGAGGCCATCGACCGCTTCAACGGTAGGCATTGGGGACAGCGGGGACACGGGGACAGCGGGGGGCGTTGGGGACACTGGGGACATCGGGGACATCGGGGACACTGGGGATGTTGAGGATATTGGGCACATCGGGGACACTGGGGATGTTAGCGCCACTGGGGATGTTGGGGACACTGGGGACATTGGGGGTATTGGGGACATCGAGGACATCAGGGACATCAGGAGCGTTGGGGACATTGGGGACATCAGGACATTTGGGACATTGGGGGCATTGGGGACATTGGGGACATCGGGGACATTGGGGACATGGGGGACATTGGGGGTGTTGGGGATAAGGGAGATACTGGGGACATTGGGGGTGTTGGGGACGTCAGGGGCGTTGGGGACATTGGGGACGTTGGGGACAGTGGGGACATTGGGGGTGTTGGGGATGTCAAGGACATTTGGGACATCAGGGACATTGGAGACATCCAATGGAGACATCTCCAGCATTGGATGTTGGAGACATCGAGGACATTGGGTATATTGGGGACACTGGGGACATGGGGGATGTTGGGGACATTGTGGACATTGAGGACATTGGGGGCGTTGGGGGCACTGGAGACATTGGGGACATTGGGGATATTGGGGATGTCGGGGGTGTTGGGGACATCAGGGACACTGGGGACGTCAAGGACATCAGGCACATTGGAGACATCGGGGACATTGGGGACATCGAGGACATTGGGGACACTGGGGACATTGAGGACACTGGGGACATTGGGGACATTGAGGACACTGGGGGCATCGGGGGCATTGGGGACATCGGGGATGTTGGGGACATTGGGGACACCAGGGACACTGGGGATGTTGGGGACATTGGGGACACAGGACCGGGATGGGGACAGGGACAGAGACACTGGGGACAGGGGACGGCAGTTTTGGGGTGTTTTTGGGGCGCTTTTGGGATGATTTTTGGGGTATTTTGGGGTGATTCGGGTGCCCTGGTCCCGCGCTGACGCCAGGGGGGCAGCAGTGGGGGTGATTTTGGGTGATTTTGGGTGATTTTGGGGGATTTTGGGGGATTTTGATGGGATACTTTTGGGGTGTTTTTGGGGTATTTTTGGGGTGTTTTTGGGGTGATTTTGGGGTGCCCTGGTCCCGCGCTAGCGCCGGGGGCGCAGCAGTGGGGGTGATTTTGGGTGATTTTGGGGGATTTTGATGGGATATTTTTGGGCTGTTTTGGGGGCGGTTTTTGGTGTATTTTTGGGGTGGTTTTTGGGGTATTTTGGGGTATTTTGGGGCGGTTTGGGTGCCCTGGTCCCGCGCTGACGCCGGGGGGGCAGTGCCGGGGGCGCAGCAGTGAGGGTGATTTTGGGGGATTTTTATGGGGTATTTTTGGGGTGGTTTGGGATGATTTTTGGGGTGGTTTGGGTGTTTTTGGGGTGCCCTGGTCCCGCGCTGACGCCGGGGGGGCAGCGCCGGGGGCGCAGCAGTTCTGTTTCCTGCTGTCCACGCGGGCCGGGGGCCTCGGCATCAACCTGGCCACAGCTGACACCGTGGTCATCTTCGACTCCGACTGGAACCCCCACAACGACATCCAGGTGGGCAGCGCCGCCGGGCACCGCCACCTGCCACCTGCCAGGGTCACCTGCCACCTGTCCTGTGTCACCTGCCACCTGCCAGGGTCACCTGCCACCTGTCCTGTGTCACCTGCCACCTGCCAGGGTCACCTGCCACCTGTCCTCTGTCACCTGCCACCTGTCTTGTGTCACCTGCCACCTGCCAGGGTCACCTGCTACCTGTCCAGTGTCACCTGCCACCTGCCAGGGTCACCTGCCACCTGTCCTGTGTCACCTGCCACCTGCCAGGGTCACCTGCCACCTGTCCTGTGTCACCTGCCACCTGCCACGGTCACCTGCCACCTGCCAGGGTCACCTGCTACCTGTCCTGTGTCACCTGCCACCTGTCCTGTGTCACCTGCCACCTGCCAGGGTCACCTGCCACCTGTCCTGTGTCACCTGCCACCTGCCAGGGTCACCTGCCACCTGTCCTGTGTCACCTGCCACCTGCCACGGTCACCTGCCACCTGCCAGGGTCACCTGCTACCTGTCCTGTGTCACCTGCCACCTGCCACGGTCACCTGCCACCTGCCAGGGTCACCTGCTACCTGTCCTGTGTCACCTGCCACCTGTCCTGTGTCACCTGCCACCTGCCAGGGTCACCTGCTACCTGCCAGGGTCACCTGCCACCTGCCAGGGTCACCTGCCACCTGTCCTGTGTCACCTGCCACCTGCCAGGGTCACCTGCCACCTGCCAGGGTCACCTGCTCATCTCCTGTCACCTGCCACCTGTCCAGTGTCACCTGGCACCTGCTGGTGTCACCTGCCACCTGTCCAATGTCCCCTGCCACCTGTCCAGTGTCACCTGCTCATCTCCTGTCCCCTGCCACCTGGCTGGTATTCCCTGGCACCTGTCCAGTGCCACCTGCCACCTGCTGGGGTCACCTGCCACCTGTCCGGTGTCACCTGCCACCTGTCCAGTGTCCCCAGGCACCTGTCCAGTGTCACCTGCCACCTGTCCCATGTCCCCTGGCACCTGCCGGTGTCACCTCATTGCCCTGTCCCCAGGGTGTTCCCCCATGTCCCTGACCTGTCCCTGGGATGTCCCCGCAATGTCCCCGCGCTGTCCCTGACCCATCCCCGTCCCCGCAGGCCTTCGGCCACACGCACTGCGTTGGCCAGGGTGTCCCCCGTGTCCCTGCCATGCCCTGGGGTGTCCCTGCCCTGTCTCCATAATGTCCCCATGATGTCCCCACGCTGTCCCTGACCCATCCCCATCCCCACAGGCCTTCAGCTGTGCACACCACATCGGCCAGGGTGTCCCCCCATGTCCCTGCCCTGTCCCTGTGGTGTCCCCGCGTGTCCCTGCCATGCCCATAGAATGTCCCCACGATGTCCCCACAATGTCTCCATGATGTCCCCATCCCCGCAGGCCTTCAGCTGGGCTCACCACATTGGCCAGGGTGTCCCCCCATGTCCCTGACCTGTCCCTGACCTGTCCCTGGGGTGTCCCCCATGTCCCTGCCATGCCCATGGGATATCCCCACAATGTCCCCATGATGTCCCCACGATGTCCCCATCCCTGCAGGCCTTCAGCCACACCCATCGCATTGACCAGGGTGTCCCCTCATGTCCCAGACCTGTCCCTGACCTGTCCCTGGGGTGTCCCCGCATGTCCCTGCCATGCCCATGGGATGTCCCTGCCCTGTCTCCACAATGTCCCCATGATGTCCCCATGCTGTCCCCACACTGTCCCCACGATGTCCCCACGCTGTCCCCACGATGTCTCCATGCTGTCCCCACCATGTCCCCACCATGTCCCCACCACGTCCCCATCCCCGCAGGCCTTCAGCCGCGCGCACCGCATCGGCCAGGGTGTGCCCCCGTGTCCCTGCCCTGTCCCTGTGGTGTCCCCGCGTGTCCCTGCCAGGCCCATAGAATGTCCCCACAATGTCTCCATGCTGTCCCCACCATGTCCCCATGATGTCCCCACCATGTCCCCACCATGTCCCCGTCCCCGCAGGCCTTCAGCTGTGCACACCACATCGGCCAGGGTGTCCCCCCATGTCCCTGACCTGTCCCTGTGGTGTCCCCACGTGTCCCTGCCATGCCCATAGAATGTCCCCACGATGTCCCCACAATGTCTCCATGATGTCCCCACCATGTCCCCATCCCCGCAGGCCTTCAGCTGGGCTCACCGCATCGGCCAGGGTGTCCCCCCATGTCCCTGACCTGTCCCTGACCTGTCCCTGGGGTGTCCCCCATGTCCCTGCCATGCCCATGGGATATCCCCACAATGTCCCCATGATGTCCCCACCATGTCCCCATCCCTGCAGGCCTTCAGCCACACCCATCGCGTTGACCAGGGTGTCCCCTCATGTCCCAGACCTGTCCCTGACCTGTCCCTGGGGTGTCCCCGCATGTCCCTGCCATGCCCATGAGATGTCCCTGCCCTGTCTCCACAATGTCCCCATGATGTCCCCATGCTGTCCCCACACTGTCCCCACGCTGTCCCCACACTGTCCCCACGATGTCCCCATGCTGTCCCCACACTGTCCCCACGATGTCTCCATGCTGTCCCCACGCTGTCCCCACCATGTCCCCACCATGTCCCCGTCCCCGCAGGCCTTCAGCCGCGCGCACCGCATCGGCCAGGGTGTGCCCCCATGTCCCTGCCCTGTCCCTGTGGTGTCCCCGCGTGTCCCTGCCATGCCCATAGAATGTCCCCACGATGTCCCCATGATGTCCCCACCACGTCCCCGTCCCCGCAGGCCTTCAGCCGCGTGCACCACATCGGCCAGGGTGTGCCCCCATGTCCCTGCCCTGTCCCTGTGGTGTCCCCACGTGTCCCTGCCATGCCCATGGGATGTCCCCCCCATGTCCCCACCATGTCCCCACCATGTCCCCGTCCCCACAGGCCTTCAGCCGCGCGCACCGCGTCGGCCAGGGTGTGCCCCCATGTCCCTGCCCTGTCCCTGTGGTGTCCCCACGTGTCCCTGCCATGCCCATGGGATGTCCCCCCCATGTCCCCACCATGTCCCCACCATGTCCCCGCCCCCGCAGGCCTTCAGCCGGGCGCACCGCATCGGCCAGGGTGTGCCCCCATGTCCCTGCCCTGTCCCTGTGGTGTCCCCGCATGTCCCTACCATGCCCATAGAATGTCCCCACGATGTCCCCACGATGTCCCCATGATGTCCCCACCATGTCCCCGTCCCCGCAGGCCTTCAGCCGGGCTCACCGCATCGGCCAGGCCAACAAGGTGATGATCTACCGCTTCGTGACGCGGGCCTCGGTGGAGGAGCGGATCACGCAGGTGGCCAAGCGCAAGATGATGCTGACGCACCTGGTGGTGCGCCCGGGGCTGGGCTCCAAGGCTGGCTCCATGTCCAAGCAGGAGCTCGACGACATCCTCAAGTTCGGCACCGAGGAGCTCTTCAAGGACGAGAACGAGGGTCAGCCCCGCGGGGAGGGGCGGGGAGGGGTTGTGCTGGGATGGGTTGGGCTGAACTGGGGTGGATTGGGCTGAACTGGGATGGGATGGGCTGAACTGGGATGGATTGGGCTGTACTGGGATTGATTGGGCTGAACTGGGATGGATTGGGCTGTACTGGGATGGGTTGGGCTGAACTGGGATGGATTGGGCTGTACTGGGATTGATTGGGCTGAACTGGGATGGATTGGGCTGTACTGGGATGGGTTGGGCTGAACTGGGATGTACTGGGATGGATTGGGCTGAACTGGGGTGGGTTGGGCTGTACTGGGATGGGATGGGTTGGGCTGTACTGGGATTGATTGGGCTGAACTGGGATGGATTGGGCCATACTGGGAGGGATTGGGTGGAACTGGGCTGTACTGGGGTGTGTTGGGCTGTACTGGGCTCTACTGGGGTGTGTTGGGCTGAACTGGGATGGATTGGGCTGAACTGGGATGGGATGGATTGGGCTGAACTGGGATGGATTGGGCTGAACTGGGATGGATTGGGCTGAACTGGGCTGTACTGGGATGGATTGGGCTGAACTGGGATGGATTGGGCTGAACTGGGATGGGATGGATTGGGCTGAACTGGGATGGATTGGGCCGTACTGGGCTGTACTGGGCCGTACTGGGCTGTACTGGGCCGTACTGGGCCGTACTGGGCCGTACTGGGCTGTACTGGGCTGTACTGGGTCGTGTTGGAGCATGACAAAGCCGTGTCAGGCCATGTCGGGCCCTGCTGGATCATCCCAATCCGTGTCGGTCTGTGTTGGAGCGTGTCGGGCCCTGCTGGATTTTCCCTATCCGTGTTAGTCCATGTTGGAGCGTGTCGGGCCCTGCTGGGTTATCCCAATCCGTGTTGGAGCGTGTTGGAGCATGTCGGGCCCTCCTGGATCATCCCAGTCCATGTTGATCCGTGTTGGAGCGTGTTGGGCTGTGTTGGGCCATGTTGGGCCACCTTGGAGCACGCCAAGGCCATGTTGGGCCGTGCTGGAGCGTGTTGGAGCATGTCTGAGCATGCGGGGCCATGTCTGAGCGTGTGGGGCCATGTCGGAGCGTGCCAAGGCCACGTCAGGCCATTTTGGGCCATGTCCAAGCATGTGGGGCTCTGTCTGAGCTTGCCCAGGCAGTGCTGGGCCGTGTCCGAGCGTGTGGGGCCATGTCAGGCCATGTGTGACCATCTTGGGCCACGTCAGGCCATGTGTGACCATTCTGGGCCGTGTCCGAGCACGCGGGGCAGTGTCAGGCTGTGTGTGACCGTGTTGGGCCGTGTCTGAGTATGTGGGGCCATGTCAGGCCATGTCCGAGCATGCCCAGGCCATTCTGGGCTGTGTCCGAGCGCGTGGGGCCATGTCCGGCCATGTATGACCATCTTGGGCCGTGTCAGGCCACATGTGACCATCCTGGGCTGTGTCTGAGCACATGTGAGGCCATGTCAGGCCATGTGTGACCATTTTGGGCCACGTCAGGCCACGTGTGACCATCTTGGGCTGTGTCTGAGCACACACGAGGCCATGTCAGGCCGTGTGTGACCATTTTGGACCGTGTCAGACCACGTGTGGCCATCTGGGGCCACATCA
The DNA here is from genome assembly GCA_036630365.1 of Acanthiza pusilla. NCBI lineage: Eukaryota > Metazoa > Chordata > Aves > Passeriformes > Acanthizidae > Acanthiza > Acanthiza pusilla. The sequence goes on from JAXCHO010000212.1 coordinate 105,215, forward strand.
GGCCACGTGTGACCATTCTGGGCTGTGTCCAAGCGTGTGGGGCCGTGTCCGGCCATGTATGACCATCTTGGGCCATGTCAGGCCATGTGTGACCATCTTGGGCTGTGTCTGAGCACACGTGAGGCCATGTCAGGCTGTGTGTGACCATTTTGGGCCACGTCAGGCCATGTGTGACCATTCTGGGCCGTGTCTGAGTCTGTGGGGCCACCTCAGGCCATGTGTGACCGTTCTGGGCTGTGTCCGAGCGCGTGGGGCCGCGTCAGAGCATGTGTGACCATCTTGGGCCGTGTCAGGCCATGTGTGACCATCTTGGGCCGTGTCCAAGTGTGTGGGGCTGTGTCTGGCCATGTGTGACCATCTTGGGCCGTGTCAGGCCACGTGTGACCATTCCGGGCCGTGTCCGAGCACACGAGGCCATGTCAGACCACGTGTGACCATCTTGGGCCACGTCAGGCCACGTGTGACCGTTCTGGGCCGTGTCCGAGCGTGTGGGGCCACGTCAGGCCATGTGTGACCATCTTGGGCCATGTCAGGCCATGTGTGACCGTTCTGGGCCGTGTCCGAGCGTGTGGGGCCACGTCAGGCCACGTGTGACCGTTCTGGGCCGTGTCCGAGCGTGTGGGGCCACGTCAGGCCATGTGTGACCATCTTGGGCCATGTCAGGCCATGTGTGACCGTTCTGGGCCGTGTCCAAGTGTGTGGGGCCACGTCAGGCCACGTGTGACCGTTCTGGGCCGTGTCCAAGTGTGTGGGGCCACGTCAGGCCACGTGTGACCGTTCTGCACCGTGTCCGAGCGTGTGGGGCCATGTCAGGCCATGTGTGACTGTTCTGGGCCGTGTCCAAGCGTGTGGGGCCACGTCAGGCCACGTGTGACCGTTCTGGGCCATGTCTGAGTGTGTGGGGCCACCTCAGGCCATGTGTGACCATCTTGGGCCATGTCAGGCCACGTGTGACCGTTCTGGGCCGTGTCCGAGCACATGAGGCCATGTCAGACCACGTGTGACCGTTCTGGGCCGTGTCCGAGCGTGTGGGGCCATGTCAGGCCACGTGTGACCGTTCTGGGCCGTGTCCGAGCACATGAGGCCATGTAAGACCACGTGTGACCATCTTGGGCCACGTCAGGCCACGTGTGACCGTTCTGCGCCGTGTCCGAGCGCGGGGCCGCGTCCGGCCGTGCCGGGCCCTGTCCCACCGTGTCCCCGGCGTGGCCGCAGGTGACAACAAGGAGGAGGACAGCAGCGTCATCCACTACGACAACGAGGCCATCGCGCGGCTGCTGGACCGGAACCAGGACGCCACCGACGACGCCGACGTGCAGAACATGAACGAGTACCTGAGCTCCTTCAAGGTGGCCCAGTACGTCGTCAGGGAGGAGGACAAGGTGCGAGGGGACGCCGCGGGGACATGATGGGGACACCGCGGGGACACCGCGGGGACACCGCGGGGACGGAGGGAGCGGCAGCTGGTGGGATGGTGGGGACAGCATGGGGGATGATGGAGACCGTGAGGGGTGAGGTGAGGAGGTTGGGGGGATGGGGACAGTTGGGGACAGTGGAGATGGGGACAGTGGAGATGGGGACAGCGGATTTGAGGTCACTGGAGTTGGGGACAGTGGAGTTAACAGCGGGAATGAGGACAGCAGGGATGAGGACAGTGGATTTGGTGACAGTGAAGATGGGGATGATGGAGTTTGGGGACAGTGGATTGGGGGACGATGGATTTGGGGACAATGGAGATGGGGACAGTGGAGATGGGGACAATGGGGATGGGGATGATGGAGTTTGGGGACAGTGGAGTTTGGGGACGGTGGAGATGGGGACAGTGGCTTTGAGGTCACTGGAGTTGGGGACAGTGGAGTTGAGGACAACAGGGGATGAGGACAGTGGATTTGGGGACAGTGGAGATGGGGATGATGGAGTTTGGGGACAGTGGATTTGGGGACAATGGAGATGAGGACAGCGGGGATGGGGACAGTGGGGTTGGGGACAGGGGGGATGGGGACAGTTGAGTTGGCAGTAATGGAGTTGGGGACAGTTAAGTTGGGGACGGTGGGGATAGGGACAATGGAGCTGGGGACAGTGGGGATGGGGACAGTGGGGTTGGGGACAATGGAGACAGGGACAGTGGAGATGGGGATGATGGAGTTTGGGGACAATGGATGTGTGGTCATTGGAGATGGGGACAGCGGGGATGACAGAGGTGGGGACAATGGAGATGGAGGACATGGGGACAGTGGAAGTGGGGACAGTGGGGATGGAGCTAATGGGGACAGTGGAGATGACGGTGATGGGGACAACAGAGATGGAGGCGATGGGGATGGTGGAGGGGATGGGGACAATGGGGACAATGGAGCCATAGATGATGGGGACAATGGGGATGATGGAGATGAGGATGACAGGATGGGGACAATGGGGACAATGGAGCCATTGATGATGGGGACAGTGGAGCCATAGGTGATGGGGACACTGGAGATGAGGATGATGGGATGGGGACAATGGGGACAGCAGAGCCATAGATGATGGGGACAGTGGAGATGAGGATGAGGGGGACGATGGAGCCATAGATGATGGGGATGATGGAGGGGATGGGGACAATGGGGACAATGGAGCCGTAGATGATGGGGATGATGGAGGGGATGGGGACAATGGGGACAATGAGCCCTAGATGACGGTGACAATGGAGGGGATGGGGACAATGGGGACAATGAAGCCGTAGATGATGGGGACAATGGAGGGGATGGGGACAATGGGGACAATGGAGCCGTAGATGATGGGGACAATGGAGGGGATGGGGACAATGGGGACAATGAGCCCTAGATGACGGTGACAATGGAGGGGATGGGGACAATGGGGACAATGAGCCCTAGATGACGGTGACAATGGAGGGGATGGGGACAATGGGGACAATGGAGCCGTAGATGATGGTGACAGTGGAGATTTAGATGATGGGGACAATGGAGATTTAGATGATGGGGACAATGGAGCCATAGGTGATGGGGACAATGGGGACAATGAGCCCTAGATGATGGTGACAATGGAGAGGATGACGAGGCTGCTGAAGGCGATTGGGATTCCAGAAGTTGGAGATGACAAGGACACGGCCACCAGCGCTGGGGACAGTGACCAGCACTGTCACCCAGCGGTGACCCCGAGGCCAGCGGGGTCCCCGGGGTGCCCGAGCGCCCCGAGTGACCAGGCGTGTCCGGCAGATCGAGGAGATCGAGCGCGAGATCATCAAGCAGGAGGAGAACGTGGACCCTGACTATTGGGAGAAGCTGCTGCGGCACCACTACGAGCAGCAGCAGGAGGACCTGGCCAGGAACCTGGGCAAGGGCAAGCGCGTCAGAAAGCAGGTCAACTACAACGACGCCGCCCAGGAGGACCAAGGTGGGCACTGGGAGGCACTGGGATTGTACTGGGAGGGACTGGGACAGACTGGGACAGACTGGGAGGCACTGGGGTGGACTGGGGTGGCACTGGGAGGAGCTGGCGCGGAACCTGGGCAAGGGCAAGCGCGTCCGGAAACAGGTCAGCTACAACGACACCGCCCAGGAGGACCAAGGTGGGCGCTGGGAGGCACTGGGATTGTACTGGGATGGACTGGGAGGCACTGGGATGGTACTGGAAGGGACTGGGGTGGCACTGGGAGGAGCTGGCGCGGAACCTGGGCAAGGGCAAGCGCGTCCGGAAACAGGTCAGCTACAACGATGCTGCCCAGGAGGACCAAGGTGGGCACTGGGAGGGACTGGGATGCTACTGGGAGGCACTCGGATGGACTGGGAAGGGACTGGGATGAACTGGGAGGACCTGGTCTGGAACGTGGGCGAGGGCAAATGGGTCTGCAAACAGGTGAGGTACAGCAATGCTCTTGAGGAGGAGCAGGGTGGGCACTGAGAGGTACTGGGATGGTACTGGGAGGGACTGGGATGGACTGGGATGACACTGGGATGGACTGGGATGAACTGGGAGGGACTGGGACAGACTGGGGTGGACTGGGATTGTACTGGGAGGGTATTGGGACAGACTGGGATGGACTGGGATGGTACTGGGATGGACTGGGATGGTACTGGGATGGACTGGGATGGTACTGGGAGGAGCAGACCAGGAACCTGGGCAAGGGCAAGCACATCCAAAAGCAGGTGAGGTACAGCAGTGCACTTGAGGAGGAGCAGGGTGGGCACTGGGAGGGACTGGGAGGCACTGGGAGGGACTGGGAGGCACTGGGGTGGCACTGGGGACACTGGGGTGGCACTGGGGACAGTGGCTGTGTGTCCCCAACGCTGGCCGTGTCCCCCAGATAACCAATCTGAGTACTCGGTTGGCTCCGAGGAGGAGGACGAGGACTTCGACGAGCGGCCAGAGGGTCAGTGTCACCTCAGTGTCACCTCAGTGTCACCTGTGTCACCTGTGTGTCACCTCAGTGTCACCTGTGTGTCACCTGTGTGTCACCTGTGTCACCTCAGTGTCACCTGTGTCACCTCAGTGTCACCTCAGTGTCACCTGTGTCACCTCAGTGTCACCTCAGTGTCACCTGTGTGTCACCTCTGTGTCACCTGTGTCACCTCAGTGTCACCTGTGTCACCTCAGTGTCACCTGTGTGTCACCTGTGTCCCCTCATGTCACCCCGTGTGTCCCCTGTGTGTCCCTTCCATGTCCCCTCTTGTCCCCTCTGTGTCCCCTCATGTCCATTCTGTGTCCCTTCGTTGTCCCCTCATGTGCCCTCAGTGTCCCCTGTCCTCTCTGTCCCCATGTCACCTCTCGTGTCCCCTGGGGTGACCTCCCTTCTTATGGGGAGGGGTCAGGGTGACACGGGGGGGGGACCCAGGGGGGGTCAGGGTGTCCCCAGGGGGGGACAGGGTGTCCCCCGGGGGGTCAGGGTGTCCCCAAGGAGGGTCAGGGTGTCCCCAAGGAGGGTCAGGGTGTCCCCAAGTGGGTCAGGGTGTCCCCAAGGAGGGTCAGGGTGTCCCCCGGGGGGTCAGGGTGTCCCCAAGGAGGGTCAGGGTGTCCCCAAGGAGTGTCAGGGTGTCCCCAAGGAGGGTCAGGGTGTCCCCAAGGAGGGTCAGGGTGTCCCCAAGGGGGGGTCAGGGTGTCCCCAGGGGGGGGTCAGGGTGTCCCCAGGGGGGGGTCAGGGTGTCCCCAGGGGGGTCGGGGTGTCCCCAAGGGGGGTCAGGGTGTCCCCAGGGGGGTCAGGGTGTCCCCAGGGGGGTCAGGGTGGCCATGGGGGGGTCAGGGTGTCCCCAGGGGGGTCAGGGTGTCCCCAGGGGGGGTCAGGGTGTCCCCAGGGAGGGTCACGGTGTCCCCAGGGGGGTCAGGGTGACCATGGGGGGGGTCAGGGTGTCCCCAAGCAGGGTCAGGGTGTCCCCAGGGGGGTGAGGGTGTCCCCAGGGGGGGTCAGGGTGTCCCGGGGGGGTCCTGACCCTGTCCCCTCCCCCAGGCCGGCGCCAGTCCAAGCGACAGCTGCGGAACGAGAAGGACAAGCCCCTCCCCCCACTGCTGGCCCGGGTGGGCGGAAACATCGAGGTGAGGGCGAGGGGACAGCTGGGGACATGGGGACACGCCGGGGGACACCCCTGGGACACGGGGACAGCACCCGGGGACATCCCCAGGGGACACCCCGGGGACATGGGGACACCCCGGGGACATGGGGACAACCCGGGGACATGGGTCTCCTCCAGGAGGGGTCAGGGGACACTCGGCCACCTCTGCCCCCCTCACCCCCGGGTCCCCAAACCTGAGGGGTCAGGGGTCACCTGGACCTGGTGTCCCCTGTTTTGGGGACAAACTGAGGGGGTGCCCAGAGCCCTGCGTGTCCCCCGATGTCCCCAATGTCCCCATTCCCCTCAATATCCCCAATGTCCCTGATGTCCTCAATGTCACCAATGATGTCCCCAGTGTCCCCAATCTCCCAATGTCCCCAATGCCCCCAATGTCCCCAATGTCCCCAATCCCCCCCAATGACCCCAATGATGTCCCCATTTCCCCAATGTCCCCAATGTCCCTGGTGTCCCTGCTGTCCCCGATGTCCCTGATGTCCCCAATCCCCTCGATGTCCCCAATCCCCTCGATGTCCCCAATCCCCAATGACGTCCCCAATCCCCCCAATGTCCCCAATGACCCCAATGATGTCCCCTGTGTCCCCAATGCTCCCAATGTCGCCAATATCCCCACCGTCCCCAATGTCCCCATTCCCCCTGATGTCTCCACTGTCCCCAATGGCCCCAATGTCCCCAATCCCCTCAATATCCCCAATATCGCCAATGTCCCCAATATCCGCAATGTCCCCACTGTCCCCAATCCCCCCAATGCCCCAATGTCCCCAGTGCCCCAGATGTCCCCTATATCCCCAATGTCCCCAATCCCCCAAATGTCCCCAATGCCCCCATTCCCCCCAATACCCCCAATCCCCCCACTGTCCCCAATCCCCCCAAGGTCCCCAATGTCCCCAATGCCCCCATTCCCCCCAATGTCCCCAATGTCCCCAAGGTCCCCATTCCCCTCAATGTCCCCAATGTCCCCATTCCCCCCAATGTCCCCAAGGTCCCCATTCCCCTCAATGTCCCCAATGTCCCCATTCCCCTCAATGTCCCCAAGGTCCCCATTCCCCCCAATGTCCCCAAGGTCCCCATTCCCCTCAATGTCCCCAATGTCCCCATTCCCCCCAATGTCCCCAAGGTCCCCATTCCCCCCCATGTCCCCAATCCCCTCAATGTCCCCATTCCCCCCAATGTCCCCAATCCCCCCAATGTCCCCAATGTCCCCATTCCCCTCAATGTCCCCATTCCCCCCAATGCCCCCAATCCCCTCAATGTCCCCAATGTCCCCAATGTCCCCATTCCCCCCAATGTCCCCAATGTCCCCAAGGTCCCCATTCCCCCCAATGTCCCCAATCCCCCCGCTGTCCCCGCTGTCCCCAACGCTGTCCCCTGCTGTGGCAGGTGCTGGGGTTCAACACGCGGCAGCGCAAGGCGTTCCTGAACGCGGTCATGCGCTGGGGGATGCCACCCCAGGACGCCTTCACCTCGCAGTGGCTCGTCAGGGACCTGCGCGGCAAGAGCGAGAAGGAGTTCAAGTGGGTGACACCGCGGGGACATGGGGACACTGCTGGGGACATGTGGGGAGGGCTGGTGACAGCACCAGGGACACCGCCAGGAACAGTGGAGACACTGCTGGGGACATGTGGGGACAATGGGGACAGCGGGGACACGGCTGGGGACAGTGGGGACACCACCAGTGACAGTGGGGACACCGCCGGGGACATGGGGACACTGCTGGGGACATGTGGGGAGGACTGGTGACAGCACCAGGGACACCGCCAGGAACAGTGGAGACACCGCTGGGGACAGCAGGGACAATGGGGACACCACTGGGGACATGTGGGGACACTGCTGGGGACAGCGGGGACAATAGGGACAGTGGGTGACACGGCCGGGGACATGTGGGGACAATGGGGACATGTGGAGACACTGCCAGGGACATGCGGGGACAATAGGGACAGTGGGTGACAGCACTGGGGACATGTGGGGACAATGGGGACACGGCTGGGGACAGCGGGGAGGGGAATGACACCACCAGGGACACTGCCGGTGACAGCGGGGACACCGCTGGGGACACATGGGGACAATGGGGACACCGCCAGGGACAGCGGGGACACCGCCAGGGACATGTGGGGACAGCAGGGACAGCGCTGGGGACAGCGGGGACATGGCTGGGGACAGCAGGGACAGTGGGGAGGGGCGGTGACACCACCGGGGACACACAGGAGGGGTGGTGACACCGCCGGGGATAGTGGGCAGGGGCGGTGACACCACCGGGGACACACAGGAGGGGTGGTGACACCGCCAGGGACAGTGGGGAGGGGCGGTGGCACCACTAGGGACACGTGGGGACATTGCCAGGGACAGCAGGGACACGGCTGGGGACAGTGGGGAGGGGGGTGACACCGCCGGAGACATGTGGGGACAATGGGGACATGTGGGGACACTGCTGGGGACAGCGGGGACAATGGGGACAGTGGGTGACACTGCCGGGGACACGCAGGGACATCGCCAGGGACAGCGGGGACACGACTGGGGACAGTGGGGACATGGCTGGGGACAGTGGGGACAGGTGGTGACACTGCCGGGGACAGTGCGGAGGGGTGGTGACAGCACTGGGGACAACACTGGGGACTGTGGGGATAGGGGGGAGGGGCGGTGACACCACCAAGGACATGTGGAGACACTGGGGAGGGGCGGTGACACCGCTGGGGACACGTGGGGACACTGCCGGGGACAGCAGGGACACGGCTGGGGACAGTGCGGAGGGGGGTGACACCGCCAGGGACATGTGGGGACACTGCTGGGGACAGCGGGAAGGGAGGTGACACAACTGGGGACATGTGGGAGGGGTGGTGACACCGCCAGGGACATATGGGGACACCACCGGCGACAGTGGGGACACCGCTGGGGGCAGTGGGGACAGTGGGGAGGAGTGGTGACACTGCTGGGGACACGCAGGGACACCACCAGGGACATGTGGGGACACTGCCGGGGACAGCGAGGACAGTGGGGAGGGGCGGTGACACCGCCGGGGACACCACCGGGGACACCACTGGGGACATGTGGGGACACCGCCAGGGAGAGCGGGGAGGGGCAGTGACACCACCAGGGACATGCAGGGACAGTGGGGACAGTGGGACGGGTGGTGACACTGCCGGGAACACACAGTGACACCGCTGGGGACACGTGGGGACACCACTGGGGACAGCGGGGAGGGGCAGTGACACCATCAGGGACAGTGGGGACAGTGGGGAGGGGTGGTGACACCTCCAGGGACACACTCCCCAGTGTCCCCAGTGTCCCCCAAGTCCCCAGTGTCCCTGGTGTCCCCTATGTCCGCAATGTCCCCCATGTCCCTGGTGTCCCCAGTGTCCCTGGTGTCCCCGCTGTCCCCAATGTCCCCAGTGTCCCCGCTGTCCCCAGTGTCCCCGATGTCCCCGATGTCCCCCAGTGTCCCCAATGTCCCCAGTGTCCCCAGTGTCCCCGATGTCCCCCAGTGTCCCCAGTGTCCCCGCTGTCCCCGTGCCGCGTGATGAGTCCTTACTCAGCCGAGTGCCACCGCCGTCGGTTTCCTGGGGAGCGGACGAGGCCGTGTCCCCCTCAGCCCGACACAGAGCCACCCCCGGGGTGTCCCCTGTCCCCTGGGGGGCCGGGCCTGGCCCTGGGGACGCCAGAGCGGTGGCAGCTCCTGGCCGTGACCGGCACAGCCCCCACGGCGCCGTGACGAGGGGACAGGCTGATGGCACGGGGACACGGGGGTGGCAGGGACACCAGGGACTGTGGGGACATTGGGGACATAGGGGACATGGGGGTGACAGGGACAGCTGGGACATTGGGGACATCGGGGACATTGGGGACATAGGGGACAGGCTGATGGCGCGGGGACATGGGGACACAGGGGTGGCAGGGACACTGGGGACATTGGGGACATGGGGGATGGCAGGGACATTGGGGACACTGGGGACACTGGAGCTAGCAGGGACACTAGGGACATCGGGGATATCAGGGACACTGGGGATGGCAGGGACACTGGGGACATTGGGGACCTTGTCCCTGGAGATGGGGACAATGGGGACAAGGACAATGATGGGGACAATAGGGACAAAGTCCTCGGAGCTGGCGACACTCTGGGCAGGGACTGTGGGGACAGGGACTTTGGGGACAATGACCCTGGGGACAATGGACCGTGGGGACAGGGACTTTGGGGACAATGACCCTGGGGACAGGACCTGTGGGGACAGGGACCCCGGGTCAGGCTCTGTGGGCCTGGGGGGACATCGGGGTGGCAGCAGTGGTGGCCCTGAGCATGTCCCCAGGGCCTGCGTGTCCCTGTTCGTGTGTCCCCATGTCCCTATTCATGTGTCCCCGTGTCCCTGTTCGTGTGTCCCCATGTCCCTGTTCATGTGTCCCCGTGTCCCTGTTCATGTGTCCCCATGTCCCCAGGGCCTGCGTGTCCCTGTTCGTGTGTCCCCATGTCCCTGTTCACATGTCCCCATGTCCCCATGTCCCCAGGGCCTGCGTGTCCCTGTTCGTGTGTCCCCATATCCCTGTTCATGTGTCCCCGTGTCCCTGTTCATGTGTCCCCATGTCCCCAGGGCCTGTGTGTCCCTGTTCATGTGTCCCTGTTCACATGTCCCCATGTCCCCTGTCCCCAGGGCCTATGTGTCACTGTTCACATGTCCCCATGTCCCCGTGTCCCCAGGGCCTACATGTCACTGTTCATGTGTCCCTGTTTACATGTCCCCATGTCCCCGTGTCCCCAGGGCCTACGTGTCACTGTTCATGTGTCCCTGTTCACATGTCCCCATGTCCCCGTGTCCCCAGGGCCTACGTGTCACTGTTCATGTGTCCCTGTTCACATGTCCCCATGTCCCCGTGTCCCCAGGGCCTACGTGTCGCTGTTCATGCGCCACCTGTGCGAGCCTGGCGCCGATGGCTCCGAGACGTTCGCGGACGGTGTCCCCAGGGAGGGACTGTCCCGGCAGCAGGTGCTGACCCGCATCGGAGTCATGTCCCTCGTCAAGAAAAAGGTACACCTGGGGACACCTGGGGACACAGCTGGGGACACTCACAGACACCTGGGGACACAGCTGGGGACACTCACAGACACCTGGGGACACACCTGGGGACACTCACAGACACCTGGGGACACCTGGGAACACTCACAGACACCTGGGGACACAGCTGGGGACACACCTGGGCGGGGAGGGAGGGACTGTCCCGGCAGCAGGTGCTGACCCACATCGGCGTCATGTCCCTCGTCAAGAAAAAGGTACCGGGGACACCTGGGGACACCTGGGGACACACCTGTGGACATCTGGGGACACACCTGGGGATACACCTGGGGACACCTGGGGACACACCTGGGGATACCTGGGGACACCGTCAGACATCTGGGGACGCCCTCAGACACCCGGAGACACCCCAAAACACTTGGGGACATCCCCATGACACCTGGGGACACACCTGGGGACACCCTCAGATACCTGGGGACACACCTGGGGACACCCTCAGATACCTGGGGACACACCTGGGGACACCCTCAGATACCTGGGGACACACCTGGGGACACCCTCAGACACCCGGGGACACCCCAAAACACTTGGGGACATCCCCATGACACCTGGGGACACACCTGGGGACACCCTCAGACACCTGGGGACACACCTGAGGGTGCCCTCAGACACCCGGGGGCACCCTGAAACACTTGGGGGGTTTGTGGGGTCCCCTGACCCCCCCGTGCCCCCCCTCAGGTTCAGGAGTTCGAGCACATCAACGGGCGCTGGTCGCTGCCCGAGCTCTGCCCTGGGGGGGTTTCAGGGTCCCTTTTTGGGGTCCCTTTTTGAGCTCCATTTTTGGGGTTTTTTGGGTCAATTTTTGGAGTTTTTTGGGGTTCATTTTTGGGGTTTTTGGGGTTCATTTTTGGGATCCCCTGACCCCCTCGTGCCCCCCTCAGGTTCAGGAGTTCGAGCACATCAACAGGCGCTGGTCGCTGCCCGAGCTGTGCCCTGGGGGGGTTTAGGGTCTGTTTTGGGGTTATAGGATCTGTTTTGGGGTTTTAGGGTCTGTTTTTGGGGTCCCTTTTTGAGCTCCATTTTTGGGGTTTTTTGGGGTTCTTTTTTGGGGGTTTTGGGGTTCCTGACCCCCCCGTGCCCCCCCCTCAGGTGCAGGAGTTGGAGCACATCAATGGGCGCTGCTCCCTCCCCGAGCTGTGCCCTGGGGAGGGTTTAGGGTCTGTTTTGGGGTCTGTTTTTGGGGTTCCCAGGGAGGTTTTTGGGGTTCATTTTTGGGGTTTTGGGGCTCCCCTGACCCCTCCATGCCCCTGTTCCCAGGTGCAGGAGTTCGAGCACATCAACGGGCGCTGCTCCCTGCCCGAGCTGAGCCCTGGGGGAGTTTCAGGGTCTGTTTTTGGGGTCCCTTTTTGAGCTCCATTTTTGGGGTTTTTTGGGTCCATTTTTGGGTTTTTTTGGGGTTCCCAGGGAGGTTTTTGGGGTCCCCTGACCCCCTCATGCCCCTCTCAGGTTCAGGAGTTCGAGCACATCAACGGGCGCTGCTCCCTGCCCGAGCTGTGCCCTGGGGGAGTTTTAGGGTCTGTTTTTGGGGTCCCTTTTTGAGCTCCATTTTTGGGGTTTTTTGGGTCCATTTTTGGGTTTTTTTGGGGTTCCCAGGGAGGTTTTTGGGCTCCCCTGACCCCCCCATGCCTCTCTCAGGTTCAGGAGTTCGAGCACATCAACGGGCGCTGCTCCCTGCCCGAGCTCTGCCCTGGGGAGGGTTTAGGGTCTGGTTTTGGGGTCTGTTTTTGGGGTTCCCAGGGAGGTTTTTGGGGTTCATTTTTGGGGTTTTGGGGCTCCCCTGACCCCTCCATGCCCCTGTTCCCAGGTTCAGGAGTTCAAGCACGTCAACGGGCGCTGCTCCCTGCCCGAGCTGAGCCCTGGGATGGTTTCAGGGTCCCTTTTTGGGGTCCCTTTTTGAGCTCCATTTTTGGTTTTTTTGGGGTTAATTTTTGGGATTTTGGGGCTCCCCTGACCCCCCCGTGCCCTCCCCAGGTGCAGGAGTTCGAGCACATCAATGGGCGCTGGTCGCTGCCCGAGCTGTGCCCTGGGGGAGTTTTAGGGTCTGTTTTTGGGGTCCCTTTTTGGGGTCCATTTTTGAGGTTTTTTGGGGTTAATTTTTGGGATTTTGGGGCTCCCCTGACCCCCCCCATGCCCCTCTCAGGTTCAGGAGTTCGAGCACATCAACGGGCGCTGGTCGCTGCCCGAGCTGGCCCCCGAGCCCAGCGCCGACTCCAAGCGCTCGTCACGCGCCTCGTCCCCTGCCAAGACAGGACCCCCCAGCCCCGAGCAGAGCGGCCCCCCCAGCCCCGGCCCCCCCACGCCCGGTACGCTGCGGGGACACCCTGGGGGGACAGGGAGGGCAGGGGGGACATGGGGACAGGATGGGGGACATGGGGACAGGATGGGGATGGGGACAGGATGGGGGACATGGGGACAGGGAGGGGATGGGGGACATGGGGACAGGATGGGGATGGGGACAGGATGGGGATGGGGGCAGGGAGGGCATGGGGGACATGGGGACAGGGAGGGGATGGGAGACATGGGGACAGGATGGGGATGGGGACAGGATGGGGGACATGGGGACAGGATGGGGATGGGGGACATGGGGACAGGGAGGGGATGGGGGACACGGGGACAGGATGGGGATGGGGGACATGGGGACAGGATGGGGATGGGGACAGGATGGGGATGGGGGCAGGATGGGGATGGGGGGCATGGGGACAGGGAGGGGATGGGGGACATGGGGACAGGATGGCGATGGGGACAGGATGGGGGACATGGGGACAGGATGGGGATGGGGGACATGGGGACAGGGAGGGCATGGGGGACATGGGGACAGGATGGGGATGGGGACAGGATGGGGATGGGGGACATGGGGACAGGATGGGGATGGGGACAGGATGGGGGACATGGGGACAGGGAGGGGATGGGGGACATGGGGACAGGATGGGGATGGGGGACATGGGGACAGGATGGGGATGGGGACAGGATGGGGATGGGGGACACGGGGACAGGATGGGGACAGAGGGACAGGATGGAGTGGGGACCCAGGGGACAAGGATGGCGATGGGGACAAGGTGGGGCTGGGGACAGAGATGGAAGGGTGACATGGGAGACACAGGGGACAGGATGGGGACAGAGGGACAGGATGGAGTGGGGGATGTGGGATGGGGACAGGGGATAAAGGGGGACAGAGGGACAGGGTGGGGGGACAGGATGGGGACACAGAGATGGGATGGAGAGGGGACATGGGGACAGGGACAGGGGACAGGATGGGGACAGGGAGAGAGGGGCCATAGGGGACACTGGGGACGCGATGTCCTGATGTCCCCTGTCCCCAGCCACGCCAGTGCCCAGCGAGCGTGGGGACGGCCCAGGGCCACCCCCGGACAGGGACGAGGGTGACACCAGGGACGAGAAGGAGCCCAAAGGACCTGAGAAGATGGACACAGATGTGAGTGACAGAGCTGTCCCCAAGCCTGTCCCCAGCCCTGTCCCCAGCCCTGTCCCCACCACGTCCTCCCCGTTCCCATCGTGTCATCCTTGTCCCCAATTCTGTCCCATCTCTGTCCCCACTTGTGTCCTCGCTGTCCCCAACCTTGTCCCCATTTGTGTCCTTGCTGTCCCCATTCCTGTCCCGGCCGTCCCCATCTCTGTCCTCGTTCGTGTCCTTGCTGTCCCCAGCCCTATCCCCATTTGTGTCCTCCCTGTCCCCATTCCTGTCCCAGCTGTCCCCAACCCTGTCCCCACCCATGTTCTCCAGCCTTGTCCTTGTCCCCAACGCTGTCCCCATCCCTGTCCTTGTCCCTGTCCCCCTGTCCTCCATCCTGTCCCTGTGTCCCCCCACCCTGTCCCCATCCCTGTCCTTGTCCCCTCCCTCGCCATCCCATTGTCCCCATGTCCCCATTGTCCCCATGTCACTGCTCTGGGCGGGTGGGGGACCCTGAGGTGACACCACTGGGGGTGCCACCCCCCCGTGTCCCCACAGCCTCCTGTCCCTGAGGTGCCACCGTCCCCCGGCGACGGCAGCGAGGCCGAGGGGCCACGCAAAGGTGACGAGGAGGAGGGGCCAGGCCAGAGAGACCCCGAGGCCGAAGGGACCCGAGAGGAGCGGCCAGGTGAGACCCCCGGAAATCCCCCAAATCCGGGAAAACCCAAATCCCAGAAATCCCAAATCCCAGAAACCCCAAATCCCAGAAATCCCAAATCCCAGAAATCCCAAATCCCAGAAATCCCAAATCCCGGACACCCCAAATCCCAGAAATCCCAAATCCCGGACACCCCAAATCCTGGAAACCCCAAATCCTGGACACCCCAAATCCCAGAAACCCCAAATCCCGGACACCCCAAATCCTAGAAATCCCAAATCCCGGACACCCCAAATCCTAGAAATCCCAAATCCCGGACACCCCAAATCCTGGAAACCCCAAATCTCTGCCCCCCAAATCCCTGACCCCGAAACCCCTGCCCCCCCAAACCCCTGCCCCCCAAACCCCTGCCCCCCAATCCCTGACCCCCCAAACACCTGACCCCCAATCCCCTGCCCCCCAAACCCCTGACCCCCCAAACCCCTGCCCCCCAATCCCTGCCCCCCAAACCCCTCCCCCAATCCCCTGCCCCCCAATCCCTGACCCCCCAATCCCTGACCCCCAATCCCTGACCCCCAATCCCTGACCCCCCAAATCCCTGCCCCCCAAATCCCAAAAACCCCCAATCCCTGACCCCCAAACCCCTGACCCCCCAAATCCCAAAAACCCCCAACCCCTGCCCCCCAACCCCTGACCCCCAAATCCCAAAAACCCCCAAACCCCTGACCCCCAAACCCCTGACCCCCAATCCCTGCCCCCCAATCCCTGCCCCCAGTCCCTGACCCTGTCCCCTCGCGCAGGCGCCGAGGCCGAAAAGGGCCCGGGGGGTGACAAAGGTGACGAGAAAGCCTCGGAGGAGGAGCCCAAAGAGCGCCCGGGGGACCCCGACCCCAAAAGAGGTACGGGGGCGGGGCCTGGCCCAGAGGGGGCGGGGCTTAACATGGAGGGGTGGGGCCTGGCCCATAGGGGGCGGGGTTAACCCGGGAGGGGTGGGGCCTGGCCCAGAGGGGGTGGGGTTTACACTGGAGAGGGTGGGGCTTGTGGTGGGGTGGGTTTAATGTGGAGGGGCGGGGCTTGACGCAGTGGGCGGGGCTTGTGGTGGGGCGGGATTAACGTGGAGGGGCGGGGCTTGGTGCAGTGGGCGGAGCTTCAGTGTGGAGCAGGGCTTAACCCAGAGAGGGCAGTGTTTAACATGGGGGTGGAGCTTGACATTGAGTGGGCGGGGTTTAACCTGGATGGGCGGGGCTTCGGTGTGGGGCAGGGCTTAATCCAGAGGGGGAGGGGTTTAACCTGGAGGGGCAGGGCTTAACCCAGAGAGGGCAGTGTTTAACATGGGGGTGGGGCTTGGCACTGAGTGGGCGGGGTTTACCCTGGAGGGGTGGGGCTTAACACAGAGTGGGCGGGGCTTGGGTGTGGGGCAGGTTTACTCAGGGGCGGGGCTTAACCCAGAGGGCGGTGTTTGCCACATAGTGGGCGTGGCTTGCCTATGGGGCAGGGCTTAACCCAGAGTGGGTGGGGCTTAAGCCAACCCTTATCTCACTCACTGATGGTTCCCAAATTTTCCCACTTTTGCAGGGGGGGCTGGGGGTGGTTTGCGGGGCCTGGGGGGTTTTGGGGGTTTCATGGGGGGTTTGAAGGTGTCCCTGACCCTTCCCCACATGTCCCCTCCCCCCAGAGGAGGTGACAGCAGAGAGAGGGTGGGGCTTAACCCAGAAGGGGCGGGGCTTAACCCAACCCTCCTCTCATTCACAGAGATAATCTCCAACACCTTCCCGTTTATCCAGAGGGGGCTGGGGGCGGTTTGGGGGGGCTGGGGGTATTTTGGGGGGTCCGCGGGGGGGTTGAAGGTGTCCCTGACCCCTCCCCGCGTGTCCCCTGCCCCTAGAGGAGGTGACAGCCAAAAGTGGGCGGGGCTTAACCCAACCCTTACCTCCTTCACAGAGATAATCTCCAACACCTTCCTGTTTATCCAGAGGGGGCTGGGGGCAGTCTGGGGGGGCTGAGGGTATTTGGGGGGGTCCGTGAGGGTGTCCCTGACCCCTCCCCGTGTGTCCCCTCCCCCCGCAGAGGAGGTGAAGGCCGAGAAGGAGCCCAAGGCTGACCCTCGCCCCAACGGCCGGCGGGACGACAAAGCCGAGAAGCCGCGGTTCATGTTCAACATCGCCGACGGCGGCTTCACGGGTGAGCGGGGCCACCAGAGGGGACAGCGAGGGGACAGCGAGGGGACACGCGGCCCCCCGAGGGTCCCGCTGAGCCCGTGACCCCTCCCCAGAGCTGCACACGCTGTGGCAGAACGAGGAGCGCGCCGCCATCTCCTCGGGGAAGCTCAACGAGATCTGGCACCGGCGCCACGACTATTGGCTGCTGGCCGGCATCGTCCTGTATCCTTCCTTGGGAACTGGGGTGTCCCCGCGGGAATTGGGGTGTCCCCGTGGGGATTGGGGTGTCCCCATGGCTGAGGACAGTGACGGTGACACAGTGGTGAGGGTGTCACCGGCACTTGGCTGCTGGCCGGCATCGTCCTGTATCCTTCCTTGGGAACTGGGGTGTCCCCGTGGGAATTTGGGGTGTCCCTGTGGGGACTGGGGTGTCCCCGTGGAATTCGGGGTGTCCCCAGGGCTGAGGGTGACACAGTGGTGAGGGTGTCACCGGCACCTGGCTGCTGGCTGTCAATGTCCTGTGTCCTTCCTTTGGGAACTGGGGTGTCCCCACGGGAATTGGGGTGTCCCCGCGGGAATTGGGGTGTCCCCATGGCTGAGGACAGTGACGGTGACACAGTGGTGAGGGTGTCACCGGCACTTGGCTGCTGGCCGGCATCGTCCTGTATCCTTCCTTCAGAATTCGGGGTGTCCCCATGGGAATTCAGGGTGTCCCCATGGGAAATTGGGGTGTCCCTGTGAGATTCTGGGTGTCCCTGTGAGAATTTGGGGTGCCCATGTGAGAATTTGGGGTGTCCCCGTGGGAATTTAGGATGTCCCTGTAGGATTCGGGGTGTCCCCAAGGCTGGGGGGGGTGACAACACGATGAGGGTGACAGCACAGTGAGGGTGGCACCACAGAGGGAGTGACAATGAGATTGAGAACAAGGCAAAGGTGACACCAAGGAAGGTGGCACCAAGGAGAAGGTGACAGCACAGTGAGGGTGACGCAGGTGTGGGTGACACAGGCAGTGGTAACACTGGGGACAGTGGTGACAGTGACACTGGGGACAATCCTCAGTGGGAAGAGGTGGTGCTGGCAATATGGTGGCACAGTGACACGATGACACAGTGATGTGGTGGCACAGTGACACGGTGACACAGTGATGTGGTGGCACAGTGACACGGTGACAGGGTGATGTGGTGACAGGGTGGCCCGGTGACACCCGGTGACAGGGTGACACAGTGACACGGTGACACAGTGACACGGTGACAGTCCTTAGCGCGCAGCCACGGCTACGCTGGGTATGGGGTTGTTGGGGACAGGGTGATGTGATGATGCCGTGACACAGTGTCACAGTGACACGGTGGCAGGGTGACACGGTGGCAGGGTGACACGGTGACACGGTGACACGGTGACACGGTGACAGTCCTTAGCGCGCAGCCACGGCTACACTGGGTATGGGGATGTTGGGGACAGGGTGATGTGATGATGCCGTGACACAGTGTCACAGTGACACGGTGGCAGGGTGACACGGTGGCACAGTGACACGGTGGCACAGTGACACGGTGACACACAGTGACACGGTGACAGTCCTTAGCACGCAGCCTCGGCTACACTGGGTATGGGGATGTTGGGGACAGGGCAGTGTGATGTCAGGATGTCACAGTGACACAGTGACAGGGTGATGTGACAGGGTGGCCCAGTGACACCCAGTGACATGGTGACAGGGTGACACAGTGACACAGTGACACGGTGACACAGTGACACGGTGACAGTCCTTAGCGCGCAGCCACGGCTACACTGGGTATGGGGATGTTGGGGACAGGGCAGTGTGATGTCAGGATGTCACAGTGACAGGGTGACACGGTGACACGGTGACACGGTGACAGTCCTTAGCGCGCAGCCACGGCTACGCGCGCTGGACCGACATCCAGAACGACGGCGCCTTCGGGGTCATCAACGAACCCTTCAAGGGCGAGGCCTCCAAGGGCAACTTCCTGGAGATGAAGAACAAGTTCCTCGCTCGCCGCTTCAAGGTCAGCGCCGCGGCCGCGCCGGGTGGCACGGGGGTGGCACGGGGGTGGCATGAGGGTGACAGGGTGACAGTGAGGGTGGCACGAGGTGACAGTGAGGGTGGCATGAGGGTAACAGGGTGGCATGGGGTGACAGGGTGGCATGAGGGTGACAATGAGGGTGGCATGAGGGTAACAGGGTGACAGTGAGGGTGGCATGAGGGTGACAGTGAGGGTGGCACAGGGTGACAGTGAGGGTGGCACGAGGGTAACAGTGAGGGTGGCACAGGGTGACAGTGAGGGTGGCATGAGGGTGACAGTGAGGGTGGCACAAGGGTGGCACTGAGGGTGCCAGTGAGGGTGGCATGAGGGTGATAGGGTGGCATGAGGGTGACAGGGTGACAGTGAGGGTGGCATGAGGGTAGCACGAGAGTAACAGTGAGGGTGGCACGGGGTGACAGGGTGGTGCAGGGTGACAGGGTGGCACGAAGGTGACAGCGAGGGAGGGTGACAATGAGGGTGGCAGTGAGGGTGGCATGAGGGTGACAATGAGGGTGGCATGAGGGTGGCACAAGGGTGACAGTGAGGGTGGCACAAGGGTGTCAATGAGGGTGGCACGAGGTGACCGGGTGGCATGAGTGTGACACTGCGGGTGGCACGAGGGTGACACTGAGGGTGGCACGAGGGTGACAGGGTGGCACAAGGGTGACAATGAGGGTGGCATGAGGGTAACAGTGAGGGTGGCACGAGGGTGACAGTGAGGGTGGCATGAGGGTGACAGTGAGGGTGGCACGAGGGTGGCACTGAGGGTGACAGGGAGGGTGACAATGAGGGTGGCACTGAGGGTGACAGGGTGGCATGAGGATGACAATGAGGGTGACACTGAGGGTGACAGTGAGGGTGGCACGAGGGTGACAATGAGGGTGACACTGAGGGTGACAGTGAGGGTGGCACGAGGGTGACAATGAGGGTGACAATGAGTGTGACACTGAGGATGGCATGAGGGTGACACTGAGGGTGACACTGAGGGTGGCACGAAGGTGACACATGCATGGGGGTCACTTGTCTGGGGATCTGCACGAGGAGCTGGGCAGCGTGGGAAGGAGGCCAAGGATGCAGGGGCACCTGGGGGTGACATCAGCGTTGGGTGCAGGGGCACCTGGCTCCTCCAGATGTTGGTGAGATCAGGGCTGGCCCACCAACAGTTGGCTCCTCCAGATGTTGATGAGGCCAGGCTTGGTCCCACCACCACCAGATGTTGAGGGAGACCAGGGCTGGCCCCACCAACACTTGGATCCTCCAGATGTTGACAAGGTCAGGGTTGGGCCTAAAATTACCTGGATCCTCCAGATGTTGACGAGGCCAAGGTTGGCCCTACCAACACTGGGATCCTCCAGATGTTGACAGGATCAGGGCTTGGCCCACAAACCCCTGGATCCTTGGGCCTTTGGGCGATACTGGGGTTGGCTGCTTGAGCACCCAGACCCTCCAGATGTTGAGCGAGACCAGGGTTGGACCAACAATTACCTGGATCCTCCAGATGTTGATGAGATCAGGGTTGGCCCACAAACCCCTGGGCCCACAAACACCTGGATTCTCCAGATGTTGATGAGGCCAAGCTTGGCCCCACCGCCACCAGCTGTTGATGAGGTCAGGGTTGGCCCCACCATACCTGGATCCTCCAGATGTTGATGAGATCAGGGCTTGGCCCACAAACCCCTGGGTCCTTGAGACTTTGGGTGATACTGGGGTTGGGCCCACAAACACCTGGATTCTCCAGATGTTGACGAGGCCAGCCTTGGCCCTACAAACACCTGGGCCCTCCAGGCTCTGGGCCATCTCAGGGTTGGCCCCACCAACACCAGGATCCTCCAGATGTTGCTGAGATCAGGGCTTGGCCCACAAACACCTGGGCCCTTGAGACTTTGGGTGATACTGGGGTTGGATGGTTGAACGCCCAGACCCTCCAGATGTTGAGCGAGACCAGGGTAGGGCCTACAATTACCTGGATCCTCCAGGTGTTGATGAGATCGGGGCTTGGCCCATGAACACCTGGATCCTCCAGATGTTGATGAGATCAGGGCTGGGCCCACAGCCTCCTGGGCCTACAAACTCCTGGATCCTTGAGGCTTTGGCTGATACTGGGGTTGGCTGCTTGGGCCCTCCAGAAGCTGAGGGAGACCAGGGTTGCCCCACCCCCCGCTGACCCCCTCCTCCCACCCCCGCAGCTGCTGGAGCAGGCGCTGGTGATCGAGGAGCAGCTGCGCCGCGCCGCCTACCTGAACATGACGCAGGACCCCAGCCACCCCGCCATGGCCCTGAACACGCGCTTCGCCGAGGTCGAGTGCCTGGCCGAGAGCCACCAGCACTTGTCCAAGGAGTCGCTGGCGGGGAACAAGCCGGCGAACGCCGTGCTGCACAAGGGTAAGAGGCGGGCGGGCAGGCGCGCCCGGCGCGGACGCCCCGTGTAGGCCTCGCTGCTCTGTACGCGTCCTCCAACCTTGATTAAAGTGGGGTTTGCTCCCAACGCCGCCTCCCGGTGTATCCTTGCTCTGCGTGCGCTTCCGGGGGGGGCCGGGGGGCGGGGAGGGCCCGGGGAGCTGCCCGAGGTGGGGGTCGGGGTGTGAGTAAAGCCGGAGTAAAGCCGGAGTAAAGCCGGAGTAAAGCCGGAGTAGAGCCGGAGTAGAGCCGGAGTAGAGCCGGAGCGAGGTTGGGTGCGGGTCCAGGGGCTCCCGGGGCCGCTGTCGCTTGGCGCTGAGGTGTCTCTGCTGAGTATCTGTGGTGTAAAGCTGGAGTATGTCCCTACTTCCGTCCTGTGTGTATCTCTGGAGTAGCTCGTGCCTCGGTTTCCCCTCCTCCCCTCCCTCCCTGCTCGCCCCGGGGGTGTTTTCGTGGAGTATCCCCCGAGTATCCCCTGAGTATCCCCTGAGTATCCCTGCCGTGGTGCATGCTGGGAGTAAGGCTGGAGTAGCGCCGGTGTTTGCATGCGCCGGAGCACCCCTGGAGTAAGTCTGGAGTATCCCCGGTGTAGTCAATGAGTAAGGCCTGGATAATCTCTGGTGTAATTAATGAGTAGAGCCTGGAGTATCTCCAGTGTAGTCAATGAGTAAAGCCCAGAGTATCTCTGGTGGAGTTAATGAGTAAAGCCTGGATAATCTCTGGTGTAATTAATGAGTAAAGCCTGGCGTATTTCCAGCGTAATTAATAAGTAAAGCCTGGAGTATCTCTGTTGTAATTAATGAGTAAAGCCTGGAGCACTCTGGGGGATGTGCTGAGTAAACCCAGAGTACCCTGGGTGTGTCTAATGCCAGGAGTATCCCCAGAGTAAGCCAGGAGTATCCCCAGAGTAAGCCAGGAGTATCAGCAGTGCAGGCAGCAGGCCCTGGGGCCTGGGGCAGGAGTAACCCTGGAGTAAGCGCAGGGAACACCCGGAGTCACCTCCGGTGTGGCTGAGGAGTAGCCATGGAGTAGTCATGGAGGAGCCTTGGGTGTGCAGGCCTGGAGTAAGGCAGGAGTAAGCCCCGAGTACTGCCACCCTACTCAGGGCTCACCCCCAGAGCCCCTCTGAGCATGTGCAAGCCCTGAGTAGGTGCTGAGTATCCCCTGAGTAACTCCAGGCTCCTCCCTCAGCTCTCCCCACTCCCTGTGCTCATGGGAGTATCTCCCACCCCCTCCTGTATCCCATTGGTAACCTATGAGTAAGGTGTGAATAACCTATGGGTAAGCTGTGACTAAGGTGTGAGTCACCTGTGAGTGAGATGTAAGCTGTGAGTAACCTATGGGTAAGCTGTGAATAAGCTATGAGTAAGGCTGTGAATAACCCATGAGTAAGGCTGTGAGTTACCTATGCGTAAGACTGTGAGTAATCCATGAGTAAGGCTGTAACCCATGAGTAAGCTATGAGTAAGCTATAAGTAACCTATGAGTAAGGCTGTGAGTAACCCATGAGTAAGGCTGTGAGTAACCCATGAGTAAGGCTGTGAGTTACCTATGAGTAACCCATGAGTAAGCTGTGAATAACCCATGAGTAAGGCTGGGAGTAACCCATGAATAAGCTATGAGTAAGGCTGTGCATAACCTATGAGTAAGGCTGGGAGTAACCCATGAATAAGCTATGAGTAAGGCTGTGCGTAACCTATGAGTAAGCTGCGAATAACCCATGAGTAAGGCTGTGAATAACCCATGAGTAAGCTGTGAATAACCCCTGAGTAAGCTGCGAGCAAGCTGCCGTGGGCGGCGGCGGCCCCGCGCTGACGGCCGTGTCCTGTCTCTCTCTGTCCCTGTGTCCCCGTCCCTGTCCCGTCCCCGCCCGGCAGTGCTGAACCAGCTGGAGGAGCTGCTCAGTGACATGAAGGCTGACGTCACTCGCCTGCCGGCCACGCTGTCGCGCATCCCCCCCATCGCCGCGCGCCTGCAGATGTCCGAGCGCAGCATCCTCAGCCGCCTGGCCAGCAAGGGCACCGAGAGCCACCCCCCGCCCGTAAGTCGCCGCGGGACGGGGACGGTGGCATCGGGGTGCGGGGACATCGGCACCGGGACGGGGGGACATTGGCGCCGGGACGTGGGGACATTGGCACCGGGACGTGGGGACATTGTGGGGATATTGGCACCAGGATGTGGGGACATTGGCGCCGGGACATGGGGACGTTGGCACCGGGACGGGGGGACATTGGCACCGGGACGTGGGGACATTGACACCAGGACGTGGGGACATTGGCACCGGGACGTGGGGACATTGACACCAGGACGTGGGGACATCGGCACCGGGACATGGAGACATTGGCACCAGGATGTGGGGACATTGGCACCGGGACGTGGGGACATTGGCACCGGGACGTGGGGACATTGACACCAGGACGTGGGGACATTGGCACCGGGACGTGGGGACATTGACACCAGGACGTGGGGACATCGGCACCGGGACATGGAGACATTGGCACCAGGATGTGGGGACATTGGCACCAGGACGTGGGGACATTGGCACCGGGACGTGGGGACATTGACACCAGGACGTGGGGACATTGGCACCGGGACGTGGGGACATTGACACCAGGACGTGGGGACATCGGCACCGGGACATGGAGACATTGGCACCAGGATGTGGGGACATTGGCACCAGGACGTGGGGACATTGGCACCGGGACATGGGGACATTGGCGCCGGGACGTGCGGACATTGGCACCGGGATGTGGGGACATTGGCACCAGGACGTGGGGACATTGGCGCCGGGACGTGGGGACATTGGCACCAGGACACAGGGACAGCAGGGTGACGGGGGACATTGGCACCAGGATGTGGGGACATTGGCACCAGGACGTGGGGACATTGGCACCAGGACGTGGGGACATTGGCTCTGGGACGTGGGGACATTGGCTCCGGGACGTGGGGACATTGGCGCCGGGACGTGGGGACATTGGCATCGGAATGTGGGGACATTGACACCAGGACATGGTGACATTGGCACCAGGACATGGGGACATTGGCACAGGGACGTGGGGACAGCGGGTGACAGGGGATGCTGGCATCGGGATATGGGGACAGTGCTCCTTTATCCCCAGAGACATTGGTACCGGGACAGGGTGACATTGGCACCAGGATATGGTGACAGTGCTCGTTCATCCCCGGGGACATCGGCACCAGGACACGGGGACGGCGGGGGACAGGGGACATTGGCACCAGGACATGGGAGCATTGATACTGTGGCCTGGGGGCATGGGCGCCAGGACACGGGGACAGTGGGGGACGGGATGGTGGCATCGGGACATGGGGACATTGGCACCAGGACACGGGGACAGCAGGGTGACGGGGGACATTGGCATCAGGACATGGGGACAGTGCTCGCTTATCCCCGGGGACGGTGGCACTGGGACATGGGGACGGCGGGGGATGGGCAACGGTGGCACTGGGACCTGGGGACAGTGCTTGCTTACCCCAGGGACATTGGCACCAGGACACGGGGACAGCAGGGTGACAGGGGACACTGGCATCGAGGTGCAGGGACAGCGGGTGATGGGGGACAGTGGCATCGGGACATGGGGACAGTGCTTGCTTATCCCCAGGGACACTGGTACTGGGACAGGGGGACATTGGCACCAGGACATGGGGACAGCACTCACGTACCCTTGGAGACATTGGCACCGTGACCTGGGGACAGTGCTCACTTATTCCTGGGGACATTGGCTATCTGCCTTGGGGACATTGGCACCGTGACCTGGGGACATTGGCCATCTGCCTTGGGGACATTGGCACCGTGACCTGGGGACAGTGCTCACTTATTCCTGGGGACATTGGCCATCTGCCTTGGGGACATTGGCACCGTGACCTGAGGACATTGGCCATCTGCCTTGGGGACATTGGCACCGTGACCCGGGGACAGTGCTCACTTACTCCTGGGGACATTGGCACCGTGACCTGGGGACAGTGCTCACTTACTCCTGGGGACATTGGCATCTGGACACAGGGACATCGGCCACCCATCCTGGGGACATTCCCCACCTGTGCTGGGGACATCCACTCTGTCCTGGGGACATTTCCAATCACCTTGGGGACATCCCCCTTCCCCTTGAGGACCACTCCCTTGACTTGGGGACATCCATTCTGCCCTGGGGACATCCCTCACCTTGGGGACATCCCCCACCCACCCTGGGGACATCCCCCACCCCACCCTGGGGACATTTCCAACCACCTTGGGGACATCCCCCTCCCCCTTGGGGACCACTCCCTTGACTTGGGGACATCCATTCTTCCCTGGGGACATTCCCACCTACACTGGTGTCACCCCCCCCCAGCACCTTGGGGACATTTCCAACCACCTTGGGGACATCCCCCCCCCAGTGTGGGGACATTTCCAACCACCCTGGGGACATCCCTCACCTTGGGGACATCCAGTCCTGGGGACACCGCTGGCCGTGGGGACACTGCTGCCATTCGGTGGCACGGGGGGTGACAGCGGTGTCCCCTTGTCCCCAGACCTTCCCGCCGGGGCCCTACGCCACCCCCCCGAGCTATGGGGGCACCTTCGGGACCCCCCCGGCCGGAGCCCTCCCCCCCCCCGGGGGGGCCAACTACAGCCAGATGCCACCAGGCTCCTTCATCTCCGGTGAGGGTCCCCAAAAACGGGGACAGCGCGGGGGGGGGAATGGGGACATTTGGGGGGGACAAAAATGGGGAAATTGGGGAGGGAGACGAAAATGGGGACATTTGGGGGGGCAAAAATGGGGAAATTGGGGAGGGGGGGACAAAAATCTGGGGACATCGGGGTGGGGGGCAAAAATGGGGACATCAGGGTGCCAAAACTGGTGACACTGGGGGGGGACCAAAATGGGGACACTGGGGAGGGAGACAAAAATGGGGACATTCTGGGGGGGGGATAAAAATGGGGATATTGGGGGAAAGGCCCCGAAAATGGGGACGTTGTGGGGGTTCCAAAACCAGGGACATTTTGGGGGAGGATCCCTAAATCTGGGGGCTCTGGGGGGGAACCAAAACCGGGGACACTGGGGGGGGGCCCAAAACCAGGGAGGGGGAGGGTCCTGGGCCCTTGGGCTCTGCTTCATGGGTGGGTGGGTGGAGGGTCCCCGGGGTGTCACTGGGGGTCCCCGGGGGTGTCACTGGGGGTCCCTGGGGTGTCACTGGGGGGTCCCCGGGGGTGTCACTGGGGGGTCCCCGGGGGTGTCACTGGGGGGTCCCGGGGGTGTCACTGGGGGGTCCCTGGGGTGTCACTGGGGGTTCCCCAGGGGTGTCACTGAGGGGTCCCCGGGGGTGTCACTGGGGGGTCCCCGGGGGTGTCACTGGGGGGTCCCCGGGGTTGCCCATGATGGGGTGTCCATGGGGAGGGGTCCCGGAGCCCCCCAGCATGGGGAGGGGTCCCGGAGCCCCCCCCGACGCCCGTGTCCCCCCAGCCGCCAACGGGCCCCCAGTGCTGGTGAAACGCGAGCGCGAGCCCGAGGGGCTGGAGAAGAAGGAGCCGCGGGGGGGGGAGGTCATCTGCATCGACGACTGAGGGCAGGGGGGGCCCTGGGGGGGCCCCCCCCGCCCGGGGACCCCCCCGACCCCCCCCCATGGCCAGAAACGCCCTCGTTTCACCCCAAATCCGGCGCGCGGGGGCTGGGGGGGGGAGGGGGCAGCGCCCCGGGGTGGGGGTGGGGGCGGTTTTTTTTTTGGGGGTGGGGTGGGGGGGGCGAGGACCACTGCGATTATAAATATGAATTATATATATATATCCCCGGGGCGGGGGGGGCCGGGGTCCCCCCGGGGTCCCCACGGTGTCCCCAGGGCCCCCCCCGCCCCCCCCGGGCTCGGGCACTCGTTAACTGCAGCAGAATAAACCCCCGATCCTTGGCTACGGCACCCGGCTCCGCGCTGGCCACTGGCCACCGGCCACCGCCCGCGGGGCACCGGGGCATGGTCACCCGGCCGGGGGGGCCACCAGGGCCGGGACTTGGCCACTGGGGGGGCTGCTGGGAGGGGGATGGGCGTGGGCACCGTGGGAGTGGTCAGCGGGGGGGTCGTGGCCACTCTGGGGGGGTCGTGGCCACTCTGGGGGGGTCATGGCCACTCTGGGGTGGTTGTGGCCACCGTGGGAGTGGTCAGCGGGAGGGTCGTGGCCACTCTGGGGGGGTCGTGGCCACCGTGGGAGTGGTCAGCAGGGGGGGTCGTGGCCACTCTGGGGGGGTCATGGCCACTCCGGGGTGGTTGTGGCCACCGTGGGAGTGGTCAGCAGGGGGGTCGTGGCTACTCGGGGGGGGTCATGGCCACTCTGGGGTGGTTGTGGCCACCGTGGGAGTGGTCAGCAGGGGGGTTGTGGCCACTCTGGGGTGGTTGTGGCCACCGTGGGAGTGGTCAGCGGGGGAGTCGTGGCCACTCTGGGGTGGTTGTGGCCACCGTGGGAGTGGTCAGCAGGGGGGTCGTGGCCACTCTGAGGGGGTGGTCACCATGGGGACAGTCAACCACGGGGTGGTGGCCACCATGGCGATGGTCATGGCCACCTATGGGGTCACAGTCACTGTGGGAATGGTCAGTCCTGAGGTGGTGGCCACCATGAGAATTGTCATGGAAACCATGGGAATGGTCAGCCATGGGGTGGTGGCCACCATGGCGATGGTCATGGCCACCATGGCAGTGGTCACCTGTGGGGCCATGGCCAGCCCAAGTCCTGGCTGTGGTCACCACGAGGTCACCTGTGGCCGTGGCCACCACGGGATGGTCACTCGCAGGGTCACCCCCCCGCCAGTGTCCCCAAAGCCACCCCCGGGTGGGGGATGGGCGCTGCCCCGGCCCCTCCCCCATCAGTGACGTCACACGGAGCCCAACGAGGTTTATTTACAGCGGGGGGAGGGGACAGTGGGGGAGGGGCGGGGGGGACACGGCTGTCCCCAAGGCACCGGGGGAGGGGCGGCGGCGGCCGTGATGTCACCGTGACGTCACCGCGCCGCCATGGCGTCCCTCTGATGACGTCACTCCTCTGTCCCGGTGACGTCACCGCGTTGTCCCCGCGTGCGTGCGGCCGTGGGGGGAGGGGCGGGGCCGGGGGAGGGGCGGGGTCATTGCCGGGCGCGCGCGATGGCCACGCCCAACAGCCCGGCCACGCCCATGACCACGCCCCCCACGATGGCCGCGCCCAGCAGTCCCTCTGGGGGGGGCAGGAGGGGACAGAGGTCACGGGGGGGTCACTGTGGGGTCACTTTGGGGCTCTGGGGGTCACTCTGGGGTCACTCTGGGGTCACTCTGGGGTCACTTTGGGGTCACTTTGGGGCTCTGGGGGTCACTCTGGGTCACTCTGGGGTCACTGTGGGGTCACTTTTGGGCTCTGTGGGTCACTCTGGGGTCACTGTGGGGTCACTTTGGGGCTCTGGGGGTCACTCTGGGGTCACTTTGGGGCTCTGGGGGTCACTCTGGGGTCACTGTGGGGTCACTTTTGGGCTCTGTGGGTCACTCTGGGGTCACTGTGGGGTCACTTTGGGGCTCTGGGGGTCACTCTGGGGTCACCGAGGGTCACTCTGGGTCCCTCTGGGTTACTAGGGAGCTCTAAGGGTCACTCGGGGGTCACCCTAGGGTCACTGTGGGGTCACTCTGGGTCATTGTGGATCCCTATAGGTTCCTATGGGTCCCGTGTCCCCCTGTGCCCCTCCGGTGTCCCCTCCCCTTGGCTCCCCATGTCCCCTCCCGTGTCCCCCCCGTGTCCCCCCCGTGTCCCCCCCGTGTCCCCAGTGTCCCCCGCTGTCCCCAGTGTCCTCCCGTGTCCCCAGTGTCCCCTCTGTCCCCTCACCGCGCCTCAGGCGGCTCCGGACGCGGCTCCGCAGCCTCAGCACCTGCGAGTTCTGCGGCTCGGCCGCCAGGAGGCGCTCCAGGTGCTCCAGGGAGCGCTCGTACTCCTGTGGGGACAGGTGGCGACAGCCCTGTCACCTCCCTGTCATCCCTGTCACCTCCCTGTCACTCCTGTCACCTCCCTGTCACCCCTGCTACCTCCCTGCCACCTCCCTGTCACCCCCCTGCCACCTCCCACCCTGCTCCAGGTGCTCCAGGGAGCACTCGTACTCCTGTGGGGACAGGTGGGGACAGCCCTGTCACCTCCCTGTCATCTCTGTCACCTCCCTGTCACTCCTGCCACCTCCCTGTCACCCTCTGTCCCTCCCACCCCACTCCAGGTGCTCCAAGGAGTGCTCCTACTCCTGTGGGGACAGCCCTGTCACCTCTCCTGACACCCCCATGTCCCCCCTGTCCCCCATGTTCTCCCCAGGTCCCCATGCTCTTCATGTCCCAATGTCCCCAATCCCCCCAATGTCCCCCCCGATGTCCCCAATGGCCCCAATCCCCCAATGTCCCTGTGTCCCCCATGTCCCGCAATGTCCCCGTGTCCCCCATGTCCCCCCGTGTCCCCAATGTCCCCGACGTCCCCGCTGTCCCCGTGTCCCCACCTTGAGCCGGTAGTTGCCCAGGGCCAGGTAGAAGAGGACATCACGCTGCTCCTCCGGGGGGGTCTCGGGCAGCAGCTCTGGGGGGGGAGGGGCAGGGCCATGAACCCCCCCAGACCCCAAAACCCCAAAATCCCAAATAATTCCCCCATAATGAATATAACCCCCAACAACCCCCCATAGCCCCCCCCAAAATGTCCCCAAAGCCCCTCGTAGCCCCCTTATGGCCCTTCACAGTCCCCCCCAGCCCCCACAATATCCCCCATTGTAGACACGCCCCCTTGTCATGGCCACGCCCCCAGAGTTAGCCCCGCCCCTCCCCGCCCAGCAGCGCCACCCCGCGGGCAATGTCCTCCCTAGCCCCGCCCCCTTATCGGGCCCCGCCCCTCACCGCCCAGCAGCGCCACCCCGCGGGCGATTTCAGTACTGTATAAACCCCGCCCCTTCACAGGCCCCGCCCCTCCCCGCCCAGCAGCGCCAGCCCGCGCGCGATGTCCCCGCCCCTAGCCCCGCCCCCTTCGCAGACCCCGCCCCTCACCGCCCAGCAGCGCCACCCCACGGGCCATGTCCCCGCCCCTAGCCCCGCCCCCTCGCAGACCCCGCCCCTCACCGCCCAGCAGCGCCACCCCGCGGGCGATGTCCTCGCCGTAGCGGCTCCGCACGAGGCCCCAGCCATACTCGAAGCGGCACTGCCGCGACAGCGCCCCCTTCTGGCGCTCCTCCGCATAGCGCCGCTCCAGCGCCTGCGCACAGCCGGGGGGTCAGGGCATGGGGGGACACGGGGGACAGCGGGGAAAGGGGGGACATGGGAGAATGGGGGGGACACAAGGGACATGGGGCACACAGGGGACATTGGGGGATATGGGGGACATTGGGGGATATGGGAGATGGGAGGACATTGGGGGACATGGGAGAATGGGGGGGGCACAGGGGACATTGGGGGACATGGGGGTCTTTGGGGGACATGGGAGAATAAAGGGGGCACAGGGGACATCGGGGGACATGGGGGGACATTGGGGGATATGGGAGAATGGGGGTCACTGGGGGCACCTGGGGACATGGGGGGGACCGGAGGACATCGGGGGGGTCAGTGGGACGGGGGGGGTCAGGGGGATGGGGACACACTGGGGGACATTGGGGGATGAGGGGGATTGGAGGGGACACGGGGGACATTGGGGGACATGGGAGAATGGGGGGGACACAAGGGACATGGGGCACACAGGGGACATTGGGGGATATGGGGGACATTGGGGGATATGGGAGATGGGAGGACATTGGGGGACATGGGAGAATGGAGGGGGTACAGGGGACATTGGGGAACATGGGGGACATGGGGGCACAGGAGAATGGGGGGACATGGGGGGACATTGGGGGATATGGGAGAATGGGGGTCACTGGGGGCACCTGGGGACATGGGGGGGACCGGAGGACATCGGGGGGGTCAGTGGGACGGGGGGGGTCAGGGGGATGGGGACACACTGGGGGACATTGGGGGATGAGGGGGATTGGAGGGGACACGGGGGACATTGGGGGACATGGGAGAATGGGGGGGCATGGGAGGCACCTGGGGACATGGGGGACATGGGAGAATGGGGGGGCACAGGGGACATGAGGGACACGGGGGACATTGGGGGACATGGGAGAATGGGGGGGCACAGGGGACATTGGGGGATATGGGAGAATGGGGGGGCACAGGGGACATGGGGGACACAGGGGACATTGGGGGACAGGGGAGAATGGGGGGACATGAGACATGGGGGGATATGAGAGAATGGGGGGGACTGGGGGCACCTGGGGACATGGCAGGGGGACCGGGGGACATCGGGAGGGTCAGTGGGACAGGGGCATCAGGGGGACAGAGGGACATGGGGGGACGGTGGGGAATGGGGGGCCACCAGGGGACATGGGGAGGGTCAGGGGGACATGGGACAGGGGGGACATGGGGGTCAAGGGGGTCAGGGAGGAATGGGGGAGGACACGGAGGGCTCAGGGAGGAATGGGGGGCAGCAGGGAATGGGAGGGGTCAGTGGGGACACGGGGGGACCGTGGGAATGGGGGGGTCACGGGGGATTGAGGGGTGGGGGAGATGGGGGCTGGGAGGGTCAGTGGGGAAGGGGTGCATGGGGGGAGTGGGGGGATTTGGGGGATGAGAGGGATTGGGGGAGGTCGGGGAGAATGGGGGGTCAGGGGTCATGGGGAAAGGGTCATCGGGGGGTCAGTGGGGTCATGGGGTCAAGGGTCACAGGTCATTGTGGGTAGGGAGTTATGGGGGCCATGAGGATACAGGGGTCAGAGGTCAGGGGTCATTGGGGTCATGGGGATACAGGGGTCAGAGTTCAGGAGGTCAGGGGTCATTGGGGTCAGGGGCCATCAGAGGTCATGGGGGTCATAGGGGTTGGGAACAGGAGGTGTCATGGGAACGAGTCAGAAGTCGTGGTCATTTGGGCATGGGGTCAGCGGTTATGGGGTCATTGGGTCAGGAGTTATGGGGTCATTGGGTCAGGGGTCATTTGGTCATGGGGTCAAGGGTCAGGGGTCAGCAGTTATGGGGTCATTTGGTCTGGGGGGCACAGGGGCCATGGGGTCAGAGGTCATGGGGTGGGGCCGTAGGGGTCAAAGGGATCAGGGACTGGGGGTCACTTGAGGTCATTGGGGATATGGAGAGACACTGACCACACTGGGAGCACTGGGGAGGATACTGGGAGGATACTGGGAGCACTGGAGGGGGTGACTGGGAGGATACTGGGAGCACTGGAGGGGGTGACTGGGAGGATACTGGGACCACTGGAGGGACATAACTGGGAGGAAACTGGGACCACTGGAGGGACATAAGTGGGAGGATACTGGGAGCACTGGAGGGGGTGACTGGGAGGACACTGGGAGCACTGGAGGGGGTGACTGGGAGGATACTGGGAGCACTGGAGGGGGTGACAGGAGGGCACTGGGACCACTGGAGCGGTTGACAGGAGGATACTGGAGCACTGGAGGGGGTGACTGGGAGGATACTGGGAGCACTGGGCACATTGGGAAGGATACTGGGAACATACTGGGAATAATGCGGGAGATACTGGGGGGCACTGGGGGCGGGGCTTGCTCAGTGGGCGGGGCCATTCGGCCTTGGGGGCGGGGTTACGCCAAAAGTGGGCGGGGCCAACACCGGCGCTCGCTGGGACGGGGGGCGGGGGGGTCCCGAAGGGGCGTGGTCATGCAAAGGGAGGCGTGGCCATAGAGAAGGGGCGTGGCTACTGTGGAGGGGGCGTGGCCATGGCGGCCACAGCGGGAAGGTGGGGCGCGGGCCGGGCGCAAAGGGGGCGTGGCCGGGGGGGTCGCGGCAGTTGGGGGGCTCAGTAGGGGTGGGCGTGGTCCGAAAGGGGGCGTGCCCACGCTTTGAGGGGCGTGGCCTCACCATCAGATCCTCCACCGCCACCACATCGTCGAATTCGGGGTCCATCGCACCCGGAAGAGGCGCCGGAAGTGAAGGCGGAAGTGACGGTTATCTCCGCCCCCTTTCCCCGCCCCGCGCCGCGATTGGTAGCGCCCCCACGCGCCGCGCTCTGATTGGCTGAGCCGCGCTTGAGGCTCGCCGCGATTGGCTCCGCCCCGCGTCAATCACCGCCCAGCCGCCGCCATGGCCGCGTACCGGGTGCGGGTCCGCACCGGCACCGCTCCCGCCGCCGGCACCAGCGACGCCATCGCCGTGACACTCGTGGGGAGCCGCGGGCGCAGCCCCAAAACTGCCCTGGATCGGTGGGGGCCTGACTTCAGCATTGGCGCAGTGAGAACCGGGGGGGGATACGGGAGGGACGTGTGAGGGGAGTGGGGGAGGGTTTGTGAGGGAAGTGGGGAAGGGGCTGTGAGGGGAGTGGGGGCTGTGAGGGGAGTGGGGGAGGGTTTGTGAGGGGAGTGGGGGAGGGGCTGTGAGGGGAGTGGGGGGCTGTGAGGGGAGTGGGGGAGGGTTTGTGAGGGGAGTGGGGGAGGGGCTGTGAGGGGAGTGGGGGGCTGTGTCACCTTTGAGGGGGGCTGGAGGGTACCTGGGGGGTTGTTGTCACCTCTGGAGGTGACATGAAGGTACCACGGGGGGGTCATTGTCACCTCTGGGGGTGACCTGGAGGTACCTGGAGGGTCGTTGTCACCTCTGGGGGTGACCTGGAGGTACCTGGAGGGTCTTTGTCACCTCTGGGGGTGACCTGGAGGTACCTGGAGGGTCATTGTCACCTCTGGGGGTGACCTGGAGGTACCTGGGGGGTCGTTGTCACCTCTGGGGGTGACCTGGAGGTACCTGGGGGGGGCTGTGACAGCTGGGGGAGTTGGAGAGGGGACACTGGGGGTTCTGTCACCTCTGTGGGGGGCTGGAGGGGACCAGGGCCACCTTGGGGGTGGCCTGGGGGACACCCAGACACCTGGGGTCCCTTTTGGGGGGACCGGGATGGGTCTCGGTCCCCCCCATGGGACACCTGGGTCCCCTCCTGGGGGCTGTGTCCTCTCTTGGGGACACCCTGACTCCTGGGTCCCTTTTGGGGGGGTTGGGGGACATCTGTGTCCCTTTTGGGTGGACTGGGGGACATCTGTGTCCCCTCAGAGAAGAACAGCCCACACGGGGAAAGGAACCTGGTGTCCCCCAGCACCCCCAAAAGGGACTCAGATGTCCCCAGGACCCCCCAAAAAGGGACATTGAGGGGGTGGGGGACAATCAGTGATGTGGGGGTGACACCCAGGGCGGGGCTGTGACAGGTGACCCTCCGTGGGTGGCCCTGGGGACACGAGGACGGTGTCGCCATCCCTGGCAGGGTGGGGCAGGGGACACGGGGATGGTGACATGGCGGTGTGGCAATGGTGACACAGCAATGTGACAATGGCGGCGCAGGGCGGTGACACGGTGCCACTGCCACGCTGCTGGTGACACAATGGCGGTGACAGCAGTGACACAGCAACGCTGGCACGGCGGTGGTGGCAGTGGTGACGCAATGATGGTGACACGGTGACGTTTTTACAGCGGGTGATGGTGGCTCGGTGACACGGTGATGGTGGCACAGCGGTGTGACAACGGTGGCACGGTGATGGTGGCCTGGTGATGGTGACAGCGGTGACACAGCAATGGGGACACAGCAGTGGTGACAACGGTGGCCTGGTGATGGTGACAGCGATGGTGGCACAGTGACAGTAACACGGTGATGGTGACAACAGCGATGCGGTGATGGTGACAACGGTGACAGCGCTGGTGGCCTGGTGACGGTGACAACAGTGATTGTGTGAAGGTGACAACAGCGGCCTGGTGATGGTGACAGCAATGACACAGTGACAGTAGCACAGTGATGGTGACAACAACGATGAAGTGATGGTGGCAATGGTGACGGCGATGGTGGCACGGTGACAGTAACATGGTGATGGTGACAACAGCGATGCAGTGACGGTGACAGCGGTGACAGCGCTGGTGGCCTGGTGATGGTGACAGCAATGGCACAGTGACAGTAGCACGGTGATGGTGACAACAACGATGAGGTGATGGTGACAGCAGTGGCCTGGTGATGGTGACAGCACTGCAGTCATGGTGATGATGACACAGCGATGGTGACAATGGCACAGCCATGGTGACAGTGACACAGTGGGGTGACATCGCTGCCTCCCAGTGTCCTCCCCAGCACACCCAGTACCTGGTGTGGTGACACAGTGACAGTGACACAGTGACAGTGACAGTGACACACTGAGAGTTACACACAGTGACAGTGACACACTGACAGTGGCCCCACTGTCCCCTCAGGTGACGGAGTACGAGGTCCGTGTCCCCCGGCCCCTGGGGCGCCTGCTGCTGGTGCAGTGACAGTGACACAGTGACAATGACAGTTAACACACAGTGACAGTGACACAGTGACAGTGACACACTGACGGTGTCCCCGCTGTCCCCTCAGGTGACAGAGTACGAGGTCCGTGCCCCCCGGCCCCTGGGGCGCCTGCTGCTGGTGCAGTGACAGTGACCGTCACAGTGACACAGTGACAGTGACAGTTAACACATAGTGACAGTGACACACTGACAGTGACACACTGACAGTGTCCCCGCTGTCCCCTGTACAGGTGACAGAGTACGAGGTCCGTGTCCCCCGGCCCCTGGGGTGCCTGCTGCTGGTGCAGTGACAGTGACACAGTGACAGTGACACAGTGACAGTGACAGTTAACACACAGTGACAGTGACACACTGACAGTGACAGTGACACGCTGACGGTGTCCCCGCTGTCCCCTCAGGTGACAGAGTACGAGGTCCGTGTCCCCCGGCCCCTGGGGCGCCTGCTGCTGGTGCAGTGACAGTGACACAGTGACAATGACAGTGACAGTGACACAGTGACACAGTGACAGTGACACACTGACAGTGACAGTGACACACTGACAGTGTCCCCGCTGTCCCCTGTACAGGTGACAGAGTACGAGGTCCGTGTCCCCCGGCCCCTGGGGCGCCTGCTGCTGGTGCAGGTGCACAAGGAGCCCTGTGGTGGCCTCCCCGAGAGCTCGTGGTACCTGGAGACCCTCAGCGTGTGGGGACAGCCTGGGGACAGCGCTGGGGACACCGCGGAGCGCGGGGACAGCGACAGTGAGGACAGCGGGGACAGCGGGGACAGCGGGGACGAGGACAGCGACAGCGAGGAGGAGGAAGGGGACAGCGAGGACGAGGTGACGGAGGATGAGGGGACAGAGGACGAGGGGACAGGTGACAGCGAGGGGACAGGGGACACCGATGAGGAGGAGGACCCAGAGGAGGAGGAACTGGAGGAGGAGGAGGAGGAGGAGCCTGAGGACACCGCGGGTGACATCGGCACTGCCACCACAGGTAATGGTGGTGACCCTGCGGGTGACATCGGCACTGCCGCAGGTGACAGGTGTGACACCAGAGGTGACATTAGCACTGCCACAGGTGACACTTCTGATAGTACAGGTGGCATTGGCACTGCTGCAGGTGACAGGTGTGACACCGAGGTGACATTGGCAGTGCCACAGGTGACACCTCTGATAGTACTGGTGCCATCAGCACTGTCGCAGGTGACACCTGTGATAGTACAGGTGACACTGGCACTGGCGCAGGTGACAGGTGTGACACCACAGGTGACATTGACACTGCTGCAGGTGACGCCTCTGATAGCACAGGTGACGCCATCACTTGCAGATGTGACACCTGTGACACTACAGGTGACATCATAATCTCTGTAGGTGACACTTGTGATGCTATAGGTGATGTCATGTCTGTAGGTGACACCTGTGACACTACAGGTGACATCATAATCTCTGTAGGTGACACCTGTGATGCTATAGGTGATGTCATGTCTGTAGGTGACACCTGTGACACTGTAGGTGACATCACACTCTCTGTAGGTGACACCTGTGATGCTATAGGTGATGTCACCTGCCTAGGTGACACTTGTAAGACCAAAAGTAATGTCACCACTGCCACAGGTGACAGCTGTAATAGCACAGGTGATGTCACCACCTGCAGAAGTGACACCTGTGACAGTAGCGGTGATATCAGCCCTGCAGAAGTGACACCTGTGACAGTAGCGGTGACGTCACCGCTGTAGGTGACACCTGTGGTAGTACAGGTGACATCACCCCTGCAGAAGTGACACCTGTGGCAGTACAGGTGACGTCACCGCTGCAGGTGACACCTGTGATAGTACAGGTGATGTTGCCCTTGCAGAAGTGACACCTGTGACAGTAGAGGTGATGTCACACCTGCAGGTGACACCTGTGATAGTACAGGTGACATCACCCCTGCAGAAGTGACACCTGTGATAGTACAGGTGGTGTCACCACACATTGAAGTGACACCTGTGACAGTAGCGGTGATGTCACACCTGCAGGTGACACCTGTGGCAGTACAGGTGACATCATCCCTGCAGAAGTGACACCTGTGATAGTACAGGTGGTGTCACCACACACTGAAGTGACACCTGTGGCAGTACAGGTGACATCATCCCTGCAGAAGTGACACCTGTGATAGTACAGGTGGTGTCACCACACATTGAAGTGACACCTGTGACAGTACAGGTGGTGTCACCCCTGCAGGTGACACCTGTGCCGCTGCAGGTGACACCGATGACGCCGCTCACCGCGGGCCCTTCCACTTCCCGTGCTACCGCTGGCTCGAGGGCTATGGCACCTGGGAGCTGCCCGAGGGCACAGGTACGGCTTGGGGACACCTGGGGACACCTGGGGACACCTGACCGTCCCCCGCGTCCCTCACGATGTCACCTGCAGCCACCACGCCGGCCATGGAGCGGCACCCGCGGCTGCAGCGGCAGCGCCGGCGGCACCTGGTGCAGCAGCGCCGGCGCTACAGGTGAGGGGACAGGTGCCACTGTGTCACCTCGGGGCGGTGTGACACCCCGGGAGTGTCCCTGTCACCTCTGGGGGTGGCACTGTGTCACCTCCGAGGGGTATGACACCCCCAGGTGTGTCCTTGTCACCTCCAGGAGTGTCCCTGTCACCTCTGGGGTGGCACTGTCACACCGCCAGGTGTGTGTATGTGTCCTCAGGTGTGTCCCTGTCACCTCCAGGGGTGTCACTGTGTCACCCTCAGGGCAGTGTGACACCCCCAAGTGTGTGTGACACCCCAGGTGTGTGTGTGTATGTCCTCAGATGTGTCCCTGTCACCTCTGGGGGTGGCACTGTGTCACCTCCAGGTGTGTGTGATGCCCCCAGGTGTGTGTGTGTGTCCCCAGGTGTGTCCCTGTCACCTCCAGGAGTGTCCCTGTCACCTCTGGAGGTGGCACTGTGTCACCTCCAGGGGGGTGTGACACCCCCAGGAGTGTCCCTGTCACCTCTGGGGGAGGTACTGTGTCACCTCCAGGGGGGTGTGACACCCTGGGAGTGTCCCTGTCACCTCTGGGGGGGCACTGTGTCACCTCCAGGGGGGTGTGACACCCCGGGAGTGTCCCTGTCACCTCTGGAGGGGCACTGTGTCACCTCCAGGGGGGTGTGACAGCCCCAGGAGTGTCCCTGTCCCCCCCAGGTGTGTGTGTGTCCCGGGGCTATTCCCTTGTTATTGCTTCTCTCTGCTGGTGTCACCTCCTGAGTGACCCCCATGGGTGACCCCCTGTGTCCCTGTGTCCCCCTAGCGTTGTCACCCCCTGAATGACCCCCACCCCATGTCCCCGTGTCCCCCATGGTGTTGTCACCCCCTAAGTGACCCCCATGTGTCCCTGTGTCCCCTCACGCCCTGAGTGACCCCCCATGTTCCTGTGTCCCCTCACCCCCTGAGTGACCCCCCCTGAGTGACCCCCCTGAGTGACCCCCCGTGTCCCTGTGTCCCCCTGGTGTTGTCACCCCCTGAGTGACCCCCATGAGTGACCCCCTGTCCCTGTGTCCCCCTGGTGTTGTCACCCCCTGAGTGACCCCCATGAGTGACCCCCTGTCCCTGTGTCCCCCTGGTGTTGTCACCCCCTGAGTGACCCCCTGTCCCTGTGTCCCCTCACCCCATGAGTGACCCCCCTGAGTGACCCCCTGTCCCTGTGTCCCCCTGGTGTTGTCACCCCATGAGTGACCCCCATGAGTGACCCCCTGTCCCTGTGTCCCCCTGGTGTTGTCACCCCATGAGTGACCTCCCTGAGTGACCCCCCGTGTCCCTGTGTCCCCCTGGTGTTGTCACCCCATGAGTGACCCCCATGAGTGACCCCCTGTCCCTGTGTCCCCCTGGTGTTGTCACCCCATGAGTGACCCCCCTGAGTGACCCCCTGTCCCTGTGTCCCCCTGGTGTTGTCACCCCATGAGTGACCCCCCTGAGTGACCCCCTGTCCCTGTGTCCCCCTGGTGTTGTCACCCCATGAGTGACCCCCTGTCCCTGTGTCCCCCTGGTGTTGTCACCCCATGAGTGACCCCCCTGAGTGACCCCCCATGTCCCTGTGTCCCCTCACCCCCTGAGTGACCCCCCTGAGTGACCCCCCTGAGTGACCTCCCCATGTCCCTGTGTCCCCCTGGTGTTGTCAGCCCATGAGTGACCCCCAGGAGTGACCCCCCGTGTCCCTGTGTCCCCTCACCCCCTGAGTGACCCCCCTTGAGTGACCCCCCGTGTCCCTGTGTCCCCCTGGTGTTGTCACCCCATGAGTGACCCCCATGAGTGACCCCCCGTGTCCCTGTGTCCCCTCACCCCCTGAGTGACCCCCCCTGAGTGACCCCCCTGAGTGACCCCCCGTGTCCCTGTGTCCCCCTGGTGTTGTCACCCCGTGAGTGACCCCCCTGAGTGACCCCCTGTCCCTGTGTCCCCCTGGTGTTGTCACCCCATGAGTGACCCCCATGAGTGACCCCCTGTCCCTGTGTCCCCCTGGTGTTGTCACCCCCTGAATGACCCCCACCCCATGTCCCCGTGTCCCCCATGGTGTTGTCACCCCCTGAGTGACCTTCCCGTGTCCCTGTGTCTTCTCACCCCTTGAGTGACCCCCCTGTGTCTCCCCTGGTGTTGTCACCCTCTAAGTGACCCCCATGTGTCCCTGTGTCCCCTCACGCCCTGAGTGACCTCCCCATGTCCCTGTGTCCCCCCCGGTGTTGTGACCCCCATGAGTGACCCCCCTGAGTGACCCCCCGTGTCCCTGTGTCCCCTCACCCCCTGAGTGACCCCCCTTGAGTGACCCCCCGTGTCCCTGTGTCCCCTCACCCCCTGAGTGACCCCCCCCGAGTGACCCCCTGTCCCTGTGTCCCCTCACCCCCTGAGTGACCCCCCCCGAGTGACCCCCCATGTCCCTGTGTCCCCTCACCCCCTGAGTGACCCCCCCGAGTGACCCCCTGTCCCTGTGTCCCCCTGGTGTTGTCACCCCCTGAGTGACCCCCCCATGAGTGACCCCCTATCCCTGTGTCCCCTCACCCCGTGAGTGACCCCCATGAGTGACCCCCCATGTCCCTGTGTCCCCCTGGTGTTGTCACCCCATGAGCGACCCCCATGAGTGACCCCCTGTCCCTGTGTCCCCTCACGCCCTGAGTGACCTCCCCATGTCCCTGTGTCCCCTCACCCCATGAGTGACCCCCATGAGTGACCCCCTGTCCCTGTGTCCCCCAGGCTGGCCCCGTTCGCCCCAGGCCTGCCCTGGGCACTGCCCTTGGGGACACCGCTGGACCCTGACCTGAGCTACTCCCTGCCCAAGGCCACAGCCTTCTACCTGCGGGGCAGCGCCGCGTGAGTGACCCTGAGTGACCCTGAGTGACCCCTGAGTGACCCCTGACCCCTGAGTGACCACTGACCCTAACCCTGGCCCACCCTGACCCACCCTGACCCACCCTGACCTGAGCTACTCCCTGCCCAAGGCCACAGCCTTCTACCTGCGGGGCAGCGCTGCGTGAGTGACCCTGAGTGACCCTGAGTGACCCCTGAGTGACCGCTGAGTGACCCCTGAGTGACCCTGAGTGACCCCTGAGTGACCTCTGAGTGACCACTGACCCTAACCCTGACCCACCCTGACCCACCCTGACCTGAGCTACTCCCTGCCCAAGGCCACAGCCTTCTACCTGCGGGGCAGCGCCGCGTGAGTGACCCTGAGTGACCACTGAGTGACCCCTGACCCCTGAGTGACCACTGACCCTAACCCTGACCCCCAACCCCTGCATGACCTCTGACCCTGCTCCCCCTGCACCCACCTGATCCCCAATCCCTTCCTGATTCCTGCCTGACCCCTGACCTCTGTCTGACCTTTCACTGACCCTGACCTCTGTCTGACCTTTCACTGACCCTGACCCCTGGCTGACCCCTCTCTGACCCTGACCCCTGCCTGACCCCTGGCGTCTGACCTTTCACTGACCCTGACCTCTGTCTGACCCCTCACTGACTGCTGATCCTGCCCCGTGCCTGACCCCTGACCTCTGACCTTTCACTGATCCTGACCCCTGCCTGACCTTTCACTGACCCTGACCTCTGCCTGACCCTTGACCTCTGTCTGACCCCTCACTGACCCTGACCCCTTGTCCCAGTCTTTACCATTTCTGACCCCTGCCCGACCCCTGACCCTGACCCCTGAATGACCACTGACCTCTGACCCCAAAATCCACCCCCACCCTGTCCCTGCTGACCTGGAATGACCCCAGCTTGGCCCCGCCCCCTCCAAGCCACGCCTCCCCATGCATGGCTCTGCCCTCACCCCATTGGCCCTGCCCCTTCCATCTTTGCCCCGCCCCCCAAGCCCCACCCTCTCACCCCATTGGCCCTGCCCCTTCCATCTTTGCCCCGCCCCCCAAGCCCCACCCTCTCACCCCATTGGCCCTGCCCCTTCCATCTTTGCCCCGCCCCTCCAAGCCCCACCCTCTCACCCCATTGGCCCTGCCCCTTCCATCTTTGCCCCGCCCCCCAAGCCCCACCCTCTCACCCCATTGGCCCTGCCCCTTCCATCTTTGCCCCGCCCCCCCAAGCCCCGCCCTCTCACCCCATTGGCCTAAGCCATTCCTAACCCTGCCCCGCCCCTAAGTGCCCCCCAAGCCCCGCCCCTCCTCTAAGCCCCGCCCCTCCCTGTCCCCACCTGCCCCTCCAGGGTCCCCCTGCCCCCCCCCCAATGTCCCCATGTCCCTGAGCCCCCTCTGCTGTGTCCCCCCCGCCCATCCCTGTCCCCTCCATCTGTCCCCATGTCCCCCTGTCCCCCCCACAGCCTCCAGTGTCCCCCACCTGTCCCCATAATGTCCCTGTGTCCCCCCAGTGTCCCCAGTGTCGCTGTAACCACCAAATGTCCCTGTGTCCTCTCAAGTCCCCAATGTCAACGTGACCACCAAATGTCCCTGCGTGCCCCCAGTGTCCCCTATGTCCCCAGTGTCACTGTGACCATCAAATATCCCCCTGTGCTTGTGTCCCCTCAGTGTCTCCAATGTCCCCAGTGTCACTGTGGCCACCAAATGTCCCTGTGTCCCTCCAAGTCACCACTGTCCCTGTGTCCCCCAATATTCCCATGTCCCTCCAAGTCCCCATTGTCCCCATGTCCCCTCAAGTCCCCATTGTCCCCAGTGTCACTATGACCACCAAATGTTCCCGAGTCCCCAATATTCCCACGTTCCCTCAAGTCCCCAATGTCACCATGGCCCTCCAATGTCCCCATGTGTCCCTGTGTCCCTGCAGTGTCCTCAATGTCCCATGTTCCCTAATGTCCCCATATTGCCAATATTCCCATGTCCCCCCAGGTCTCCAATGTCCCCATGTCCCCTCA
Source organism: Acanthiza pusilla (assembly GCA_036630365.1). NCBI lineage: Eukaryota > Metazoa > Chordata > Aves > Passeriformes > Acanthizidae > Acanthiza > Acanthiza pusilla. The sequence goes on from JAXCHO010000212.1 coordinate 148,111, forward strand.
AGTTCCCAATGTCCCCAATGTTACTATGACCACCAAATGTCCCCACGTCCCCCGAAGTCCCCAATATTCCTGTGTCCCCTCAAGTTCCCAATGTCACCATGACCCTCCAACATCCCCATGTCCCTGTGTGTCCCTGCAATGTCCCCAGTGTCCCCTCCGGTGTCCCCAGGAACCTGGAGGCCAAGCTCCGGGGCTTCCTGGCCCGGCCCAGCTCCTGGCCCAGCGTGGAGGCCATGACCCGCGTGTTCCGCTGCTTCCACACCCCTGTCACCGGTGGGGACATCGCGGGGACACTGGGGACATTGGGGGACACTGGGGGGTCTGGGGACATTGAGGGGTCTGGGGACATTGGCGCATGGGGGATATTGGGGACATGGGGGCACTGGGGACATGGGGGGACACTGGGGACATCGGGGGGACACTGGGGGGTCTGGGGACATTGGGGACATTGGGGACACTGGGGGATCTGGGGACGTTGGGGACATCAGGGGGACTGGGGACATGGGGGCGTTGGGGATATTGGGGACATGGACACCTTGGTGACATTGGGGACATTGGGGGGACTGGGGACATGGGGGCATTGGGGACATTGGGGATATTGGGGACATTGGGGAGATTGGGGACATGGAGACATTGGGGACATTGGGGTCACTGGGGACATGGGGGCATTGGGGACATTGGGGATGTTGGGGACATTGGGGACATTGGGGACATGGGAGCATTGGGGACATTGAGGGGATTGGTGATATTGGGACATGGGCACGTTGGGGACACGGGGTGACACACAAGGACACGGGAGGGAACTGGAATGACATTGTGGGGGACAGAGGGGACATTGGGGATTTGAGGACATGGGGATATTGGGGACATTGGGGACGTGGAGACATTGGGGACATTGGGGAGACTGGGGACGAGGGGACATTGGGGACATGGGGACGTTGGGGACATTGAGGGGATTGGGGGACATGGAAACATTGAGGACATTGGGGACATTGGGGACATTGGGGATGTGGGGGCATTGAGAATATTGGGGACAGTGGGGACATTGTGGAGATTGGGGACATGGGGACCTTGGGGACCTGGGGTGACACACGGGGACATGGGGTGACACACGGGGACACGGGAGGGAGCTGAGGGGACATTTTGGTGGGGACATGAGGACAATGGGGATTTGGAGCCACAGGGACACTGGGGGGGGACATGGGCTTGTCCCAGGAATTTGGGGGTGCAGGAGTGAAGCCAGGGGGGACATGAGTGTGTCTGGGGGGTCCCAGGAGTTTGGGGGTGTCCCCAAAGTGTCCCCAGGTGTCCCCAACCCCCGCCGTGTCCCCGCAGAGTACGTGGTGCAGCACTGGCAGGAGGACGCGTTTTTCGGGGAGCAGTTCCTGAGCGGGGTGAACCCCGTCCTGCTGCGCCGCTGCCCCCGCCTGCCCCCCAAGTTCCCTGTCACCCCCCCGATGGTGGCCCCCAGCCTCGGGCCCGGCACCTCCCTGCACAGGGAGATGGAGGTGAGGACCCCCGCACCCCAAAATCCGGGGGGATGGGGGGGAGGTGAGCGACCCCCGCACCCCAAAATCCGGGGGGATGGGGGAGGTGAGCGACCCCCGCACCCCAAAATCCGGGGGGATGTGGGAGGTGAGCGACCCCCGCACCCCAAAATCCGGGGGGGATGGGGGAGGTGAGCGACCCCCGCACCCCAAAATCCGGGGGGATGGGGGGGAGGTGAGGGACCCCCGCACCCCAAAATCCGGGGGGATGGGGGAGGGGAGCGACCCCCGCACCCCAAAATCCGGGGGGAGGTGAGGGACCCCCGCACCCCAAAATCTGGGGGGGGGCCGGGAGAGGGGAGGGGACCCCCGCACCCCAAAATCCGGGGGGGGATGGGGGAGGTGAGGGACCCCCGCACCCCAAAATCCGAGGGGACATGGGGGAGGTGAGGGACCCCCGCACCCCAAAATCCGGGGGGGGGGCCGGGAGAGGGGAGGGGACCCCGGGATTTGGGGGTTCCAGGCAGCCATTGTGGGGTGGGGGGCTCAGGATTTGGGGGGTCCCAGGATTTGGGGGTCCCAGGTGTTTGGGGGATTCCAGGATTTTGGGGTCCCACGATTTGGGGGTCCCATGATTTGGGGATCCCAGGATTTTGGGGTCCCAGAATTTGGGGGGTCCCAGGATTTGGAGATCTCAGGTATTTGGGGGGTGCCAGGGAGGGTAGGGAGTCCAGGATTTGGGGGTCTCAGGTGTTTGGGGGTCCCATGATTTGGGGATCGCAGGATTTTGGGGTCCTAGGATTTGGGGGTCTCAGGATTTGGGGTCCCAGGATTTGGGAGCTTCCAAGATTTGGGGATCTCAGGTATTTGGGGGGTGCCAGGGAGGGTGGGGAGTCCAGGATTTGGGGGTGTCCCAGGTGTTTGGGGGGTGCCAGGATTTTGGGGTCCCAGAATTTGGGGGTCCCAGGATTTTGGAGATCTCAGGTGTTTGGGAGGTTCATGGGGTTGGGTACCCCAGAATTTGGAGCACCCCATATTTTTGGGGTACACCCGTGACCCCCCGTGCCCCCCAGGCGGGGAACATCTACCTGGCCGATTATGGGGTGTGGGATTTGGGGGATCTCAGACTTTGGGTGGTCCCAGGATTTGGGGGTCCCAGGATTTTGGGAGGTTCCTGGGGTTGTGTACCCGAGGATTTTTGGGGTGCCCCATATTTTTGTGACCCCCCCATGCCCCCCAGGCGGGGAACATCTACCTGGCCGACTCTGGGGTGTGGGATTTGGGGGATCCCAAACTTTGGGTGTTCTCAGGATTTCGGTGCCCCAGAATTTGGGGGTCCCAGATGTTTGGGAGGTTCATGGGGTTGGGTACCCCAAATTCTGGGGTGCCCCATATTTTTGGGGTACACCCGTGACCCCCGTGCCCCCCAAGCGGGGAACATCTACCTGGCCGATTATGGGGTGTGGGATTTGGGGGATCCCAGGATTTGGGGATCCCAGAATTTGGGGGTCCCAGATGTTTGGGAGGTTCATGGGGTTGGATACCCCAAATTCTGGGGTGCCCCATATTTTTGGGGTACACCCGTGACCCCCGTGCCCCCCAAGCGGGGAACGTCTACCTGGCCGACTATGGGGTGTGGGATTTGGGGGATCCCAGGATTTGGGAATCCCTGGTGTTTGGGGAGTTTTTGGGGTTGGGTACCCGAGGATTTTTGGGGTGCCCCATATTTTTGGGGTACACCCGTGACCCCCCGTGCCCCCCAGGCGGGGAACATCTACCTGGCCGACTATGGGGTGCTGGAGGGGCTCCCCACCGCCCTCATCGACGGCCGCCCCACCTTCGTGGCCGCCCCCCTGTGCCTCCTGCACCAGCGCCCCGACGGCGAGCTGCGGCCCCTCGCCATCCAGGTGAGACCCCAAAACCCGCCGGGGGGGACCCCAAAACCTGCCGGGACCCCAAAAATGGGGGGGACCCCAAAAATGGGGGGGGCGGACCCGGAAATGGGGGGAGAACCCGAAAATGGGGGAGCTGAGATGGGGAAGGGACCCAAAATTTGGGGGGATTACAGTGTGGGATTGGAGGAATCCCAGGTGGGACCCCAAAACCTGCCGGGGGGGACCCCAAAACCTGCCGGGACCCCAAAAATGGGGGGGGGGGATCCCAAAAATGGGGGGAGAACCCGAAAATTGGGGGGAGAAGCAAAAAATGGGGGAGCTGAGATGGGGAAGGGACCCAAAATTTGGGGGGATTACAGTGTGGGATTGGAGGAATCCCAGGTGAGACCCCAAAACCTGCTGGGGGGACCTCAAAAATGGTGGGGGGGACCCTAAAAATGGGTGGAGAACCCAAAAATTGGGGGGAGAAGCAAAAAATGGGGGAGCTGAGATGGGGAAGGGACCCAAAATTTGGGGGGATTACAGTGTGGGATTGGAGGAATCCCAGGTGAGACCCCAAAACCTGCCGGGGGGGACCCCAAAACCTGCCGGGACCCCAAAAATGGGGGGGGGGATCCCAAAAATGGGGGGAGAACCCGAAAATTGGGGGGAGAAGCAAAAAATGGGGGAGCTGAGATGGGGAAGGGACCCAAAATTTGGGGGGATTACAGTGTGGGATTGGAGGAATCCCAGGTGAGACCCCAAAACCTGCTGGGGGGACCTCAAAAATGGTGGGGGGGACCCTAAAAATGGGTGGAGAACCCAAAAATTGGGGGGAGAAGCAAAAAATGGGGGAGCTGAGATGGGGAAGGGACCCAAAATTTAGGGGATTCGAGTGTGGGAATGGGGGATGAGACTTTGTACCCCATCCAGGTGGGACCCCAAAAATGGGGGGAGACCCCAAAAACCGGGGGGGACCCCGAAAATGGGGGGAGAACCTAAAAATGGGGGGAGAACCCAAAAATGGGGGAGTTGAGACTGGGAAAGGACCCAAAATTTGGGGGATTCCAGAGTCTGGGATTGGGGGATCCCACTTTTTACCCCATCCAGGTGGGACCCCAAAACCGGGGGGGACCCCAAAACCCGGGGGAGACCCTAAAAACTGGGCAGGGAATCCGAAAATGGGGGGGGGACCCCCAAAAACGGGGTGAATCCAAAAATGGGAGGGTGGAGACTGGGAAAGGACCCAAAATTTGGGAGATTCCAGGCTGGGAATGGGGGATGAGACTTTGTATCCCACCCAGGTGTGACCCCAAAAAGGGGGGGGGGGAACCCAAAAATGGTGGGGGAACCCAAAAATGGGGGGAGAACCCGAAAATGGGGGAGCTGAGATGGGGAAGGGACCCAAAATTTGGGAGATTCCAGAGTCTGGGATTGAGGAATGACACCTTGTGCCCCATGCAGGTGGGACCCCAAAAAAGAATTTTCGGGGTTCCCCTTGAGCTTTTCAGGCTTTCCTATGACCATTTTGGGGTTCCCTATGAACTTTTTAGAGTTCCCTATGGACTTTTTGGGGTTCCCCCTGAGCATTTTGGGGTTCCCTGTGAATTTTTTGGGGGTTCCTGATGAATTTTGGGGTTCCCTGTGAATTTTTTGGGGTTCCCCATGAACTTCTTGAGTTTCCCATGAACTTCTCAGGGTTCCCTATGAATTTTTTTGGGGTTCCTGATGAATTTTGGGGTTCCCCATGAACTGTCTTCAGTTCCCCATGAACTTCTCGCCGTTCTCTATTAATTTTTTCGGGTTTCTGATGAATTTTGGGGTTCCCCATGAACTTCTCGTGGTTCCCTCTGAATTTTTCGGGTTCCTGTTGAATTTTGGAGTTCCCCATGAACTTTCCAGAGTTCCCCATGAATTTCTCATCTTCCTGATGAATTTTGGGGTTCCCCATGAATTTTGTGAGTTCCCCATGAACTTTTCGCAGTTCCCTATGAATTTTGGGGTTCCCTATGAATTTCGGGGTTCCCCATGAACTTCTCGCGGTTCCCCATGAATTTCATGAGTTCCCCATGAACTTCTCACAGTTCTCTCTTATTTTTTTTGGGTTTCTGATGAATTTTGGGGTTCCCCATGAACTTCTCGCAGTTCCCTCTGAATTTTTCGGGTTCCTGTTGAATTTTGGGGTTCCCCATGAACTTCTCGTGGTTCCCCATGAATTTCGTGAGTTCCCCATGAACTTCTCACAGTTCTCTCTTATTTTTTTTGGGTTTCTGATGAATTTTGGGGTTCCCCATGAACTTTCCACAGTTCCCCATGAATTTCTCGTCTTCCTGATGAATTTTGGGGTTCCCCATGAATTTTGTGAGTTCCCCATGAACTTTTCGCAGTTCCCTATGAATTTTGGGGTTCCCCATGAACTTCTCGTGGTTCCCCATGAATTTCATGAGTTCCCCATGAACTTTTTGCGGTTCTCTATTAATTTTTTTGGGTTTCTGATGAATTTTGGGGTTCCCCATGAACTTCTCGTGGTTCCCTATGAATTTTTTTTTGTTCCTGATGAATTTCGTGAGTTCCCCATGAACTTCTCACAGTTCTCTATTAATTTTTTGGGTTTCTGATGAATTTTGGGGTTCCCCATGAACTTCTCGCAGTTCCCTCTGAATTTTTCGGGTTCCTGTTGAATTTTGGGGTTCCCCATGAACTTTCTTCAGTTCCCCATGAACTTTTCGCAGTTCCCTATGAATTTTTCGGGTTCCCTATGAATTTTGGGGTTCCCCGTGAACTTCTCTCAGTTCTTTATGAATTTTTCAGATTCCTGATGAATTTTGGGGTTCCCCATGAACTTCTTGCAGTTCTTTATGAATTTCTCATCTTTCTGATGAATTTTCCACAGTTCCCCATGAACTTCTCGCAGTTCCCCATGAATTTCATGAGTTCCCCATGAACTTCTCGTGGTTCTCTATTAATTTTTTTGGGTTCCTGATGAATTTTGGGGTTCCCCATGAACTTCTCGTGGTTCCCTATGAATTTTCTTTGGTTTCTGATGAATTTTGGGGTTCCCCATGAACTTTCTGCAGTTCCCCATGAGCTTCTTGTAGTTCCCTATGAATTTTTTTGGGTTTCTGATGAATTTTGGGGTTCCCCATGAACTTTCCACAGTTCCCCATGAACTTTTCACAGTTCACTATGAATTTTTTTTGATTCCTTACAAATTTTGGGGTTCCTTATGAACTTTCTGCAGTTCCCCATGAACTTCTCATAGTTCCCTATGAATTTTCTTTGGTTCCTGATGAATTTTGGGGTTCCCTATGAATTTTTTTTTGTTTCTGATGAATTTCGGGGTCCCCCCGCAGCTCTCACAGTTCCCTACGAATTTCTCAATTTCCTGATGAATTTTGGGGTTCCCTATGAATTTTTTTCGTGTTCCTGATGAATTTCGGGGTCCCCCCACAGCTCTCTCAGCAGCCAGGCCCCGACTCGCCCATTTTCCTGCCCGGGGACCCCCCGTGGGTGTGGGCGCTGGCCAAGGCGTGGGTGCGCAGCGCTGAGTTCCACGTGCACGAGGGCCTGACCCACCTGCTCCGCGCTCACCTGCTGGGGGAGGTGTTCGCGCTGGCCACGCTGCGGCAGCTGCCGCCCCAGCACCCGCTCTTCAAGGTACCCCAGAACCCCAAAAACCAAAAAAAAACCTGACCTGGAACCCCCAAACCCCAAAAAAACCTGACCTGAAAATGTAAATCCCAAAAAAACCTGACCTGAAAATGTAAATCCCAAAAAAACCCAACCCCAAAACCCCAAAAACCAAAAAAAACCTGACCTGAAAATGTAAATCCCAAAAAAACCTGACGTGAAAATGTAAATAAAAAAAAAACCCCACCCAAAAACCCCAAAAATAAAAAAAAACCCGACCTGGAACCCCCAAACCCCAAAAAACCCCAACCCAAAAACCCCAAAAACCAAAAAAAACCCCTGACCTGAAAATGTAAATCCCAAAAAAACCTGATCCGGAAAGCTTAACCCCAAAAAAACCTGACCCAAAAACCCCAAACCCCAAAAAACCCAACCCGAAAAGCTCAATCCTAGGAAAACCCAGACGCGAAAAGGTCAATCCCAAAAAAACCTGACCCAAAAACCCCAAAAAAACCGTCCTAAAACCCCCAAAAAACCCTGACCCAAAAACCCCAAAAAAAACTGACCCAAAAACCCCAAACCCCAAAAAAACCTGTCCCAAAAACCTGACCCAAAACCCCCCAAAAAACCTGACCCAAAAACCCCAAAAAACCTGTCCCAAAAACCCCAAACCCCAAAAAAACCTGACCCAAAAATCCCAAAAAAACCTGTCCCAAAAACCCCAAACCCCAAAAAAACCCAACCCGAAAAGCTCAATCCCAAAAAAACGCCATTCCCAAGGAAACGTCGTGCCCCCCCCATTTCCAAAAAAACCCCTCATTTCCCTGTGCCCCCCCACATTGCCGTGCCCCCCCCGGTGCCCCCCCCATTCCCGTGCCCCCCCCCAATTTCCCTGTGCCCCCCATTCCCGGTGCCCCCCCCCCCCATTTCCCATCTCCCCCCATTCCCCGTGCCCCCCCAGTGCCCCCCCATTCCCGTGCACCCCCCCCCATTTCTCCGGGGCTCACCCTTCATTCCCGTGCTCCCCCTCCCCATTCCCGTGCCCCCCTTTCCTGGTGCCCCTCCCGCATTCCCGTGCCCCCCCCCCTCACTCGGTGCCCCCCCTCACTCGGTGTCCCCCCCAGCTGCTGGTGCCCCACACCCCCCGATGCCCCCCACCCTGTGCCCCCCCATTCCTGTGCCCCCCTAATTTCCGTGCCCCCCCCCATTCCCCGTGCCTCCCATTCCCATGCCCCCCCTCACTCGGTGCCCCCCGTGCCCCCCAGCTGCTGGTGCCCCACACCCCCCGGTGCTCCCCCTCATTTCCGTGGCCCCCCCACTCCCATGGCCCCCCCCCACATTCCCAGTGTCCCCCCTCATTTCGGTGCCCCCCCCTCATTTCTGTGGCCCCCAGCTGCTAGTGCCCCCCCATTCCCATGCCCCCCCCATTCCCTGATGCTCCCCCCCATTCCCGTGCCCCCCTTTCCTGGTGCCCCTCCCCCATTCCCGTGCCCCCCATTCCCGTGCCCCCCCCCACATTCCCAGTGCCCCCCCTCACCCCGTGCCCCCCCTCACTCGGTGCCCCCCCCTCACTCGGTGCCCCCCCCCAGCTGCTGGTGCCCCAAACCCCTCGGTGCCCCCCCGTGCCCCCCCCATTTCCCGGTGCCCCCCCCTCATTTCGGTGCCCCCCCCTCATTTCGGTGCCCCCCAGCTGCTGGTGCCCCAAACCCCTCGGTGCTCCCCCCCATTTCCCGGTGCCCCCCCTCATTTCGGTGCCCCCCCAGCTGCTGGTGCCCCAAACCCCTCGGTGCCCCCCGTGCCCCCCCCCATTTCCCGGTGCCCCCCCTCATTTCCGTGCCCCCCCCATTCCCGTGCGCCCCCCCCCCACATTCCCAGTTCCCCCCCCCCATTTCCCGGTGCCCCCCCCCATTTCCCCGTGCCCCCCCTCATTTCGGTGCCCCCCCAGCTGCTGGTGCCCCAAACCCCTCGGTGCCCCCCCCATTCCCGTGCCCCCCCCCACATTCCCAGTGCCCATCCCCATTTCCCGGTGCCCCCCCCATTTCCGTGCCCCCCAGCTGCTGGTGCCCCAAACCCCTCGGTGCCCCCCCTCATTTCCATCCCCCCCCATTTCCCGGTGCCCCCCCTCATTCCCGTGCCCCCCCCTATTTCCCGGTGCCCCCCCTCATTTCGGTGCCCCCCCCCCAGCTGCTGGTGCCCCACACCCCCCGGTGCGCCCCCGTGCCCCCCCTCATTCCCGTGCCCCCCCCTCACCCGGTGCCCCCCCTCATTTCCGTGCCCCCCCCACATTCCCAGTGCCCCCCCCCATTTCCCGGTGCCCCCCCCTCACCCGGTGCCCCCCCTCATTCCCGTGCCCCCCAGCTGCTGGTGCCCCACACCCCTCGGTGCCCCCCCGTGCCCCCCCTCATTCCGGTGCCCCCCAGCTGCTGGTGCCCCACATTCGCTTCACGGTGCAGATCGGAGCTCTCGCTCGCCGCTTCCTCCTCAACCCCGGGGGGGTCTTCGACAGGGTCGGTGACATGGGGGGGTCTGGGGGGTCCTGGGGGGTTTGGGGGGTCGGTGACATGGGGGGGGTCTGGGGGGTCCTGGGGGGTTTGGGGGGTCGGTGACATGGGGGGGTCTGGGGGGTCCTGGGGGGTTTGGGGGGTCGGTGACATGGGGGGGGTCTGGGGGGTCCTGGGGGGTTTGGGGGGTCGGTGACATGGGGGGTCCTGGGGGGTCCTGGGGGGTTTGGGGGGTCAGTGACATGGGGGGGTCCTGGGGGGTTGGGGGGTCGGTGACATGGGGGGGTCTGGGGGGTCCTGGGGGGTTGGGGGGTCGGTGACATGGGGGGTCTGGGGGGTCCTGGGGGGTTTGGGGGTCGGTGACATGGGGGGGTCTGGGGGGTCCTGGGGGCTTTGGGGGGCGTCGAGGAAATGGGGGGAGTCCAGGGGGGGTTTGGAGGGTCAGTAAAGTGGGGGAGGGGTCTGGGGGGGTCCTGGGGGCTTTGGGGGAGGGGTCTGGGGGGGTCCTGGGGGCTTTGGGGGGGCGGTAAAATTGGGGGAGATTGGGGGGTCCTGGGGGGGTTTGGGGGAGGGGTCTGGGGGGTGCTGGGTGCTGGAGGGGAGGGGGCGGGGGACACCTTTTTGGGGGACTTCAGTGGATTTGGTGGATTTGGATTTGGATTGCGTTTGGGTTGATTCTGCTGGGATTTGAATGGATTTGGGTGGATTTTGTTTGGATTTGGTTGATTTCAGTGGGATTTGGTTGATTTCCATGGGATTTGGGTTGATTCTGCTGTGATTTGGGTTGATTTTGCTGGGATTTGGGTTGATTTTTCTGGGATTTGGGTTGATTTTGCTGTGATTTGGGTTGATTTTTCGGGGATTTGGGTTGATTTCCATGGGATTTGGGTTGATTTTGCTGGGATTTGGGTTGATTCTGCTGTGATTTGGGTTGATTTTGCTGGGATTTGGGCTGATTTTTATGGGATTTCGGTCAGTTTTGGGTTGATTTTTCTGGGATTTGGGTTGATTCTGCTGTGATTCCCGGGGTCGGGCTGGCACCGCCGTGTGCCCCGGTGTCCCCAACGTCCCCAATGTCCCCAGGCGGTGGCGCTGGGCCGGCGGGGGCTGCTGGCGCTGGTGGCCCGCGGGCTGCGGGCGCTGCGCTGGCGCTCGCTGGTGCTGCCGCGGGACCTGCGGCACCGCGGGGTCAGTGCCACCCCCAGGTACCACTTCGGCTGCGACGCGCGGAGGGTGTGGCGCGCCATCCGCAGGTGAGGCACGGGGACAGCTGGGGACAGCTGGGGACAGCTGGGGACAGATGGGGACAGCTTGGGGACAGCCTGGGAACAGCTTGGGGACACACCCAGGAACACAGGGACAGCTGGGGACAGCACGGGGACAGCTGGGGACAGCTGGGGACAGCTGGGGACAGCACGGGGACAGCACTGGGACAGATGGGGACAGCTGGGGACAGCACGGGGACAGCACGGGGACAGCCCTGGGACACGGGGACAGCCCTGGGACAGCTGGGGACAGCTGGGGACAGCACGGGGACAGCACTGGGACAGCCCTGGGACACGGGGACAGCCTGGGGACAGCCCTGGGACAGCTGGGGACAGCTGGGGACAGCACGGGGACAGCACGGGGACAGCCCTGGGACACGGGGATAGCCTGGGGACAGCTGGGGAAAGCACGGGGACAGCTGGGGACAGCTGGGGACAGCACGGGGAGACACCAAGGACATCTGGGGACAGCTTGGGGACAGCCTGGGAACAGCTTGGGGACACACCCGGGAACACAGGGACAGCTGGGGACAGCCCAGGGCAGCCCCAGGACACACCTGGGACTTGGGGACAGCTGGGGACAGCTTGGGGGACAGATGGGGACAGATGGGGACACAGCCAGGGACAGCCTGGGGACAGCTCTGGGACAGCTGGGGACACACCCGGGACATGGGGATGGCCTGGGGACAGCTTGGGGACGCAGCCAGGACAGCCTGGGGACAGGGGGACAGCTTAGGGACATGGGGATGGCTTGGGGACAGCTTGGGGACAGCCCAGGGACACGGGGACAGCTGGGGACAGCTGGGGGACACACCTGGGACAGGCTGGGGACAACCGGGGACAGATGGGAACAGCCCCGGGACCGCCTGGGGACACACCCAGGGACACACCCGTGACAGCCTGGGGACAGAGGGACAGCTTAGGGACACGGGGACAGCTTGGGGACAGCCCAGGGCAGCCCCAGGACACACGTGGGACTTGGGGACAGCTGGGGTCACACCTGGGGACAGCTTGGGGAGAGCCTGGGACAGCTTGGGGACACAGCCAGGACAGCCTGAGGACACACCCGGGGAGAGTTGGGGACAGGGGGACAGCTTAGGGACACGGGGATGGCTTGGGGACACAGCCGGGACAGCCCCGGGACATGGGGACAGCTGGGGATAGGCTGGGGACAGCTTGGGGACAGCCCTGGGACCCTTTTGTGACCCTTGGGATGCCCCAATTCCCTTCTGACCCCACAATGTCCTGCAGTGATCCCCCCGGTGTCCCCAATGTCCCCAATGTCCCCAATGATGTCCCCAGGTTTGTGGCAGCGGTGCTGGCTCTGTACTACCCCAGTGTCCCCAATGTCCCCAATGCCCCAATGTCCCCATTGTCCCCAATGTCCCCATGTCCCCATGTCCCCATTGTCCCTGATGTCCCCAGTGTCCCCGATGTCCCCATGTCCCCATGTCCCCAATGTCCCTGATGTCCCCAGTACTGTCCCCGTGTCCCCAGCTTCGTGGCAGCCGTGCTGGCTCTGTACTACCCCAATGTCCCCGATGTCCCCATGTCCCCATGTCCCCAATGTCCCCATGTCCCCAATGTCCCCAGTGCTGTCCCCAATGGTGTCCCCAGGTTCGTGGCGGCCGTGCTGGCTCTCTACTACCCCAGTGTCCCCATGTCCCCGTGTCCCCAATGCTGTCCCCATGTCCCCAATGCTGTCCCCAATGCTGTCCCCATGTCCCCATTGCTGTCCCCATGCTGTCCCAGGTTCGTGGCGGCCGTGCTGGCTCTGTACTGTCCCCGTGTCCCCATGTCCCCAATGTCCCCGTGTCCCCAGGTTTGTGGCGGCCGTGCTGGCTCTGTACTGTCCCCATGTCCCCTGTGTCCCCAATGCTGTCCCCATGTCCCCAATGCTGTCCCCATTGTCCCCAAAGCTGTCCCCGTGTCCCCAGGTTTGTGGCGGCCGTGCTGGCTCTGTACTACCCTAATGTCCCCAATGTCCCCATGTCCCCAATGTCCCCAATGCTGTCCCCATGTCCCCAATGTCCCCATTGTCCCCAGGTTCGTGGCGGCCGTGCTGGCTCTGTACTGTCCCCATGTCCCCATGTCCCCAATGTCCCCATGTCCCCAATGTCCCCATGCTGTCCCAGGTTCGTGGCGGCCGTGCTGGCTCTGTACTGTCACCATGTCCCCATGTCCCCAATGTCCCCATTGTCCCCAGGTTCGTGGCGGCCGTGCTGGCTCTCTACTACCCTGGGGACAGTGCGGTGCAGGAGGACACTGAGCTGCAGGCCTGGGCCAGGGAGATCTTCCGCAGAGGCTTCCTGGGCAGGGCCAGATCGGGTGGGCACGGGACCCTCGGGGACCCTCGGGGGGCACGGGGACCCTCGGGTGGGCACGGGGACCCTCGGGGACCCTCGGGTGGGCACGGGGACCCTCGGGGACCCTCGGGTGGGCACGGGGACCCTCGGGGACACTCAGGGACCCTCGGGTGGGCATGGGACCCTTGGGAACCCTCAGGGGGCACTCGGGTGGGCACAGGGACCCTCGGGGACCCTTGGGTGGGCACGGGGACCCTCGGGGACCCTCGGGGGGGCACGGGGACCCTCGGGGACCCTCGGGTGGGCACAGGACCCTCGGGGACCCTCGGGTGGGCACGGGGACCCTCGGGGACCCTTGGGTGGACACGGGGACCCTCAGTGACCCTCGGGGGCACTCAGGGACCCTCGGGTGGGCACCGGACCCTCGGGGACCCTTGGGTGGACACGGGGACCCTCAGTGACCCTCGGGGGCACTCAGGGACCCTCGGGTGGGCACCGGACCCTCGGGGACCCTTGGGTGGGCACGGGACCCTCGGGGACCCTTGGGTGGGCACGGGGACCCTCGGGGACCCTCGGGGGCACTCAGGGACCCTCGGGTGGGCACCGGACCCTCGGGGACCCTTGGGTGGGCACGGGACCCTCGGGGACCCTCGGGGACCCTCGGGTGGGCACTCAGGGACCCTCGGGGACCCTCGGGGACCCTCGGGGGGCACGGGACCCTCGGGGACCCTCGGGTGGGCACCGGACCCTCGGGGACCCTCGGGGACCCTCGGGTGGGCACTCAGGGACCCTCGGGGACCCTCGGGTGGGCACGGGGACCCTCGGGGACCCTCGGGGACCCTCGGGTGGGCACGGGACCCTCGGGGACCCTCGGGGACCCTCGGGTGGGCACGGGGACCCTCGGGGACCCTCGGGGACCCTCGGGTGGGCACGGGGACCCTCGGGGACCCTCGGGGACCCTCGGGTGGGCACGGGGACCCTCGGGGACCCTCGGGTGGGCACGGGGACCCTCGGGGGACCCTCGGGTGGGCACGGGGACCCTCGGGGACCCTCGGGGACCCTCGGGTGGGCACAGGGACCCTCGGGGGGCACTCAGGGACCCTCGGGTGGGCACGGGGACCCTCGGGGACCCTCGGGGGGCACTCAGGGACCCTCGGGGACCCTCGGGGGGCACTCAGTGACCCTTGGGTGGGCACGGGGACCTCAGGTGGGCACAGGTGACCCTCGGGTGGCCCTCAGGTGGGCACTGACCTTCAGATGGGCACAGGGACCCTCGGGGGGGCATGGGGGACTCTCAGGTGACCCTCAGGTGGGCATGGGTGTCCCTCATGTGGGCACAAGTGACCCCCAGGTGACCCTCAGGTGGGCACAGGGACCCTTGGGTGACCCTCAGGTGGGCACAGGTGACCCTCAGTGACCCCTGGGTGTCCCCAAGTGACCCCAAGTGACCCTGGCTGACCCCTGGCTGACCCCCAAGTGACCCCAAGAGTCCCCTGAGTGACCCCGAGTGACCCAGGGTGACCCTGAGTGACCCCTGGGTGATGCCAGGGTGACCCCGAGTGACCCCTGGGTGACCCCTGGGTGACCCCTGACTGACCCCAGGTGACCCTGAGTGACCCCTGGGTGACCCTGAGTGACCTTGCGTGACCTCGACTGACCCCTGGGTGACCCCGGGTGACCTCGAGTGACCCTGGGTGACCCCTGAGTGACCCCAAGTGACCCCTGGGTGACCCCTGGGTGACCCTGGGTGACCCCGTCTGACCCGGTGTCCCCTTGATGTCCCCAGGGTGACCCCAGGGTGACCCCTGAGTGACCCCTGGGTGACCCCTGGGTGACCCCTGAGTGACCCCGAGTGACCCCAGGGTGACCCCTGAGTGACCCCGAGTGACCCCTGGGTGACCCTGGGTGACCCCGGCTGACCCGGTGTCCCCTCGGTGTCCCCAGGGGTGCCGTCCCGGCTGGACAGCGTGCGTGGCTTGGTCACCTTTGTCACCACCGTCATCTACACCTGCTCCGCCCACCACGCGGCCACCAACAGCGGCCAGGTGACCTCTGACCCCGACCTCTGACCCCTGAGTGACACCTGACCCCTGACCCCTGAGTGACCTCTGACCCCTGAGTGACACCTGATCCCTGACCCCTGAGTGACACCTGACCTCTGACCCCTGAGTGACACCTGATCCCTGAGTGACACCTGACCTCTGACGCCTGAGTGACCTGTGACCCTCACAGTGACCCCTGACCCCACAGTGACCTCTGACCCAAGACCCCTGAATGACCCCTGACCTCATAATGACCTCTGGCCCTGAGTGACCTCTGACCCTCACAGTGACCTCTGACCCCTGAGTGACTTCTGACCCCACAGTGACCTCTGACCATTGAGTGACCCCTGACCCCTGCATGACCTCTGAACCCTGCATGACCCCTGACCCCACTGTGACCTCTGACCCCCGACACCCCACAGTGACCCCTCACCTCTGACCTCACAGTGACCCCTGACCTCTGACCTCACAGTGACCCCTGACCCAAGACTCCTGAGTGACCTCTGACCCCCACATGGACCTCTGACCCCACAGTGACCCCTGACCTCTGAGTGACCTCTGACCCCTGGGGGACCCCACAGTGACCCCTGACCTCACAATGACCTCTGACCCCACAGTGACCCCTGACCTCACAATGACCTCTGACCCCACAGTGACCCCTGACCTCTGACCCTCCCCATGAGTGACCCTGGGGGGGTCTCTGATATTTTGGGGTCTCCCTCTGACACTTTTTGGGCTTTCTCTGTGACGTTTTTGGGGTCTCTCTCTCACATTTTGGGGTCTGTCTCCCACATTTTGGGGTTTATCTCTCACATTTTGGGGTTTGTCTCTCACATTTTGGGGTTTATCTCTCACATTTTGGGGTCTGTCTCCCACATTTTGGGGTCTGTCTCTCACATTTTGGGATCTCTCTCTGACATTTTGGGGTTTGTCTCTTCCATATTTTGGGTTTTCTCTCTGACATATTTCGGGGTTTATCTCTCCCCTATTTTTGGGATCTCTCTGATATATTTTGGGATTTCTCTCTGCCATATTTTGGAGTCTCCCTCTGACATATTTTGGGGTTTATCTCTGACATTTTGGGATCTCTCTCTGACATTTTGGGATCTCTCTGACATATTTTGGGATTTCTCTCTCCCATATTTTTGGGGTTTCTCTCTGACCCATTTTGCTCTCTCTGCCGTTTTTGGGGTCTGTCTCTCACATTTTGGGGTTTATCTCTCCCATACTTTTGGGGTTTCTCTCTGACACATTTTGCTCTCTCTCTGCCATTTTTGGGGTCTGTCTCTCACATTTTAGGATCTCTCTCTGCCATATTTTACTCGCTCTCTCTGCCGTTTTTTGGGGTCTCTCTCTGACATTTTGGGGTTTATCTCTCACATTTTGGGGTTTGTCTCTCCCATATTTTTGGGGTTTCTCTCTGACACTTTTGGGCTTTCTCTGTGACATTTTTGGGGTCTGTCTCTGACATTTTGGGGTTTATCTCTCCCCTATTTTTGGGGTTTCTCTCTGACACATTTTGCTCTCTCTTCCTGCCGTTTTTGGGCTCTCTCTCTGACATATTTTGGGGTATATCTCTGCCGTTTTTGGGGTCAGTTCGAGCTGTCGGCCTTCCCCCCGAACGCGCCCGCGGCCATGCGCGAGCCCCCGCCGCGCTCCAAGGCTGCTCTGTCCGAGCAGCAGTTCCTGGCGGCGCTGCCGGCGATGAACACCACGGCCACGGTGCTGGCTGTGCTCTGGGTGCTCAGGAACGAGCCCATGGACCTGGTGAGACCCAAAAACACCCCAAAAACACCCCAAAAACCGCCCTGGAAACACCCCAAAACTGCCCAAACCAACCAAACCCTGAAAAAACCCAAAAAACCCCAAACTGACCCCAAACCGACCCCAAACTGACCCCCTGTCTGTGCTCTGGGTGCTGTGGAATGAGCCCATGGACCTGGTGAGACCCAAAAACCCTGAAAATCCACCCCAAAAACACCCCAAAAACACCCCAAACCAACCAAACCCTGAAAAAACCCAAAAACCCCAAACCGACCCCAAACTGACCCCCTGGCTGTGCTCTGGGTGCTGCGGAACGAGCCCATGGACCTGGTGAGACCCAAAAACCCTGAAAATCCACCCCAAAAACCACCTTGGGAACCCCAAAAACACCCCAAACCAACCAAACCCTGAAAAAACCCAAAAACCCCAAACCGACCCCAAACTGACCCCAAACCGACCCCAAACTGACCCCAAACCGACCCCAAACTGACCCCAAACTGACCCCAAAGTGACCCCCTGGCTGTGCTCTGGGTGCTGCGCAACGAGCCCATGGACCTGGTGAGACCCAAAAGCACCCCAAAAACACCCCAAAAACACCCCAAAAACCGCCCTAGAAACACCCCAAAACTGCCCAAACCAACCAAACCCTGAAAAAACCCAAAAAACCCCAAACCGACCCCAAACTGACCCCTCCCGGCTGTGCTCTGGGTGCTGCGGAATGATCCCATGGACCTGGTGAGACCCCAAAACCCTGAAAATCCACCCCAAAAACCACCCTGGGAACCCCAAAAACACCCCAAACCAACCAAACCCTGAAAAAAACCAAAAACCCCAAACTGACCCCAAACTGACCCCAAACTGACCCCAAACTGACCCCAAACTGACCCCCTGGCTGTGCTCTGGGTGCTGCGGAACGAGCCCATGGACCTGGTGAGACCCCAAAACCCTGAAAATCCACCCCAAAAACACCCCAAAAACACCCCAAAAACACCCCAAAACTGCCCAAACCAACCAAACCCCCAAAAACCCAAAAAACCCCAAACCGACCCCAAACTGACCCCCTGGCTGTGCTCTGGGTGCTGAGGAATGAGCCCATGGACCTGGTGAGACCCAAAACACCCCAAAAATACCCCAAAACCCCCAAAAACCGCCCTAGAAACACCCCAAAACTGCCCAAACCAACCAAACCCCAAAAACCCTGAAAAACCCTAAAATAATCCCAAACTGACCCCAAACTGACCCCAAACTGACCCCAAACTGACCCCAAACCGACCCCAAACTGACCCCAAACTGACCCCAAACTGACCCCAAACTGACCCCAAACTGACCCCAAACTGACCCCAAACTGACCCCAAACCGACCCCAAACTGACCCCAAACTGACCCCAAAGTGACCCCCTGGCTGTGCTCTGGGTGCTGCGGAACGAGCCCATGGACCTGGTGAGACCCAAAACACCCCAAAATCCACCCCAAAAACCAACCCAAAACTGCCCAAACCAACCAAACCCTGAAAAAACCCAAAAAACCCCAAACTGACCCCAAACTGACCCCAAACTGACCCCAAACTGACCCCAAACTGACCCCAAAATGACCCCAAACTGACCCCAAACTGACCCCCTGGCTGTGCTCTGGGTGCTGCGGAACGAGCCCATGGACCTGGTGAGACCCCAAAACCCTGAAAATCCACCCCAAAAACCACCCTGGGAACCCCAAAAACACCCCAAACCAACCAAACCCCGAAAAAACCCAAAAAACCCCAAACTGACCCCAAACTGGCCCCAAACTGACCCCCTGGCTGTGCTCTGGGTGCTGCGGAACGAGCCCATGGACCTGGTGAGACCCAAAAACACCCCAAAAACACCCCAAAAACCGCCCTGGAAACACCGCAAAACTGCCCAAACCAACCAAACCCTGAAAAAACCCAAAAACCCCAAACTGACTCCAAACTGACCCCAAACTGACCCCAAACTGACCCCAAAGTGACCCCCTGGCTGTGCTCTGGGTGCTGCGGAACGAGCCCATGGACCTGGTGAGACCCAAAAACCCTGAAAATCCACCTTAAAAACACCCCAAAAACCCCAAAAATACCCGAAAATCCACCCCAAATGCACCCCAAAAACACCCCAAAAATATCCCAAAAACACCCCAAAAGCACCCCAAAAACACCCCAAAAACACCCGAAAATCCACCCCAAAAACACCCCAAAAACCCCAAAAGCACCCCAAACTGCCCCGGGAACCCCAAAACCCCAAAATAACCCAAAACAGCCCCAAAAAGAACCCCAAACCCTACCCAACCCCCTGCCTGTTCCCCCAGTATCTCCCAGTATCTCCCAGTAACCCCAGTCTCTCCCCAGCGCCCCCTGGGACACTCCCCAGTCTCTCCCCAGTATCTCCCAGTCTCTCCCAGTCTCTCCCAGTCTCTCCCAGTCTCTCCCCAGTCTCTCCCAGTCTCTCCCAGTCTCTCCCAGTGCTCCCAGTAACCCCAGTCTCTCCCCAGCGCCCCCTGGGACACTCCCCAGTCTCTCCCCAGTATCTCCCAGTTCTCCCAGTTCTCCCAGTCTCTCCCAGTCTCTCCCAGTGCTCCCAGTCTCTCCCAGTAACCCCAGTCTCTCCCAGCGCCCCCTGGGTCACTACCCAGTCTCTCCCAGTCTCTCCCAGTCTCTCCCCAGTCTCTCCCAGTGCTCCCAGTAACCCCAGTCTCTCCAGCGCCCCCTGGGACACTCCCCAGTCTCTCCCAGTCTCTCCCAGTCTCTCCCAGTCTCTCCCAGTCTCTCCCAGTCTCTCCCAGCGCCCCCTGGGTCACTCCCGCACTATTCCCAGTCTCTCCCAGTCTCTCCCAGTGCTCCCAGTCTCTCCCAGTGCTCCCAGTAACCCCAGTTTCCCCCCAGCGCCCCCTGGGGCACTACCCGGAGCGGCACTTCACCGAGGGCGCCCCCCGGCGGCTCATGCGCAGCTTCCGGCGCCGCCTGCGCCGAATCTCCCGGAAAATTCGGGAACGGAACCGCGGCCTGGCCCGGCCCTACCCCTACCTGGACCCTGCGAATATCGAGAACAGCGTGGCCATCTGAGGGACCCAAAAAACCCCGAAATCAGCCCAAAAATATCCCAAAAATAACCCAAAATCAGCCCAACATCGAGAACAGCGTGGCCATCTGAGAGGGGCTGAAAAAACCCCGAAATCAGCCCAAAAATATCCTAAAATCAGCCCAAAAATATCCCAAAATCAGCCCAACATCGAGAACAGCGTGGCCATCTGAGAGGGGCTGAAAAACCCCAAAATCAGCCCAAAAATAACCCAAAATCAGCCCAAAAATACCCGAAAATCAGCCCAACATCGAGAACAGCGTGGCCATCTGAGGCACCCAAAATATCCCAAAAATATCCCAAAATCAGCCCGAAAATACCCAAAAAATAGTGCAACATCAAGAACAGCGTGGCCATCTGAGGGACCGAAAAAACCCCCAAAATCACCCAAAAAAAACCCCAAAATCACCCCAAAATCAGCCCAACATCAAGAACAGCGTGGCCATCTGAGGGACCCAAAAAACCCCAAAATCACCCCAAAATCAGCCCAAAAATAACCCAAAATTATCCCAGAATCATCCCAACATCGAGAACAGCGTGGCCATCTGAGAGGGGCTGAAAAGATCCCAAAATATCCCAAAAATATCCCAAAATCAGCCCAAAAATCAGCCCAACATCGAGAACAGCATGGCTATCTGAGGGACCCGAAATATCCCAAAATAACCCCAAAAATACCCAAAATTACCTCAAAATCAGCCCAACATCACAAACAGCGTGGCCATCTGAGGGACCCAAAATATCCTGAAATCAGCCCAAAAATATCCCAAAATCAGCCCAAAATCAGCCCAACATCGAGAACAGCGTGGCCATCTGAGGGGGTTGAAAAACCCCAAATCACCCCAAAAATATCCCAAAATCAGCCCAAAAATAACCCAGAATCAGCCCAACATCGAGAACAGCATGGCCATCTGAGAGGACTGAAAAGATCCCAAAAATATCCCAAAATATCCCAAAATATCCCAAAATCGGCCCAAAAATAACCCAAAATCAGCCCAAAAATCATCCCAACATCGAGAACAGCGTGGCCATCTGAGGGACCCAAAAAACCCCAAAATCACCCCAAAATCAGCCCAAAATCAGCCCAACATCGAGAACAGCGTGGCCGTCTGAGAGGGGCTGAAAATATCCCAAAATATCCCAAAATCAGCCCAAAAATATCCCAAAATCAGCCCAACATCGAGAACAGCGTAGCCATCTGAGGGACCGAAAATATCCTGAAATCACCCCAAAAATAACCCAAAAATAACCCAAAAAATACCCAAAAATCATCCCAACATCGAGAACAGCGTGGCCATCTGAGGGACCCGAAATATCCCAAAAATATCCCAAAATATGCCAAAATCAGCCCCAAAATATGCCAAATTCAGCCCAAAAATACCCAAAAAACATTCCACAAAAAAAAAAAAAGCCAAAACACCCCAAAAATAGCCCCACTGCAGCTGTTACTGGTGTGTACTGGGCGCTGTTACTGGTGTATACTGGGAGTTGTTGCTGGTCTGTATTGGGAGCCTTTACTGGTCTGTACTGGGAACTCTTGCTGGTCTGTACTGGGAACTGTTACTGGTCTGTACTGGGAACCATTGCTGGCTGTACTGGGAGCTGTTACTGGTGTGTACTGGGATCTGTTACTGGTCTGTACTGGGAGCTGTTACTGGTGTGTACTGGGATCTGTTACTGGTCTGTACTGGGATCTGTTACTGGTCTGTACTGGGAGCTGTTACTGGTGTGTACTGGGAGCTGTTACTGGTCTGTACTGGAAGCCGTTACTGGTCTGTACTGGGATCTGTTACTGGTCTGTACTGGGATCTGTTACTGGTCTGTACTGGGAGCTGTTACTGGTGTGTACTGGGATCTGTTACTGGTCTGTACTGGGAACCATGACTGGTGTGTACTGGGAGCTGTTACTGGTCTGTACTGGGAGCTGTTACTGGTGTGTACTGGGAGCTGTTACTGGTCTGTACTGGGAGCTGTTACTGGTGTGTACTGGGAGCTGTTACTGGTCTGTACTGGGAGCATTACTGGTGTGTACTGGGAGCTGTTACTGGTCTGTACTGGGAGCTGTTACTGGTCTGTACTGGGAGCATTACTGGTGTGTACTGGGATCTGTTACTGGTCTATACTGGAAGCCATTACTGGTCTGTACTGGGAGCATTACTGGTCTGTACTGGGAGCATTACTGGTCTGTACTGGGATCTGTTACTGGTCTATACTGGGAGCGTTACTGGTGTCAATAAAGGTGTCAATGTGTGGGGGAAGGGTACTGGTCATACTGGTCATACTGGTCATACTGGGCAGAGGTGGGACACACCCAGTGGAGGTAACTGGGAGGTAAGTGGGACTGGGCTGGGCCCACTGGGCATACTGGGATTAACTGGGATGGGGGCTGGGCCCAGTGGGCATACTGGGATTAACTGGGATGGGGGCTGGGCATACTGGGATTAACTGGGATGGGGGCTGGGCCCAGTGGGCATACTGGGATTAACTGGGATGGGGGCACTCCAGCCTGGGGGCTTTACTGGTTCAGACTGGGCTGAACTGGTCATACTGGTGGTCCCAGTGCTGCATCAGAGGGGAACGGTGTGCTGGGCTGAGATGTACTGGGGTAAACTGGGATGGAACTGGGGTGGACTGGGATGGAACTGGGATGGACTGGGATGGAACTGGGATGGACTGGGGTACAGTTTAGCCCCTGTGGGTGAACTGGGATGAACTGGGATGGAACTGGGGTAAGGCCCAGCCCCAGTGTCGCAACTGGGATGAACTGGGATGCAACTGAGGTGAACTGGGATGCAACTGGGGTAGGGCCCAGCCCCAGTGGGTGAAGAACTGGGATGGAACTGGGATGGAACTGGGATGGAACTGGGATGGAACTGGAATGGAACTGGGATGGAACTGGGATGGAACTGGGGTGGGACTGGGGTGGGACTGGGGTGGGACTGGGGTGGGACCCAATCCCAGTGTTGCAACTGGGATGAACTGGGGTGAACTGGAATGCAACTGGAGTAGCCCCAGTGGGTGAACTGGAATGGAACTGGGATGGAACTGGGATGGAACTGGGATGAACTGGGGTGAACTGGGATGAACTGGGGTGAACTGGGATGGAACTGGGATAGGGTTTAGCCCCAGTGGGTGAACTGGGATGGAACTGGGATGGAACTGGGATAGAATTTAGCCCCAGTGGGTAAACTGGGATGGAACTGGGATGGAACTGGAATAGAACTGGGATGTAACTGGGTTTGGGCCCAGCCCCTGTGGGTGAACTGGAATGGAACTGGGATGTACTGGGATGGAACTGAGGTAAGGGCCAGACACAGTGGCGCAACTGGGATGGAACTGGGATGAACTGGAATGTAGCTTGGGTGAACTGGGATGGAACTGGGGTAGAGTCCAGCCCCAGTGGGTGAACTGGAACGGAACTGGGATGGAACTGGGATGGAACTGGGGCAAGGCCCAGCCCCAGTGTCGCAACTGGGATGAACTGGAATGGAACTGGGGTGGGGCCCAGACGCAGTGGCGCAACTGGGATGGAACTGGGATGGAACTGGGATGGAACTGGGATGAACTGGGATGGAACTGGGATGAACTGGGATGTAACTGGGATAGGGTTTAGCCTCAGCATGTGAACTGGAATTGAACTGGGATGAACTGGGGTGAACTGGGATGTAACTGGGGTAGGGTCTAGCCCCAGTGGGTAAACTGGAATGGAACTGGGATGAACTGGGGTGGGGCCCAGACACAGTGGCGCAACTGGGGTGAACTGGGATGGAACTGGGGTAAGGGCCAGACCCAGTGGGTGAACTGGGATGGAACTGGGATGGAACTGGGATGAACTGGGATGTAACTGGGGTAGGGTTTAGCCCCAGTGGGTGAACTGGAAAGGAACTGGAATGGAACTGGTGTGGGGCCCAGACACAGTGGCGCAACTGGGATGGAACTGGGATGAACTGGGATGAACTGGAATGTAACTTGGGTGAACTGGGATGGAACTGGGGTAGAGTCCAGCCCCAGTGGGTGAACTGGAACGGAACTGGGATGGAACTGGGATGGAACTGGGGCAAGGCCCAGCCCCAGTGTCGCAACTGGGATGAACTGGAATGTAACTGGGGTGGGGCCCAGGCGCAGTGGCGCAACTGGGATGGAACTGGGATGGAACTGGGATGAACTGGGATGGAACTGGGATGAACTGGGATGTAACTGGGATAGGGTTTAGCCTCAGCACGTGAACTGGAATTGAACTGGGATGAACTGGGGTGAACTGGGATGTAACTGGGGTAGGGTCTAGCCCCAGTGGGTAAACTGGAATGGAACTGGGATGAACTGGGATGGAACTGGGGCAAGAGCCAGATGCAGTGGGTAAACTGGAATAGAACTGGGATGCAACTGGGGCAAGGCCCAGCCCCAATGTCGCAACTGGGATGAACTGGGATGTAACTGGGGTAAGGGCCAGACCCAGTGGGTGAACTGGGATGGAACTGGGATGAACTGGAATGTAACTGGGGTGGGGCCCAGACGCGGTGGCGCAACTGGGATGGAACTGGGGTGAACTGGAATGTAACTGGGGTGGGGGCCAGCCCCAGCGGGTGAACTGGAATGGGAGGGGAATGGAACTGGAATGGAACTGGGATGAACTGGGATGGAACTGGGATGGACTGGAGTGGGGCCCAGATGCAGTGGCACAACTGGAATGGAACTGAGATGGAACTGGGATGGACTGGGATGAAACTGGGTTGGGGCCCAGCTCCAGTGGGTGAACTGGGATGAACTGGGATATAATTGGGGCAAGGGCCAGCCCCAGTGTCGCAACTGGGATGAACTGGGACGGGACTGGGGCGTAACTGGGCCGGGGGCGGCTGACACGAGCAAGGCTGGAACTGGTCAGACTGGGCCCAGTGGTGGAACTGGGAGGGAACTGGGAGGGACTGGGAGGGACTGGGAGGGACTGGGACAACCCCAACATTCCTGGGGGCCCAGGAGTGCCCCGACCGGCCGAGGGACTGGGATGGACTGGGATGGACTGGGAGGGGACTGGGAGGGACTGGGAGGGACTGGGAGGAACTGGAAAGGAACTGGGAGGGAACTGAGGTGGACTGGGAGGGGACTGGGAGGGGACTGGGAGGAACTGGGACGGACTGGAGGGAACTGGGAGGGGACTGGGAATGGACTGGGAGGGGCCTGGGAGGAACTGGGAGGGGACTGGGAGGAACTGGGACGGACTGGGACGGACTGGGGCCATCACGGAGCTGCAGGAGCCCAGGAGCGCCTGAGGACCCCCAGGGACCCCCAGGGACCCCCAGGGACCCCAAACCCCCCAAGGGACCCCCCAGGGACCCCTGGGACCCCCAAGGGACTCCAAAGGGACCCCAAAACCCCCAGGGACCCCCAAGGACCCCCGAGGGATCCCCAAAAGCCCCCCTGAGCCCCCCACCAGGGACCCCTGAGGACTCCGCGGGAACCCCAGACCCCCCCAGGACCCCCAAGGGACCCCCAAGGGACCCCCAAGGGACCCCAAAACCCCCAAGGGACCCCAAAACCCCCAAGGGACCTCCAGAACTCCCCCAGGGTGACCCCCGAGTGACCCCAAAGCCCCTCAGGGACCCCAACCCCCCCAACCTCCCCCAGGACCCCTCAGGACCCCCGAGTGACCCCCCAAGGACCCTTAAAGCCCCCCCAGGACCCCCAAACCACCCCCAGGGACCCCCCAGAGCCTCCCAGGGATCCCCAAAGCCCCCCCAGGACCCCCAAACCACCCCCAGAGCCTCCCAGGGATCCCCAAGGACCCCCGAGCGACCCCCAGGGACCCCCGAGTGACCCCCCAGGGACCCCCAACCCCCCCCAGGACCTCCGAGGGACTCCCAGAGCCCCTCCAGGGACCCCCAAACTCCGCCCTAGGGACCCCCAAAGCCCCTCCAGGGACCCCCCAGGGACCCCCAGGGACCCCCAAAGCCCCCCCAAGGACCCCCAACCCCCCCCAGGACCCCCCCAGGGACCCCCAAAGCCCCCCCAGGACACCCAAACCGCCCCCAGGGACCCCCCAGGGACCCCCCAGGGACCCCCAAGGACCCCCAGGACCCCCCCAGGACCCCCAACCCCCCACAGGAGCCCCCCAGGGACCCCCAAGGACCCCCAAAGCCCCCCCAAGGACCCCCCCAGGGACCCCCAAAGCCCCTCCAGGACACCCAAACCGCCCCCAGGGACCCCCCAGGGATCCCCAAGGACCCCCAAAGCCCCCCCAGGACCCCCCAGGGACCCCCAAAGCCCCCTCAGACCCCCGGAGCCCCGCGGTGGCGCTGGCGTCGCGCGATGTGGCCGCGGGGGGGGGAGGGGCGCGGTACCGCCTGGGGGTCGCCACGGGCCCGCAGTGGGGGGGGGGCACGCTGGGCGCGGTGACACTGAGCCTCGAGGGGACCCTGGGGACAGCGACCCCCGCCCACCTCAGCTGGCCCCGGCACCGCCTGCGGCCCGGCTCCGTGAGCCTACTGGGAGAACTGGGCAAACTGGGGGGCTGGGAATGGGGGGGCTGGGGGGGAATGGGGAGACTGGGAGGGACTGGGGGGACTGGGAATGGGGGGAGTGGGGAAACTGGGGAAACTGGGGGGACTGGGGGGACTGGGGGGACTGGGAATGGATTGGGGGGACTGGGCAAACTGGGAGGGACTGGGGGGACTGGGAATGGGGGGGCTGGGGGGGAATGGGGAGACTGGGAGGGACTGGGCAAACTGGGGGGCTGGAGGGAGTGGGGAAACTGGGGAAACTGGGGGGACTGGGGGGGACTGGGGGGACTGGGGGGGACTGGGAATGGATTGGGGGGACTGGGCAAACTGGGAGGGACTGGGAATGGGGGGCTGTGGGGGACTGGGGGGGGAATGGGGAAAGGGGAAACTGGGGAAACTGGGGGGACTGGGGGGACTGGGAATGGGGAAACTGGACTGCGGCCCGGCTCCGTGAGCCTACTGGGAGAACTGGGAGAACTGGGGGGACTGGGAATGGTGGGGGGGAATGGGGGGCTGGGGGGAGTGGGAGGGACTGGGAGGGACTGGGGGACTGGGCAAACTGGGAGGGAGTGGGGGGGCTGGGAATGGGGGGACTGGGAGGACTGGGCAAACTGGGGAAACTGGGGGGACTGGGGGGGAATGGGGAGACTGGGGAAACTGGGACGGACTGGGCAAACTGGGGGGACTGGGAGGGAACTGGGGGGATTGGGGGGACTGGGAGGGAACTGGGAGGACTGGGAGGGACTGGGGGGATGGGCAGGGACTGGGCAAACTGGGGAAACTGGAAGGGACTGGGGAGACTGGGAGGGACTGGCAGGGCACTGGGGACACTGGGAATGATGAGGGAGGACAGGAGGTGACTGTGGATGACACGAGGGGTGCCCCGGGGGGTGACAGGGAGGGGACAGAGGTGACACTGGGGTGTCCCCAGACCCTGTGGGTGGAGGTGACACACGTGACACTGAGGGGGTGACACAGGTGACACACGAATGTCCCTGTCCCCAGACGGTGTGGGTGGAGGTGACAGGTGACACAGGTGACACAGGTGACACAGGTGACACAGGTGACACAGGTGACACACAGCTGTCACAGCACTGTCCCCCTGTCCCCAGACTGGGTGGAGATGGCGCAGGTGACACAGGTGACACTGAAGGGGTGACAGTAGTGACACAGGTGACACACAGGTGACACACAGGTGACACACAGGTGACACACAGGTGACACAGGTGACACAGGTGACACAGGTGACACACAGGTGACACACAGGTGACACAGGTGGCACAGGTGACACAGGTGACACACAGGTGACACAGGTGGCACACAGGTGACACAGGTGACACAGGTGACACTGAAGGGGTGACACAGGTGACACAGGTGACACAGGTGACACTCAGGTGACACAGGTGACACACAGGTGACACAGGTGGCACAGGTGGCACAGGTGACACACAGGTGACACTCAGGTGACACAGGTGACACAGGTGGCACAGGTGACACTCAGGTGACACAGGTGACACACAGGTGACACAGGTGACACAGGTGACACACAGGTGACACAGCGCTGTCCCCTGTCCCCAGACGGTGTGGGTGGAGGTGACAGCCCCGCGGCCCTTGGGGACACTCCTGCGCCTGCGGCTGCACAAGGAGCCACTGCTGTCCCTTGTCCCCGACCGCTGGTTCTGCGCCCTCGTCACTGTCACCGGGCCCCTCCCGCCGGGGGGGGACAGCCCTGGGGACACTGGGGACACTGGGGACACTGGGGACACCCCCACGGCCACCTTCCCCTGCCACCGCTGGCTGGAGAGCGGCGAGATGGTGCTGCGCGAGGGGACAGGTACGGGGACATGGGGACATCGGGGGTGGGGACATCAGGGGGGTTGGGGACATCGGCTGGGGACATGGGGACAGCGGGGGGGGGACATCAGGGGGTGGGGACATCGGCTGGGGACATTGGGGACATTGGGGACATGGGGACATGGGGACATTGGGACATGGGGACATTGGGACATGGGGACATTGGGGACATCGGCTGGGGACATTGGGGACATCGGGGACATCGGGGAGTTGGGGACATTGGGACATTGGGGACATTGGGGACATGGGGACATGGGGACATTGGGGACATGGGGACATGGGGACATGGGGACATTGGGGACATCGGGGACATTGGGACATTGGGGACATCAGGGGCATTGGGACATCGGGGGCATTGGGGACATTGGGGACATTGGGAGGGAACTGGAAGCACTGGGGAGATGTGGCCTCATGTTCTCAATGTCCCCAATGTCCCCCCAGCCCTGATGTCCCCAATCCCCCAATGTCCTTGATGATGTCCCCAATGATGTCCCCACTGTCCCCAATCCCCCAATCCCCCAGTGTCCCCAATTCCCCTAATGTCCCCAATGTCCCCAATGTCCCCAATCCACCAATGTCCCCGATGTCCCCAATGTCCCCAAAGCTGTCCCCAACGCTGTCCCCACTGTCCCCAACGCTGTCCCCGCTGTCCCCAACGCTGTCCCCGCTGTCCCCACTGTCCCCAACGCTGTCCCCAACGCTGTCCCCAACGCTGTCCCCGCTGTCCCCAACGCTGTCCCCGCTGTCCCCACTGTCCCCAACGCTGTCCCCAACGCTGTCCCCAACGCTGTCCCCAACGCTGTCCCCGCTGTCCCCAACGCTGTCCCCGCTGTCCCCACTGTCCCCAACGCTGTCCCCAACGCTGTCCCCGCTGTCCCCAACGCTGTCCCCGCTGTCCCCACTGTCCCCAACGCTGTCCCCAACGCTGTCCCCAACGCTGTCCCCAACGCTGTCCCCGCTGTCCCCAACGCTGTCCCCAACGCTGTCCCCAACGCTGTCCCCAACGCTGTCCCAATATCCCCAATGTCCCCAATGATGTCCCCAATGTCCCCGCTGTCCCCAACGCTGTCCCCACTGTCCCCAACGCTGTCCCCGCTGTCCCCAACGCTGTCCCCACTGTCCCCAACGCTGTCCCCACTGTCCCCAACGCTGTCCCCACTGTCCCCAACGCTGTCCCCAATGTCCCCAACGCTGTCCCCAACGCTGTCCCCACTGTCCCCAACGCTGTCACTGTCCCCAATGCTGTCCCCAACGCTGTCCCCAACGCTGTCCCCGCTGTCCCCAGCCCGCACTCTCCGTGTCGCCGCTCGGGAGCCTCAGCTGCTGCAGCAGCGCCAGGAGGAGCGGAGAGAGCGGCGGGAGAGCTTCCAGTGCGGACTGGGATGGACTGGGAGGGACTGGGAGGGACTGGGGGGGACTGGGGGGACTGGGGGGACTGGGAGGGACTGGGAGGGACTGGGGGGACTGGGAGGGACTGGGGGGACTGGGAATGGGACTGGGGGGACTGGGGGGACTGGGAATGGGACTGGGGGGACTGGGGGGACTGGGGGGGACTGGGGGGACTGGGGGGACTGGGAGGGACTGGGAGGGACTGGGGGGACTGGGAGGGACTGGGGGGACTGGGAATGGGACTGGGGGGACTGGGGGGACTGGGAATGGGACTGGGGGGACTGGGGGGACTGGGAGGGACTGGGAATGGGACTGGGGGGGACTGGGGGGACTGGGGGGGACTGGGAATGGGACTGGGGGGACTGGGGGGACTGGGGGGGACTGGGAGGGACTGGGAGGGACTGGGAGCACTGGGAGGGACTAGGAGATTGCTGGTGGTCACTGGGGGGTTACTGGGCAGTCACTGGTGGTCCCTGGTGGTCACCGCTGTCGCTGTCCCCAGGTGGGCTCCCTACGCCCCGGGCTGGCTGTCACTGGGTGGTCACTGGGGGGTTACTGGGGGGTTACTGGGCAGTCACTGGGCAGTCACTGGTGGTCACTGGTGGTCCCTGTGTCCATCCCCGGTGGTCACTGGTGGTCACCGCTGTCGCTGTCCCCAGGTGGGCTCGCTACGCCCCGGGCTGGCTGTCACTGGCGGTCACTGGGTGGTCACTGGGGGGTTACTGGGCAGTCACTGGTGGTCACTGGGTTGTCACTGGGTTGTCACTGGCGGTCACTGGGTGGTCACTGGGCAGTCACTGGTGGTCACTGGTGGTCACTGTCCCCAGGTGGGCTCGCTACGCCCCGGGGTGGCTGTCACTGGTGGTCACTGGGGGGTCACTGGTGGTTACTGGTGTCCATCACTGGTGGTCACTGGGCAGTCACTGGGTGGTCACTGGGGGGTTACTGGGCAGTCACTGGTGGTCACTGGGCAGTCACTGGGCAGTCACTGGTGGTCACTGGGCGGTCACTGGGTGGTCACTGGTGGTCCCTGTCCCCAGGTGGGCTCGCTACGCCCCGGGCTGGCCCTGGTGGTCACTGGGGGGTTACTGGGCAGTCACTGGGCAGTCACTGGTGGTCACTGGGCAGTCACTGGCAGTCACTGGTGGTCCCCGCTGGTCACTGGTGGTCACTGGTGGTCACTGGTGGTCACTGGTGGTCGCTGGTGGTCGCTGTCCCCAGGTGGGCTCGCTACGCCCCGGGCTGGCTGTCACTGGGTGGTCACTGGGGGGTTACTGGGCAGTCACTGGGCAGTCACTGGTGGTCACTGGGCAGTCACTGGCGGTCACTGGTGGTCACTGGGGGGTTACTGGGCAGTCACTGGGCAGTCACTGGTGGCCACTGGCGGTCACTGGTGGTCGCTGTCCCCAGGTGGGCTCGCTACGCCCCGGGCTGGCTGTCACTGGCGGTCACTGGGGGGTTACTGGGCAGTCACTGGGCGGTCACTGGGTGGTCACTGGTGGTCACTGGTGGTCACTGGTGGTCACTGGTGTCCCCGCTGGTCACCGCTGGTCACCGCTGTCGCTGTCCCCAGGTGGGCTCGCTACGCCCCGGGCTGGCCCTGGTGGTCACTGGGGGGTTACTGGGCAGTCACTGGCGGTCACTGGGGGGTTACTGGGCAGTCACTGGCGGTCACTGGCGGTCAGTGGTGGTCACTGGGGGGTTACTGGGGGGTTACTGGGCAGTCACTGGGCAGTCACTGGTGGTCACCGCTGTCGCTGTCCCCAGGTGGGCTCGCTACGCCCCGGGCTGGCTGTCACTGGGTGGTCACTGGGTGGTCACTGGGTGGTTACTGGGCAGTCACTGGGTGGTTACTGGGCAGTCACTGGGCAGTCACTGGTGGTCACTGGGCGGTCACTGGCGGTCAGTGGCGGTCACTGGCGGTCACTGGTGGTCGCTGTCCCCAGGTGGGCTCGCTACGCCCTGGGCTGGCTGTCACTGGTGGTCACTGGGTGGTCGCTGGGGGGTTACTGGGTGGTCACTGGCGGTCACTGGCGGTCCCTGGTGTCCCCGCTGGTCACCGCTGTCGCTGTCCCCAGGTGGGCTCGCTACGCCCCGGGCTGGCTGTCACTCGTGGTCACTGGGCAGTTATTGGGCAGTCACTGGGCGGTCACTGGGTGGTCACTGGCGGTCACTGGTGGTCACCGCTGTCGCTGTCCCCAGGTGGGCTCGCTACGCCCCGGGCTGGCTGTCACTCGTGGTCACTGGGCAGTTATTGGGCAGTCACTGGGCGGTCACTGGGTGGTCACTGGCGGTCACTGGTGGTCACCGCTGTCGCTGTCCCCAGGTGGGCTCCCTACGCCCCGGGCTGGCCCTGGTGTCTCCGCGCGCTGCCCCCGGCCCTGTGCCCGTGGCCACCCCCGCCCGCCGTGTCCCCAACCGTGGCGTCACCGCCGGCGTCCCCAACCGTGACGTCACCGGGGGAGAAGACGTCGCAGGGATCCGTGACGTCACCCGGGGAGATGACGTCAGAGGCGCCGCCCCCCGAGCTGTCGCCCACCCTGAGCTTCCCCCTCGCCCACCGCGCGCAGATCGGAGCGCGCGCCGCCGCCGCGTCAGTGCCACCGCGGGACGGGGACACCGAGGGGACAGCGGGGACAGCGGGGGGCACTGGGGACAGCGGGGACAGCGGGGGGCATTGGGGACAGCGGGGACAGCGGGGACAGCGGGGGGCATTGGGGACAGCGGGGACAGCGGGGGGCATTGGGGACAGCGGGGACAGCGGGGGGCATTGGGGACAGCGGAGACAGCGGGGACAGCGGGGGGCATTGGGGACAGCGGGGACAGCGGGGGGCATTGGGGACAGCGGGGACAGCGGGGACAGCGGGGGGCATTGGGGACAGCGGGGGGCATTGGGGACAGCGGGGACAGGGGGGACAGCAGGGGGCATTGGGGACAGCGGGGGGCATTGGGGACAGCGGGGACAGCGGGGGGCATTGGGGACAGGGGACACTGAGGGGACAGCGGGGACAGAGGGGGGCATCAGGGTCATCGGAGTCATTGGGGGCATTGGGGACAGCAGAGACAGTGGGGACAGTGGGGGGCACTGAGGGCATTGGGGACAGGGGACATTGAGGGGACAGCTGGGGGCATTGGGGACAGCAGGGACACCGTGGGGCATTGGGGGCATCGGGGACAGCAAGGGTCATCAGGGTCATCGGAGTCACTGGGGACAACGGGGACAGCAGGGACAGTGAGAGTCGTCAGGGGCTTTGGGTCATCGGGGACAACGGGGACAGCAGGGGGCATTGGGGACAGTGGGGACAGTGGGGACATTGGGGACAGTGGGGACAGTGGGGACAGCAGGGGGCATTGGGGACAGTGGGGACAGTGGGGACATTGGGGACAGTGGGGACAGTGGGGACAGCAGGGGGCATTGGGGACAGTGGGGACAGTGGGGACATTGGGGACAGTGGGGACATTGGGGGCATTGGGGACATTGGGGGCATCGGGGACAGCAGGGACAGCAGGGACAGTGGGGATAGGAGGGACACTGAGGGTCATCAGGGTCATTGGGGACAGGGGCCAGCGGGGACAGCAGGGCCATCAATGGTCATTGAGGGCATTGAGGGCCATCAGGGGGCATTGAGGGTCCCCAAGGGTCCCTGATGGTGTCACCCCAGGTGTCACCAAGGGTTCCCAAGGGTCCCCAAGTGTCACCAAGTGTCACCAAGGGTTCCCAAGGGTCCCCAAGTGTCACCAAGCGTCACCAAGGGTCACCAAGGGTCCCAACCACCCCGACCCCTCTCTGTCCCTGCGTGTCCCCATGTCCCCACCCTTCTGCGCCCCTTCACCGTCCCAGGTTCTGCAGTGTCCCCAATGTCCCCAATGTCCCAATGTCCCCAATGCTTCAATGTCCCCAGTGTCCCTAATGACTCCCCATGTCCCCAATGCCCTCCATGTCCCAGTGCTCCCAAAGTCCCAATGTCCCCATTGTCCCCAATGTCTCCCACATATCCCCATTGTCCCCAATGTCCCCATGTCCCCAATGTCCCCATGTCCCCATGTCCCCCATGTCCCCAATGTCCGAAATGTCCCACATATCCCAATGTCCCCATGTCCCCACCATGTCCCCATGTCCCCATGTCCCCACGATGTCCCCATGTCCCCACCATGTCCCCAACATGTCCCCATGTCCCCACGATGTCCCCATGTCCCCACCATGTCCCCAATGTCCCCATGTCCCCAATGTCCCCCATGTCCCCACCATGTCCCCAATGTCCCCACTGTCCCCATGTCCCCACTGTCCCCATGTCCCCATGTCCCCACCATGTCCCCACGATGTCCCCATGTCCCCACCATGTCCCCATGTCCCCAATGTCCCCGTGTCCCCACGATGTCCCCATGTCCCCACGATGTCCCCATGTCCCCACCATGTCCCCATGTCCCCATGTCCCCATGTCCCCACCATGTCCCCAGCATGTCCCCGTGCCCCCAGCATGTCCCCGTGTCCCCAATGTCCCCGTGTCCCCACGATGTCCCCATGTCCCCAGCATGTCCCCGTGCCCCCAGCATGTCCCCGTGTCCCCAATGTCCCCGTGTCCCCACGATGTCCCCATGTCCCCAGCATGTCCCCGTGCCCCCAGCATGTCCCCGTGTCCCCAATGTCCCCGTGTCCCCACGATGTCCCCATGTCCCCAGCATGTCCCCGTGTCCCCAATGTCCCCGTGTCCCCACAATGTCCCCATGTCCCCACGATGTCCCTGTGTCCCCACGATGTCCCCATGTCCCCACGATGTCCCCGTGTCCCCGCAGGCAGATCCGGATCCGGCTCCGGGGGCTCCGCTCCGGGGGGTCCTGGAGCAGCTTTGGGGACGTTCGGGAGGCGCTCGAGGGTCCCGGGACCCCCATCAGCGGTGGGTGCCCCTCCCCCACCCCGGGGACATCGGGGACATCGGGGACATTGGGGGGGGACGCCTGAGGGTGTGGGGGATCCCAAGGGGGGGACATCGGGGGGACATCAGGCGACATTGGGGACATTGGGGAGGGGTCCCTGGAGCTTGGGGGGGTCCCTGGGTGTCCCAAAAGTTTGGGGGGGAGGGGTCCTGGGGGGGACATTGGGGGGGGTCCTGGGGGTTTGGGGGGTCCCAAGGGTGGGGACATCAGGGGACACTCTGGGGGGACATGGGGGGGACATGGACGCTCCCAGGAATTTGGGGTGTCCCTGGGGGGTCGCGGAGGTTTGGGGGGTCCTGGAGGTGACCCAGAGGTGTCCCTGAGGGTCCCAGGGGGGGTCCCAGGAATTCGGGGGGGATTCAGGGGTCTCGAAAGGGTCCCAGAAGCTCAGGGACCCCCAAAAGTGCCCCAGAGGTGTCCCCAAACCAAACCCCCCCAAAGCCCCCCAATCCCACCCCAAAATCCCCCCAAATTCCCCTTTCCCCCCAATTTAACCCCCCCAAAACCCTCCTCAGACCCCCCAAATCCCCCCAAAACCCTCCTCAGACCCCCCAAATCCCCCCAAATCCCCCTCAGACCCCCCAAATCCCCCCAAAACCCCCTCAGACCCCCCAAATCCCCCCAAAATCCCCCGCAGACCCCCCAAATCCCCCCCAAAACCCTCCTCAGACACCCCAAATCCCCCCAAAACCCCCTCAGACCCCCCAAATCCCCCCAAAATCCCCCGCAGACCCCCCAAATCCCCCCCAAAACCCTCCTCAGACACCCCAAATCCCCCCAAAACCCTCCTCAGACCCCCCAAATCCCCCCAAAATCCCCCGCAGACCCCCCAAATCCCCCCCAAAACCCTCCTCAGACACCCCAAATCCCCCCAAAACCCTCCTCAGACCCCCCAATCCCCCCCAAAACCCTCCTCAGACCCCCCAAATCCCCCCCAAATCTCCCCCCAAATACCCCCTGGATCCCCAAAATCCCCCCAGACCCCCAAAACCCTCCTCAGACCCCCCCAACCTCCCCCAAATCCCCCCAAATCCCATTTTTACCCCAATTTAATCCCCAAAATCCCCCCCAAATCCCCCTCTAACCCCCCCAAATTCCCCTCAGACACCCCAAATCTCCCTCAGACGCACCCAAATCCCCCTCTAACCCCCCCAAAATCCCTCTCAGACACCCGAGACCCCCCAAATTCCCCTCAGACCCCCCAAATCTCCCCCAAATCCCCCTTCTAACGCCCCTAAATTCCCCTTTTGCCCCAATTTAACCCCGTCAGACCCCCCCAAAATAACCCCTTAACCTCCCAAATCCCCTCAGACCCCCCAAATCTCCCCCCAGATCCCCCCAAACCCCCCAAATACCCTTTTTACCCCAATTGAATCCCCCAAATCCCCCCCAAATCCCCCTCAGAGACACCCAAATCCCCCCCAGACCCCCCCAAATCCCCTTTCCCCCAGTTTAACCCCCCAAATTCCCCTCAGACACCCCAAATCCCCCCCAAATCCCCCTCAGACCCCCCCAAATCCCTCTTTTACCCCAATTTAACCCCCAAATCCCCTTCTAACCCCACCCAAATACCCCCAGACCCCCCCAAATCCCCCCCAGATCCCCCAAATTCCCCTTTCCTCACAATTTAACTCCCTCAAGTCCCCCCCAGACCCACCTAAATTGCCCCCCAGACCCCCCCAAATCCCCCCCAAATCCCCCTCTAACCCCCCAAATTCCCCTCAGACACCCCAAATCCCCCCCAAATCCCCTTCTAACCCCCCAAATTCCCCTCAGACACCCCAAATCCCCCCCAAATCCCCCTCAGACCCCCCCCAAATCCTCTTTAACCCAAATTCAACCTCTTCTAACCTACACAACCCCCGAAATCCTCCTTCAACCTCCCCAAATCTCCCCCAAATCCCCCCCAGACCCCCCAAATCCCCCCCAGGCCCCCCAAATCCCCCCCAGGCCCCCCAAATCCCCTTTGATCCCTATTTACCACTCCAGATCCCCCCCAGACCCCCCCAAATCCCTTTTTCACCCCAATTCACCCCCCCAAATCCCCCTCGAACTCCCCAAATCCGCCCCCCGACTCCCCAAATTCCCCTTTTCCCCCAATTTAACCCCCCCGAGTCCCCCCCAGACTCCCCAAAATCCCTCCCAGATCCCCACAAATCCCCCTCTAACCCCCCCAAAGCCCCCAGACCCTTCCTACCCCCCCAAATCAGCCCCAAATCTCCCCCAAATCCCCCTCTGGACCCCCCAAATCCACCCCAAATATCCCCAAATTCCCTTTTCACCCCAA
This sequence comes from Acanthiza pusilla, assembly GCA_036630365.1. Classification (NCBI taxonomy): domain Eukaryota; kingdom Metazoa; phylum Chordata; class Aves; order Passeriformes; family Acanthizidae; genus Acanthiza; species Acanthiza pusilla. The sequence continues at coordinate 185,021 of JAXCHO010000212.1, forward strand.
TTTAACCCCCAAATCCCCCCAAATACCCCTCTAACCCCCCCAAATCTCCCTCAGAAACACCCAAATTCCCCTCTAACCCCCCCAAATTCCCCTTTTCCCCCAATTTAACCCCCCCAAGTCCCCCCCAGACTCCCCCAAATACCTCCCTGACCCACCCAAATCCCCCCAGACACCCCCAAATCCCTTTTTACCCCAATTTAACCCCCCAAATCCCCCCGAATCACCCTCAGACCCACCCAAATCCCCCTCGAACCCCCCCCAAATCCCCCCAGACGCCCCAAATCCCCTTCTAACCCCACCCAAATCCCCCCCAGACCCCCCCAAATTCCCTTTTAACCCCCCAAACCCCCCAAGTCCCCCCCAGACTCCCCCAAATACCTCCCTGACTCCCACAAATCCCACCCAGACCCCCCAAATCCCTCCCAGAACTCCCAAATCCCCCTCTAACCCCCCCAAAGCCCCCAGACCCTTCCTACCCCCCCAAATCAGCCCCAAATCTCCCCCAAATCCCCCTCTAGACCCCCCAAATCCACCCCAAATACCCCCAAATTCACTTTTCACCCCAATTTAACCCCCAAATCCCCCTCAGAAACACCCAAATTCCCCTCTAACCCCCCCAAATCCCCCCCAGATCCCCCCAAATTCCCTTTTTCCCCCAATTTAACCCCCCCAAGTCCCCCCCAGACTCCCCCAAATACCTCCCTGACCCACCCAAATCCCTCCCAGAACCCCCAAATCCCCCTCTAACCCCCCCAGAGCCCCCAGACCCTTCCTACCCCCCCAAATCAGCCCCAAATCTCCCCCAAATTCCCCTCAGACCCCCCAAATCCACCCCAAATCCCCCCTAAATTCCCTTTTCACCCCAATTGAATCACCCCAGAGCCCCCAAATTCCCCTCAGACCCCCCAAATCCACCCCAAATCCCCCCAAATTCCCTTTTCACCCCAATTTAACCCCCAAATCCCCCCCAAATACCCCTCTAACCCCCCCAAATCCCCCTCAGAAACACCCAAATTCCCCTCTAACCCCCCCAAATTCCCTTTTTACCCCAATTTAACCCCCCCAAGTCCCCCTCTAGCCCCCCAAATCCCTCCCAGACCCCCCCAGACCCCCCTTTCACCCCCAATTTCCCCCCCGTGTCCCCGCAGAGTACGTGGTGCAGCACTGGCAGGAGGACGCGTTTTTCGGGGAGCAGTTCCTGAGCGGGGTGAACCCCGTGCTGCTGCGCCGCTGCCCCCGCCTGCCCCCCAAGTTCCCTGTCACCCCCCCGATGGTGGCCCCCAGCCTCGGGCCCGGCACCTCCCTGCACAGGGAGATGGAGGTGAGGACCCCCGCACCCCAAAATCCGGGGGGATGGGGGGGAGGTGAGCGACCCCCGCACCCCAAAATCCGGGGGGATGTGGGGGAGGTGAGGGACCCCCGCACCCCAAAATCCGGGGGGATGGGGGGGAGGTGAGGGACCCCCGCACCCCAAAATCCGGGGGGATGGGGGAGGTGAGGGACCCCCGCACCCCAAAATCCGGGGGGAGGTGAGGGACCCCCGCACCCCAAAATCCGGGGGGATGGGGGAGGTGAGGGACCCCCGCACCCCAAAATCCGGGGGGGATGGGGGAGGTGAGGGACCCCCGCACCCCAAAATCCGGGGGGATGGGGGAGGTGAGGGACCCCCGCACCCCAAAATCCGGGGGGAGGTGAGGGACCCCCACACCCCAAAATCCGGGGGGATGGGGGAGGTGAGGGACCCCCGCACCCCAAAATCCGGGGGGGATGGGGGAGGTGAGGGACCCCCGCACCCCAAAATCCGGGGGGGATGGGGGAGGTGAGGGACCCCCGCACCCCAAAATCCGGGGGGATGTGGGGGGGGACATGGGGACCCCGGGATTTGGGGTAAACCCAGGGTTTGGGGGGTCCCAGGGGTGTTGGGGAACCCAGAATTTGGGGTAATTCCAGAATTTTGGGGTAACCCCAGGATTTGGGGGGGTCTCAGGTGTTTGGGATGTCCAGGGGGACAGGGGTGACAGAGACCCCAGGATTTGGGGTAGCCCTAAAATTTGGGGTGTCCCAGAATTGATGGAGACCCCAGGATTTGGGGAATCTCAGGATTTTGGGGTAACCCCAGGTTTTGGGGGTCCCGGGGGTTTGGGGGGTCCCAGAATTGATGGAGACCCCAGGATTTGGGGAATCTCAGGATTTTGGGGTAACCCCAGGATTTGGGGGGTCTCAGGTGTTTGGGGGGTCCCAGAATTGATGGAGACCTCAGAATTTGGGGGTAATCTCAGGAATTTGGGGTTACCCCGAGGATTTGGGGGTCCCGGGGGTTTGGGGGGTCCCAGGGATGATGGGGACCCCAGAATTTGGGGTAATCCCAGAATTTTGGAGTAACCCCAGGGTTTAGAAGGTCCCGGGGGTTTGGGGTAACCCCAGGGTTTGGGGGTCCCGGGGGTTTGGGGGTTTATCCGAATTTGGGGGGTCCCGGGGGCGATGGAGACCCCAGAATTTGGGGTAACCCCAAGATTTGGGGGGTCCCAGGAGTTTGGGGGGTCCTGGGGGTGACAGAGATCTCAGGATTTGGGTTAATCTCAGGATTTTGGAGTAACCCCAAGATTTGGGGGGTCCCGGGGGTGATGAGGAACCCAGAATTTGGGGTAACCCCAGGATTTGGGGGGGCTCAGGTGTTTGGGGGGGTCCCAGGGGTAATGGAGACCCCAGAATTTGGGGTAACCCCAGGATTTTGGGGTAACCCCAGGGTTTGTGGAGTCTCAGGTGTTTGGGGCATCCGGGGGGGGGGGGCAAATTTTTTGGGGGTGCCCCCATTTTTCGGGGCTGTCCCCCTTCCCGGGGGTCTCTGACGGTTTTGGGGGGCATCTCTGAGGATTTTTTGGGGGGGGGTCTCTGACGGTTTCGGGGGGGCTGTCCCCATTTCCGGGGGTCCCTGATGATTTTTCGGGGGGGCTGTCCCCATTTTTTGGGGGGGGTCTCTGACGGTTTGGGGGGGGTCTCTGAGGATTTTTTGGGGCTGTCCCCATTCCCGGGGGTCTCTGAGGATTTTTGGGGGGGTCTCTGATGCTTTGGGGGGGTCTCTGAGGATTTTTGGGGGGGTCTCTGAGGATTTTTCGGGGGTCTCTGATGATTTTTTGGGGTCTCTGACGGTTTGGGGGGGGTCTCTGAGGATGTTTTGGGGTCTCTGATGATGTTTTGGGGTCTCTGAGGATTTTTTGGGGCTGTCCCCATTCCCGGGGGTCTCTGAGGATTTTTGGGGGGTCTCTGAGGATTTTTGGGGTCTCTGAGGATTTTTGGGGTCTCTGATGATGTTTTGGGGTCTCTGAGGATTTTTTGGGGCTGTCCCCATTCCCGGGGGTCTCTGAGGATTTTTGGGGGGGGTCTCTGACGCTTTGGGGAGGGTCTCTGAGGATGTTTTGGGGTCTCTGAGGATTTTTTGGGGCTGTCCCCATTCCCGGGGGTCTCTGATGATGTTTTGGGGTCTCTGAGGATTTTTCGGGGGGTCTCTGAGGATTTTTGGGGGGGTCTCTGTCGCTCGGGGGCGCAGGGGGGCCGCGTGTTCCTGGCCGACTACGCTCTGCTGGAGGCGCTGCCCACGGGTGACATTGGGGGACAGCGACAGTTCGTGGCCGCGCCCCTGTGCCTGCTGTGGCTCAGCCCCCGCGGGCTGCTGCTGCCGCTGGCCATCCAGGTACCGTGTCCCCGGTGTCCCCAAGTGTCCCCAAGTGTCCCCAATGTCCCCTGCTGCCGCTGGCCATCCAGGTACCGTGTCCCCGGTGTCCCCAAGTGTCCCCAATGTCCCCAAATGTCCCCTGCTGCCGCTGGCCATCCAGGTACCGTGTCCCCGGTGTCCCCAAGTGTCCCCAAGTGTCCCCAATGTCCCCAAGTGTCCCCAAATGTCCCCAATGTCCCCAAGTGTCCCCAAATGTCCCCAAGTGTCCCCAAGTGTCCCCTGCTGCCGCTGGCCATCCAGGTACCGTGTCCCCAATGTCCCCAAGTGTCCCCAAGTGTCCCCAAATGTCCCCAATGTCCCCAAGTGTCCCCAAGTGTCCCCAAATGTCCCCAAATGTCCCCAAATGTCCCCAATGTCCCCAATGTCCCCAAATGTCCCCAAATGTCCCCAAATGTCCCCAGTGTCCCCTGCTGCCGCTGGCCATCCAGGTACCGTGTCCCCAATGTCCCCAAGTGTCCCCAATGTCCCCAGTGTCGCCAATGTCCCCAGTGTCCCCAAATGTCCCCAAGTGTCCCCAAGTGTCCCCAAGTGTCCCCAATGTCCCCAAATGTCCCTGGCCATCCAGGTACCGTGTCCCCGGTGTCCCCAGTGTCCCCAAGTGTCCCCAAGTGTCCCCAAGTGTCCCCAATGTCCCCAAGTGTCCCCAAGTGTCCCCAAGTGTCCCCAATGTCCCCTGCTGCCGCTGGCCATCCAGGTACCGTGTCCCCAGTGTCCCCAGTGTCCCCAATGTCCCCAAGTGTCCCCAATGTCCCCAGTGTCCCCAGTGTCCCCAAATGTCCCTGGCCATCCAGGTACCGTGTCCCCGGTGTCCCCAAGTGTCCCCAAATGTCCCCAATGTCCCCCAAATGTCCCTTGGTGTCCCCTGGTATCCCTGAATGTCCCCCAATGTCCCCCACGGCCACCTGCTGCCCCTGGCCATCCAGGTACCGTGTCCCCAATGTCCCCAGTGTCCCCAATGTCCCCAATGTCCCCAATGTCCCCCGAGTGTCCCCATGAGCCCCACTGTCCCCCCGTGTCCCCTGACCCCCTCTGTCCCCTACATCCCCCCGGTGTCCCCATGTCCCCAAGATGTCCCTTTCCACCCCCGTCCCCAATGTCCCCCCCATGTCCCCCTGTCCCAATGTCCCCTCACATCCCCCCGCTGTCCCCCCCGTGTCCCATGTCCCCCGGTGTCCCCATGTCCCCCGGTGTCCCCCCTCTCCCTTCAGTGTCCCTTGTCCCCCATGTCCCCCCGTGTCTCATGTCCCCACGTCCTCCCGGTGTCCCCTGTCCCCCGTGTCCCCCCGTGTCCCCTGACCCCCACATCCCCCCGGTGTCCCCACGTCCCCCCAGTGTCCCCATGTCCCCATGTCCCCCATGTCCCCCCGTGTCCCCCTGCCCCCCCTGCCCCGCCATGTCCCCATGTCCCCACGTCCCCCCGGTGTCCCCATGTCCCCCACATCCCCTGTCCCACCATGTCCTCCCATGTCCCCCCGTGTCCCCTCGTGTCCCCATGTCCCCCCGTGTCCCCTGCTGTCCCCGCTGGCCCCGTCTGTCCCCCCGCAGTCCCCCCCATGTCCCCCACATCCCCCCGGTGTCCCCATGTCCCCCACATTCTCCCTGTCACCATGTCACTCCATGTCCCCCACATCCTCCCCGTCCCCGCTGTCGCCCCATGTCCCCGCTGACCCCCCCGTGTCCCCTGTCCCCATGTCCCCCCCTGTCCCCCACATCCCCCGTGTCCCATGTCCTCCCATGTCCCCCCCGTGTCCCCTCTTGTCCCCATGTCCCCCCGTGTCCCCCCGTGTCCCCTGCTGTCCCCGCTGGCTCCCTCTGTCCCCCGCAGTCCCCCCCATCCCCCACATCCCCCCGGTGTCCCCATGTCCCCCACATTCTCCCTGTCACCATGTCACTCCATGTCCCCCACATCCCCCCTGTCCCCGCTGTCGCCCCATGTCCCCGCTGACCCCCCCGTGTCCCCTGTCCCCCATGTCCCCCCCTGTCCCCCACATCCCCCGTGTCCCATGTCCCCCATGTCCCCCCCGTGTCCCCTGACCCCGCTGACCCCCACATCCCCCCGGTGTCCCCATGTCCCCCCGTGTCCCCTGCTGTCCCCGCTGACCGCCGCTGTCCCCCGCTGTCCTCCCGTGTCCCCTGACCCCCACATCCCCCCGGTGTCCCCATGTCCCCGCGGTGTCCCCATGTCCCCCATGTCCCCCACATCCCCCTAGTGTCACCCCGTGTCCCCCTGCCCCCCCGTCCCTCATGTCCCCCCACGTCCCCCCAGTGCCCCCATGTCCCCATGTCCCCATGTCCCCATGTCCCCATGTCCCCCATGTCCCCCCCGTGTCCCCTGCTGTCCCCGCTGTCGCCCCATGTCCCCGCTGTCCTCCCGTGCCCCCTGTCCCCCGTGTCCCCAAGATGTCGCTGTGTCCCCGCAGCTGTCGCAGCGCCCCGGGCCGGGCTCGCCCATCTTCGTGGCTGGTGGCCGCGGGTGGGCGCTGGCCAAGCTGTGGGTGAGGGGCGCGCACTTCGTGCTGCACGAGATGGTCACTCACCTGCTGCACGGCCACTTCCTGGCCGAGGCCTTCGCCGTGGCCACGCAGCGCCTGCCGGCCGCGCACCCCGTGCACCAGGTACCCAAAATGGACCCAAAATGGACCCAAAATGTGCCCAAAATGTACCCAAAATGTGCCCAAAATATACCCAAAATATACCCAAAATATACCCAAAGTGTGCCCAAAATATACCCAAAATATACCCGAAATATACCCAAAATATACCCGAAATGTACCCAAAATGTACCCAAAATATACCCAAAATGGACCCAAAATGTACCCAAAATATACCCAAAACCCTTCGCCTGCCGGCCGCGCACCCCGTGCACCAGGTACCCCAAAAATGTACCCAAAATGTACCCAAAATATACCCGAAATATACCCGAAATATACCCGAAATATACCCAAAATGTACCCAAAATGTACCCGAAATATACCCGAAATGTACCCAAAAAACTGCCCCGAAATCCCCACCCCAAAATCCCAACCCTGACCCCAAAAACTGCACCCAAAATAGACCCAAAAATGTCCCCAAACCCTTCACCTGCCCGCGGCACATCCTGTGCACCAGGTACCCCAAAAACTGCGCCCTGACCCCAAAAAACTGCCACCAATGTCCCCCAATGTCCCCACTGTCCCTGATGTCCCCAATGTCCCCAATGTCCCCCAATGTCCCCACTGTCCCTGATGTCCCCAATGTCCCCAATGTCCCCACTGTCCCCAATGTCCCCAATGTCCCCACTGTCCCCAGTGTCCCCAATGTCCCCAATGTCCCCACTGTCCCCGATGTCCCCGATGTCCCCAACGTTCGTGATGTCCCCAACGTCCCCGATGTCCCCACTGTCCCTGATGTCCCCACTGTCCCCGATGTCCCCAATGGCCCCAACATCCCCGATGTCCCCACTGTCCCCGATGTCCCCGGTGATGTCCCCTCTGTCCCCAGCTGCTCCTGCCCCACCTGCGCTACACCTTCCACATCAACATTCTGGCGCGAGAGACTCTGCTCAACCCCGGCGGCATCATCGACCAGGTGAGTGTCACAGCAGTGCCACCGCGGCCACCTGGGTCACCTGTGTGCCACCTGTGTGCCACCTGTGTGGCACCTCTGTGTCACCTGTGTGGAACCTGGGTCACCTGGGTCACCTGTGTGTCACCTGAGTCACCTGTGTCACCCCTGGTGTCACCTCTGTGTCACCTGTGTGGCACCTGTGTCACCCCTGGTGCCACCTGTGTGTCACCTGTGTGGCACCTGTGTGGCACCTGTGTGGCACCTGTGTGGCACCTGTGTCACCTGGGTCACCTGTGTGTCACCTGTGTGTCACCTGTGTCACCCCTGGTGCCACCTCGGTCACCTGGGTCACCTGTGTGTCACCTGAGTCACCTGTGTCACCTGTGTCACCTGGGTCACCTGGATCTCCCCCTGCTGTCACCTGTGTCCCCCCCACTGTCACCTGTGTCACCCCAGGTGTGACTGGTGGCTCTGGGGACACCGAGGGGTGGCGCTGTCCCTAGGCCATGTCGGTGGCCCGGGAGGGGACTCTGGTGGCCCTGGGGACGCTGAGGGGTGGCGCTGTCCCCCAGCGACCTCGGTGGGACAGGAGGGGACGCTGGCACTGGTGGCCCAGGAGGGGACACTGATGGCCCTGGGAGGGGACACTGAGGGGCGGTGACATCCCCAGGCCACCTCGGTGGGACAGGAGGGGACGCTGATGGCCCTGGGGACACTCAGGGGTGGTGGCACTGTCCCCAGGCCACGTCGGTGGGCCGGGAGGGGACACTGATGGCCCTGGGGACACTGAGGGGTGGTGACATCCCCAGGCCACCTCGGTGGCCCAGGAGGGGACGCTGATGGCCCTGGGGACGCTGAGGGGTGGTGGCACTGTTCCCAGGCCACGTCGGTGGCCCAGGAGGGGACTCTGGTGGCCCTGGGGACACTGAGGGGTGGTGGCACTGTCCCCAGGCCACCTCGGTGGGACAGGAGGGGACACTGGTGCTGGTGGCCCTGGGAGGGGACACTGAGGGGTGGTGACATCCCCAGGCCACCTTGGTGGGCCAGGAGGGGACACTGATGGCCCTGGGGACACTGATGGCCTGGGAAGGGACACTGGTGGCCCTGGGGACACTGAGGGGTGGTGGCACTGTCCCCAGGCCACGTCGGTGGGCCGGGAGGGGACACTGATGGCCCTGGGGATGCTGAGGGGCAGTGACATCCCCAGGCCACCTCGGTGGGCCGGGAGGGGACACTGGTGGCCCTGGGGACACTGAGGGGTGGTGGCTCTGTCCCCAGGCCACGTCGGTGGGACAGGAGGGAACGCTGATGGCCCTGGGGACACTGAGGGGTGGCCCGGGAGGGGACACTGGTGGCCCTGGGGACGCTGAGGGGTGGTGGCACTGTCCCCAGGCCACGTCGGTGGGCCGGGAGGGGACGCTGATGGCCCTGGGGACACTGAGGGGTGGTGGCGCTGTCCCCAGGCCACGTCGGTGGGCCGGGAGGGGACGCTGGCGCTGGTGGCGCGGGGGACGGCGGCGCTGACCTACGGCGAGCTGTGTGTCCCCGATGACATCGCGGAGCGCGGCGTTGGGGACATCCCCGGCTACCACTACAGGGACGACGCCATGGACATCTGGGGCGCCATCGAGAGGTGGGGACAGCGCGGGGACAGCGGGGGGAGGGGGGGACATGGGGACAGCGGGGACATGGGGATAATGGGGACATGGGGACAGTGGGGGGGACAGTGGGGACAATGGGGACATGGGGACAGTGGGGACAATGGGGACATCGGGAGGGGACAGTGTGGTGGGGACGGTGGGGACAATGGGGACAATGGTATGGGGACAATGGGGTGGGAATGGTGGTGACAATGGAGGTGGGGAAGGTGGGGACAGTGGGGACAATGGGATGGGGACAATGAGATGCGGACAATGGGGACAATGGGGACAGTGGGGACAGTGGGGACATGGACATGGGGACAAGGACATGGGGACAATGGGGATAGTGGGGACAGTGGGGACAATGGGATGGGGACAATGGGGTGTGATAATGGGGTGGGGACAGTGGGGACGGTGGGGACAATAAGGACAATGCAATGGGGACAATGAGGTGGGGAGGGTGGGGACAGTGGGATGGGGACAATTGGAACATGGAGATGGGAATGATGGGGACAATGGGATGGTGACAATGGGGACAATGGGATGGGGACAAGGACCACAGGGAGGGGACAGTGGGGCCATGGGGAGGGGACATCAGCAGCGATGGGGACAGAGATGAGACACCGCGCTGGGGACATGGGGACAGAGAGTCACCTCGGGCGGGGGGGCTGTGGGGGTGGCAGGCGTGGCTGTGGCCCTGTCCCCGCAGTGTCCCCGCGGTGTCCCCAATGGTGTCCCCAATGGTGTCCCCAATGGTGTTCCCATGGTGTCCCCAATGGTGTCCCCACAATGTCCCCACAATGTCCCCACGGTGCCCCCAATGGTGTCCCCACAATGTCCCCGCGATGTCCCCACGGGGTCCCCATGCTATCCCCACAATGTCCCGTGGTGTCCCTATGCTGTCCCCATGGTGTCCCCGTGGTGTCCCCACAATGTCCCCACGATGTCCCCACGATGTCCCCACGATGTCCCCATGATGTCCCCTTGGTGTCCCCTTGGTGTCCCCATGGTGTCCCCACAGTGTCCCCTTGGTGTCCCCACGGTGTCCCCATGGTGTCCCTTTGGTGTCCCCACAATGTCCCCTTGGTGTCCCCTTGGTGTCCCCACGGTGTCCCCATGGTGTCCCCACTGTGTCCCTTTGGTGTCCCCACGGTGTCCCCGCGATGTCCCCTTGGTGTCCCCACGGTGTCCCCACAATGTCCCCACGGTGTCCCCACAATGTCCCCACGGTGTCCCCGCGATGTCCCCACGGTGTCCCCTTGGTGTCCCCACGGTGTCCCCACGGTGTCCCCACGGTGTCCCCGCGCTGTCCCAGCTACGTGCAGGGGATCGTGTCCCTGTTTTACGCCGAGGACAAGGAGGTGGCCGAGGACGAGGAGCTGCAGGACTGGGTGGGCGAGATCTTCACCTACGGCGTGCTGGGCAACGAGGACACAGGTGGGGACACGGGGGGACGGGGACAGGGGGGACACGGTGACAATGGGCGACACGGGGGGGACAGGGACAGTGGGGGACACGGGGGGACGGGGACAGTGGGGACACGGTGACAATGGGGGACACGGGGGGGACAGTGACAATGGGGGACACGGGGGGGACAGGGACAGTGGGGACACAGTGACAATGGGCGACACGGTGACAATGGGCGACACGGTGACAATGGGCGACACGGGGGGTGATGGTGACAATGGGGGACACGGGGGGGACGGTGACAATGGGGGACATGGGGGTGATGGTGACAATGGGGGACACGGTGACAATGGGGGACACGGTGACAATGGGGGACACGGTGACATCATGGTGACAATGGGGGACACGGGGGGGACGGTGACAATGGGGGACACGGGGGGGACAGGGACAGTGGGGACACAGTGACAATGGGCGACACGGTGACAATGGGCGACACGGTGACAATGGGCGACACGGGGGGTGATGGTGACAATGGGGGACACGGGGGGGACGGTGACAATGGGCGACATGGGGGGACGGTGACAATGGGGGACACGGGGGGGATGGGGACAGTGGGGGACACGGGGGGTGATGGTGACAATGGGGGTCACGGTGACAATGGGGGTCACGGTGACAATGGGGGACACGGTGACATCATGGTGACAATGGGGGACACGGGGGGGACAGTGACAATGGGGGTCACGGTGACATCACGGTGACAATGGGGGTCACGGTGACAATGGGGGGACACGGTGACATCATGGTGACAATGGGGGACACGGGGGGGACGGTGACAATGGGGGTCACAGTGACATCACGGTGACAATGGGGGTCACGGTGACAATGGGGGGACACGGTGACATCATGGTGACAATGGCAGTCACGGCGCTATCACGGTGATGGATGTGGTCGTCGTCGTGGTCATGGTGATGGTGATGGTCATGGTCATTGTCACAGTCATGGTCATGGTCATTGTAATGGTCACGGTCATTGTCACGGTCATGGTCATGGTCATGCTGATGGTCACGGTCATGCTGATGGCCACGGTCATTGTCACGGTCATGGTCATGGTCATGCTGATGGTCATGGTCATGCTGATGGTCACGGTCATTGTCATTGTCACGGTCATGGTCATGCTGATGGTCACGGTCATTGTCACGGTCATGGTCACGGTCATGGTCACGGTCATGCTGATGGCCACGGTCATTGTCATTGTCATGGTCATGGTCATTGTCACTGTCATTGTCACGGTCATGGTCATGGTCATGCCGTGGGGTGGCCACACCCAGGGTTGGTCACGTGCTGGGGGCAGCCTGTGGTGGGTGACGTCATCGTGGTGGGTGACATCTGCATTGGGTGACACCTCCCACTGGGTGACGATGTCCCCTCTGTCCCCTCTGTCCCCTGTGTCCCCTGTCCCTGTCCCTGTCCCTGTCCCCTGTCCCTGTCCCTGTCCCTGTCCCCTGTCCCTGTCCCTGTCCCTGTCCCTGTCCCTGTCCCCTCTGTCCCCTCTGTCCCCTCTGTCCCCTGTCCCTGTCCCTGTCCCTGTCCCCTGTCCCTGTCCCTCTGTCCCTGTCCCTGTCCCTGTCCCTGTCCCCTGTGTCCCCTGTGTCCCCTGTGTCCCCTGTGTCCCCTGTGTCCCCTGTGTCCCCTGTCCCTGTCCCTGTCCCGCAGGTTTCCCGTCCAAGCTCTGTGGCCGCCCCGAGCTGGTGAAGTTCCTGACCATGATCATCTTCTGCTGCTCCGCACGGCACGCGGCTGTCAACAGCGGCCAGGTGGCACCTGGGGACACCGGGGACACTGGGGACATTGGGGACATCAGGGACATTGGGGACATCGGGGACATTGGGGACATTGGGGACATCAGGGACATTGGGGACACTGGGGACATTGGGGACACTGGGGACATTGGGGACACTGGGGACACTGGGGACACTGGGGACATTGGGGACACTGGGGACACTGGGGACACCTGGGGACACTGGGGACATTGGGGACACTGGGGACACTGGGGACACTGGGGACATTGGGGACACTGGGGACACCTGGGGACACCTGGGGACATGAGGGGGGTGGAGAGAACCGAGCCTCTCCCTTGGGCTCGGCTGTGGCCACCAACCTGCCCTTGGTGGCCTCTTGGTGGCCACAGGGATGTGACAACCCCTGGGTGACCCCAGTGGGACCCCAGTGACCTCTTGGTGGCCTTGTGATGACCATGGTGGCCACAGGGGTGTGACAACCCCAGGGTGACCCCAGCAGGACCTGAGTCACCCCAGTGGGACAGAGGTGACCCCAGGGCAGTTTTGGGGTCTGGGGGCCCTGAGTGACCCCCGGGTGACCCCAGTGGGACAGAGGTGACCCTGGAGCAGTTTCAGGGTCACCCGAGTGACCCCAGGGTGACCCAGCAGGACCTGAGTGACCCCAGTGGGACAGAGGTGACCCCAGTGGGACAGAGGTGACCCTGGGGTGGTTTTGGGGTTCAGGACCCCTGAGTGACCCCAGGGTGACCCCCGGGTGACCCCAGTGGGACAGAGATGACCCCGGGGCAGTTTCAGGGTCACCCAAGTGACCCCAGGGTGACCCAGCAGGACCTGAGTGACCCCAGTGGGACAGAGGTGACCCCAGAGGGACAGAGGTGACCCTGGGGCAGTTTCAGGGTCCAGGACCCCCGGGTGACCCCCAGGTGACCCCCGTGTGACCCCGGGGTGACCCCGTGTCCCCTCGGCAGTACGACTACGCGGCCTGGATGCCCAACACGCCGGGGACACTGCAGCGGCCACCGCCGGCCAGCGAGGCCGAGGCCACCGAGGAGCTGCTGCTGGGGACACTGCCGTCCCCCGAGGCCACCGGGGCCCTGCTGGCCCTGCTGAGCGTGGTCAGCTACGAGGGCGGCGAGCCGGTGAGAGGGGACACTGGGGACATCGGGGGGACATCTGGGGGGACGGGGACATGGGGGGGACAGGGACATTGGGGGGACATTTGGGGGGGATGGGGACATTGGGGGGGGATGGGGACATTGGGGGGATAGGGACACTGGGGACATCGGGGGGACATTTGGGGGGATGGGGACATGGGGGGGACAGGGACATTGGGGGGGACAGGGACATTGGGGGGATAGGGACACTGGGGGGGGATGGGGACATTGGGGGGGATGGGGACATTGGGGGACAGGGACATTGGGGGGACAGGGACATTGGGGGGATAGGGACATCGGGGGGACATTTGGGGGGACGGGGACATGGGGGGGACAGGGACATTGGGGGGGACATTTGGGGGGGATGGGGACATTGGGGGACAGGGACATTGGGGGGATAGGGACACTGGGGGCGGATGGGGACATTGGGGGGGGATGGGGACATTGGGGGACAGGGACATTGGGGGGACAGGGACATTGGGGGGATAGGGACACTGGGGGGGGATGGGGACATTGGGGGGGACAGGGACATGGGGGGACAGGGACATTGAGGGGGACATTTGGGGGGGATGGGGACATTGGGGGACAGGGACATTGAGGGGGACAGGGACATTGGGGCATAGGGACACTGGGGGGGGATGGGGACATTGGGGGGGATGGGGACATCGGGGGGGGATGGGGACATCGGGGGGACAGGGACACTGGGGGCCATAGGGACATGGGGGGGACAGGGATGTTATGGGGACAGGGACATTGGGGGGGACAGGGACACTGGGGGGGGCATAGGGACACTGGGGGGGTGATGACCCCCATGGGGACAGGGACATTGGGGGGCATAGGGACACTGGGGGGGGATGGGGACATTGGGGGGGGATGGGGACATTTGGGGGGGATGGGGACACTGGGGGCCATAGGGACATTGAGGGGACAGGGATGTTATGGGGACAGGGACATTGGGGGGGATAGGGACACTGGGGGGACAGGGACATTGTGGGGGTGATGACCCCCATGGGGACAGGGACACTGAGGAGCCATGTCCCCCATTGTCACCCCAACTTTGGTGTCCCCTTGTCCCCAGCGTCCCCTGGGGTCCCACTCCCAGGACCTGCTGGGACATTGAGGGGCCTTGTCCCCATTGTCACCCCAGTTCTGATGTCCCCTGGGGTCCTGCTCCCAGGACCTGCTGGCCGGGGTGGCCATGTCCCCATTGTCACTCTGAATTTGTGTCCCCTTGTCCCCAGCGGCCGTTGGGGACACGCTGACCTGGGGTGGCCATGTCCCCACTGTCACCCCGGTTCTGATGATGTCCCCTTGTCCCCAGCGGCCGTTGGGGACACGCTCGCAGGACCTGCTGGCCGGGGCGGCCATGTCCCCATTGTCACCCCGGTTCTGATGATGTCCCCTTGTCCCTAGTGGCCGTTGGGAACACGCTCATGTCCCCATTGTCACTCTGAATTTGTGTCCCCTTGTCCCCAGCGGCCGTTGGGGACACGCTGACCTGGGGTGGCCATGTCCCCACTGTCACCCCGGTTCTGATGATGTCCCCTTGTCCCCAGCGGCCGTTGGGGACACGCTCATGTCCCCATTGTCACCCTGGTTCTGATGCTGTCCCCTTGTCCCCAGCGGCCGTTGGGGACGCGCTCGCAGGACCTGCTGGCCGGGGTGGCCCCGCGGCGCCTGCTGGCCTCGTTCCGCGCGCGCCTGGCGCAGATCACGCGCAGGATCCGCGAGAGGAACGCGGCGCTGGCGCTGCCCTACCCCTACCTGGAGCCCACCTGCGTGCAGGAGAGCATCTCCATATGAGTCACTGTCACCAGGGCCACCGGTGCCACCGGTGTCACCAACCACCTGCGTGCGGGAGAGCATCTCCATCTGAGCCACTGTCACCTGTCACCTGTCACCGGTGTCACCAACCACCTGCGTGCAGGAGAGCATCTCCATCTGACACACCTGCCACCTGTCACCTGTGTCACCAACCCCCTGCGTGCAGGAGAGCATCTCCATCTGAGCCACTGTCACCTGTCACCGGTGTCACCGGTGTCACCAACCACCTGCGTGCAGGAGAGCATCTCCATATGACACACCTGTCCCCAGGGCCACCAGTGTCACCAACCACCTGCGTGCAGGAGAGCATCTCCATCTGAGTCACCTGTCCCCGAGGCCACCGGTGTCACCAAGGGCCACCGGTGTCACCAACCACCTGCGTGCAGGAGAGCATCTCCATCTGAGCCACTGTCACCAGGGCCACCGGTGTCACCAACCACCTCCAGGTGTCCCCAACCACCTGCGTGCAGGAGAGCATCTCCATCTGACACACCTGCCACCTGTCACCGGTGTCACCAACCACCTCCAGGTGTCACCAACCACCTGTGTGCAGGAGAGCATCTCCATCTGAGTCACTGTCCCCAGGGCCACCGGTGTCACCAGTGTCACCAACCACCTGCGTGCAGGAGAGCATCTCCATCTGACACACCTGTCCCCAGGGCCACCGGTGTCACCAACCCCCTCCAGGTGTCCCCAACCCCCTGCGTGCAGGAGAGCATCTCCATCTGAGTCACCTGTCCCCAAGGCCACCGGTGTCACCAACCCCCTCCAGGTGTCCCCAACCACCTGCGTGCAGGAGAGCATCTCCATCTGAGTCACCTGTCACCTGTCCCCAAGGGCCACCAGGTGTCCCCAACCCCCTCCAGGTGTCACCAACTCCCTTGGACCATCCCTAACCCACCCATGGTGTCCCCAAGCTCCTCTGAGGTGTCCCCAACCCTCCCCAGGTGTGTCCCCAACCCACATCAGGTGTCCCCATCCCCCTTGGGCCACCCCCAAGTGTGTCCCCAACATCCCATTGGATGTCCCCAACCTCCCCCTTCACCTCCCCTGGTTGTCCCCAACCTCTCAAGATGTCCCCAACCTTCTTGTGCCACCTCCAGGTGTGTCCCCAACGTCCCCCTGGTGTCCATTCCATCCCCCCAGGTGTCCCCAAGATGTCCCCAACCTCCTCGGACGATCCCCAGGTGTGTCCCCAACATCTCCCCGGTGTCCATTCCATCCCCCGAGTGTCCCCAGGATGTCCCCAACCTCCTCGGACGATCCCCAGGTGTGTCCCCAACGTCCCCCTGGTGTCCATTCCATTCCCCCGGGTGTCCCCAAGATGTCCCCAACCTCTCTGTGCCACCTCCAGGCGTGTCCCCAACATCTCCCCGGTGTCCATTCCATCCCCCCAGGTGTCCCCAGGATGTCCCCAACCTCCTCGGACAATCCCCAGGTGTGTCCCCAATGTCCCTGTGGTGTCCATTCCATCCCCCCGGCTGTCCTCAGAATGTCCCCAACCTCCTTGTGCCACCTCCAGGTGTGTCCCCAATGTCCCCCTGGTGTCCATTCCATCCCCCCGGGTGTCCCCAAGATGTCCCCAACCTCCTCGGACGATCCCCAGGTGTGTCCCCAACGTCCCTGTGGTGTCCCCAGGCCCTGCCCACCCCTGGCCCCTCCCCCCGGGCAGGTCCATGGCAATAAAGACCCCAAGGCTCCTCTGGGGGCTCCAGGTGTGGCTGTGCTGTGACCCCGGAGAGTGACCGAGTGACCTGCCCAGGGATGGCCACGGCCACCAGAACCCCCTCAGGGCCACCATGGCCACCATGGCCACCATGACCCCGGAGAGTGACCGAGTGACCTGTCCAGGGATGGCCATGGCCACCATGGCCACCATGACCACCATGACCCCGGAGAGTGACCGAGTGACCTGTCCAGGGATGGCCACGGCCACCATGGCCACCATGACCCCGGAGAGTGACCGAGTGACCTGTCCAGGGACGGCCACGGCCACCAGAACCCCCTCATGGTCACCATGACCCCAGAGAGTGACCAAGTGACCTGTCCAGGGATGGCCATGGCCACCATGGCCACCATGGTCCTGGACACTGAGTGACCTGTCCAGGTATGGCTGTGGCCACCATGGCCACCATAGACCTGCCATGGCCGCCATGGCCACCATAGCCACCATGGCCACCATGACCACCATGGCCCCGGAGAGTGACTGAGTGACCTGTCCAGGTACGGCCACAGCCACCATAGCCACCATAGTCACCATGGTCCTGGACACCGAGTGACCTGTCCAGGTACGGCTGTGGCCACCATGGCCACCATGGCCACCATGACCCCAGACAGTGACCGAGTGACCTGTCCAGGGATGGCTGTGGCCACCATGACCCCAGAGAGTGACTGAGTGACCTGTCCAGGTGTGGCCATGGCCACCATGGCCACCACAGCCACCATGACCCCAGAGAGTGACTGAGTGACCTGTCCAGGGATGGCCATGGCCACCATGGCCACCATGGCCACCATGACCCCAGAGAGTGACCGAGTGACCTGTCCAGGGACGGCCACGGCCACCAGAACCCCCTCATGGTCACCATGACCCCAGAGAGTGACCAAGTGACCTGTCCAGGGATGGCCATGGCCACCATGGCCACCATGGTCCTGGACACTGAGTGACCTGTCCAGGTACGGCTGTGGCCACCATGGCCACCATAGACCTGCCGTGGCCGCCATGGCCACCATAGCCACCATGGCCCCAGAGAGTGACCAAGTGACCTGTCCAGGTATGGCCACAGCCACCATAGCCACCATAGCCTCCATGGCCACCATAGCCACCATGGCCACCATGACCACCATGGCCCCGGAGAGCGACTGAGTGACCTGTCCAGGGACGGCTGTGGCCACCATGGCCACCATGACCCCAGACAGTGACCGAGTGACCTGTCCAGGGACGGCTGTGGCCACCATGGCCACCATGACCCCAGACAGTGATCGAGTGACCTGTCCAGGGACGGCTGTGGCCACCAGGAGCCCCTCATGGAAGGATACTGGGAGCACTGGGGGGACACTGGGACAGTCCCCGAGGCAGCTGGAGGGGTTACTGGGAGCACTGGGAGGATACTGGGAGCAACTCGAGGGGTTACTGGGAGCACTGGGAGGATACTGGGAGCAACTCGAGGGGTTACTGGGGGCACTGGGAGGATACTGGGAGCAACTCGAGGGGTTACTGAGGGCACTGGGAGAACGCCCCTTCGAGCCTCGGTATCACAAACTACCCTTAACCAGTACAAACCAGTACAATCCACTTTAAACCCATAAAACCAAAGCCATTACCATAAAAGGAAATAACTACCATAAAAGGAAACCCCGCGCTCCACGTGACCCCGCGGTACTCCCGCCCGGCCCCGCGCAGGCGCAGTCAGAGTCTCAATGGCGCGCGCGGGCCTTGTTGCGTGGCCCGCGCGCCCGGCGGGACGTAATCAGCACGTCATCACGCCGCGCTCATCACGTGCTGCCCGCAGGGCGGGGCAGGTCAGGATGTACCGCACTGACGATAGCGAGGCTAGGCCGCGCCGGGGGTGACAGCCCGCGACAGTGCCACTTAGGCCACGGCGACACCTCGCGACACGATCGGTGACATTTTTGTAAATCCTGCCGGATTTTCTCACCGATCGCACCCGCCCCCGCCCCAAAATTCCGTCTCTGTGGCGAACTCAGGCCCTAGATTAGGCCGCGTTTTGCTCCCAGAGTGCACCGCGGTGCTAATTTGCATGAAGGCCTTGGTTACGGTTTTTCCCGCGCCAAAAATGGAATAATTTGGGGGATTTGGGGACCCCCCCGGTGGGATTTGGGGGAGAATTTGGGGGGCTTTAGGACCTCGTGGGGATTTGGGGGTTCCCAGGGGATTTTTGGGGACCCCCTGGGGAATTTGGGGTTCCCAGGGGATTTGGGGGACCCCAGGAGATTTTTGGGGACCCCCGGGAATTTTTGGGACCCCAAAAATTTTTATTTTAATATTTATTATTTATATATTTAATATAAATTTGATATTTAATATTTACAATATTTATTATTATTTTAATTTTTATTTTAATTTTATTTTAATTTTTGGGGACCCCTGAGAGTCTTTTGGGGTTCCCAGGGGAATTTTGGGGACCCCAGGGCATTTTTGGGACCCCCGGGGATTTTTGGGGTCCCCAGGGGACTTTTGGGATCCCAGGGGATTTTTGGGACCCCTGAGGGGATTTTGGGGACCCCCGGGATGATTTTGGGGGGGCTCATAAATTTTGGGGTCACCCCTGGGGGGGATTTGGGGGTTCCGGGGGGGTCCCCAAACGACCCCCGCCCCGAAATTTCCCTTCCCGACCCAAAATTCGGCTCCGTTTTGCTCCCAGGATGCACCGCGGCGCTCATTTGCATGAGGGGGCGTGGCTAGGGGTGTTTTCGCGCCAAAAGTCGATTTTTATTGGTCCGCTCGGGGGGATGGGGAGGATCGGGATGTTACTGGGAGCACTGGGAGTTACTGGGAATGGTGGGATTTGTTACTGGGAGCACTGGGAATAGTGGGATTTCTTACTGGGAGCACTGGGATGTTACTGGGAGGGCACTGGGAGTTACTGGGAGTACTGGGATACTGGGATGTTACTGGGAGCACTGGAATTTGTTACTGGGAACCCTGGGAGTTACTGGGAATGGTGGGATTTGTTACTGGGAGCACTGGGATGTTACTGGGAGCACTGGGATTTGTTACTGGGAGCACTGGGATGTTAGTGGGAGCACTGGGATTTGTTACTGGGAGCACTGGGATGTTAGTGGGAGCACTGGGATTTGTTACTGGGAGCACTGGGATGTTAGTGGGAGCACTGGGATTTGTTACTGGGAGCACTGGGATGTTAGTGGGAGCACTGGGATTTGTTACTGGGAGCACTGGGATGTTAGTGGGAGCACTGGGATTTGTTACTGGGAGCACTGGGATGTTAGTGGGAGCACTGGGATTTGTTACTGGGAGCACTGGGATGTTACTGGGAGGGCACTGGGGTGACACTGGGAGTACTGGGATGTTACTGGGAATAGTGGGATTTGTTACTGGGAGCACTGGGAGTTACTGGGAACGATGGGATTTGTTACTGGGAGCACTGGAATTTGTTACTGGGAGCACTGGGAGTTACTGGGAGCACTGGAATTTGTTACTGGGAGCACTGGGAGTTACTGGGAGCACTGGAATTTGTTACTGGGAGCACTGGGAGTTACTGGGAGCACTGGGAGTTGCTGGGAATGGTGGGATTTGTTACTGGGAGCACTGGGATTTGTTACTGGGAGCACTGGGATTTGTTACTGGGAGCACTGGGATGTTACTGGGAATGGTGGGATTTGTTACTGGGAGCACTGGGAGGGGTGGGGGAAGGGCTGGACCCCTCCCCCCTCCCCCCTCCCCCCCAGGCCCCTTTTGGGCTCAAATCTCACAAATTTGGGGCTGGGGGGGGAGGGGCCCAACCCCTCCCCCACCCCCGGGCGCCCCTCCCCCCTCCCAATGACGTCATTCACTCACGACTCAATCCTGTATTAATTAATTAATTAATTAAGAGCACTTTATTAATAATTACAGGCCCCGCCCACCTCTCCTCGGTGCGGGGGTCAAGAGGTCACTATGGTGGGCAAGGGGTCATGGAGAGGTCAAAGGGTCACGGAGGGGTCAAGGGGTCAGTGGGGGTCCCTGGGGTGGTCATTGTCCCCAAGGGGGGTCCCTGGGGTGGTCAGTTGGTCAGTGGGTGGTCATTGTCCCCAAGGGGGGGTCCCTGGGGTGGTCACTTGGTCACCAGAGAGGTCAAAAGGTCAGTGGGGGGTCCCTGGGGTGGTCAGTTGGTCAGTGTCCCCAAGGGGGGTCCCTGGGATGGTCAGTGTCCCCAAGGGGTTGGTCAGTGAGTGGTCAAGAGTGGTTGGTGTCACAGGGGGGTGTCCACAGGCTGGTCAGTCGGTCACTCACTGGTCACTCACTGGTCACTCAGCGGTCACTCACTGCTCACTCAGTGGTCACTCAGTAGTCACTCAGTGGTCAGTGTCACAGGGAGGTGTCCACAGGGTGGTCAGTTGGTCACTCACTGGTCACTCAGCAGTCACTCAGCGGTCACTTCTCCCCCTCCGGCCACCACAGGCACCACTCCAGAGCATTGGGAGGTCAGTGGGGGGTGGTCAGTGACTGGTCAGTGTCACAGTTGGGTGGTCAGTGTCACAGCAGGGTGGTCAGTGTCACAGGGGGGTGTCCATGGGGTGGTCAGTGACTGGTCAGTGTCACAGTTGGGTGGTCACTGTCACAGCAGGGTGGTCAGTGCCACAGGGTGCGTGTCCATGGGGTGGTCAGTGTCACAGCGAGGTATCCACAGGGTGGTCACTTGGTCACTTCTCCCCCTGCGGCCACCTCAGGTACCACTCCAGGGCATTGGGGGAGTCAATGAATGGTCAGTGGGGGGTGGTCAGTGACTGGTCAGTGTCACAGTGGGGTGGTCAGTGTCACAGTGGGGTGGTCAGTGTCACAGTGGGGTGGTCACTATCACAGTTGGGTGGTCAGTGTCACAGTGGGGTGGTCAGTGTCACAGTTGGGTGGTCACTGTCACAGGGACTGGTCAGTGTCCATGGGGTGGTCAGTGTCACAGTGGGGTGGTCACTATCACAGTTGGGTGGTCACTGTCACAGTGGGGTGGTCAGTGTCACAGTTGGGTGGTCAGTGCCACAGTTGGGTGGTCAGTGTCACAGGGACTGGTCAGTGTCACAGGGGTGTCCATGGGGTGGTCAGTGAGTGGTCAGTGGGTGGTCAGTGTCACAGGGAGGGTGTCCATGGGCTGGTCACTATCACAGTTGGATGGTCAGTGTCACAGCGAGATGCCACATCATCGGATGGTCACTTGGTCACCCAGCGGTCACTTCTCGCCGTGCGGCCAGCGCAGGCACCACTCCAGCGCGTTCCGGAACATTCTCCCCCAGGGTCCGGCGCCGTCCTTGCCGCGGCCGCGGCCGGCCCAGGGGCACTGCCAGCCGCGCACTGCCCGCTCGGGGTGTGGCATGGCCGCCAGGTGCCGCCCGCAGGGGGACACCAGCGCGGCCACGCCGCCCCCGGAGCCGTTGGGGTTCAGGGGGTAGCGCTCGGTGGGGACCCCGCGGTCATCGACGTAGCGCAGCGGGGCCAGGCCGGACCGGACACTGCGCTCCAGGCCGGACGGGGGGCGGAACTGGAACCGGCCTGGGGAAAACCAGTTAGAAACCAGTTAGGGACCAGTTAAACCAGTTAGAAACCAGTTAGGGACCAGTGAAACCAGTTAGGGGCCAGGCCCGAGCGGACACTGCGCTCCAGGCCGGACGGGGGGCGGAACTGGAAACGGCCTGGGGAAAAACCAGTTAGACCAGTTAGGGACCAGTTAGGGACCAGTGAAACCAGTTAGGGGCCAGGCCGGACCGGACACTGCGCTCCAGGCCGGACGGGGGGCGGAACTGGAACCGGCCTGGGAAAAACCAGTTAGACCAGTTAGGGACCAGTTAGGGACCAGTGAAACCAGTTAGGGGCCAGGCCGGACCGGACACTGCGCTCCAGGCCGGACGGGGGGCGGAACTGGAACCGGCCTGGGGGGAAACCAGTTAGACCAGTTAGAAACCAGTTAAACCAGTTAGGGGCCAGTTAAACCAGTTAGGGGCCAGGCCCGACCGGACACTGCGCTCCAGGCCGGACGGGGGGCGGAACTGGAACCGGCCTGGGAAAAACCAGTTAGACCAGTTAGGGACCAGGGAAACCAGTTAGGGACCAGTTAGGGACCAGTTAAACCAGTTAGGGGCCAGGCCGGACCGGACACTGCGCTCCAGGCCGGACGGGGGGCGGAACTGGAACCGGCCTGGGGAAACCAGTTAGACCAGTTAGGGACCAGGGAAACCAGTTAGGGACCAGTTAGGGACCAGTTAAACCAGTTAGGGATCAGTTAAACCAGTTAGGGGCCAGGCCGGACCGGACACTGCGCTCCAGGCCGGACGGGGGGCGGAACTGGAACCGGCCTGGGAAAACCAGTTAGAGACCAGTTAGAAACCAGTTAAACCAGTTAGAAACCAGTTAGGGACCAGGCCCGAGCGGACACTGCGCTCCAGGCCGGACGGGGGCCGGAACTGGAAACGGCCTGGGAAACCAGTTAGACCAGTTAGAAACCAGTTAGGGACCAGTTAAACCAGTTAGAGACCAGTTAGGGACCAGTGAAACCAGTTAGGGGCCAGGCCCGAGCGGACACTGCGCTCCAGGCCGGACGGGGGGCGGAACTGGAACCGGCCTGGGAAAAACCAGTTAGACCAGTTAGAAACCAGTTAGGGACCAGTGAAACCAGTTAGAAACCAGTTAGGGACCAGTTAAACCAGTTAGGGGCCAGGCCCGAGCGGACACTGCGCTCCAGGCCGGACGGGGGGCGGAACTGGAAACGGCCTGGGAAACCAGTTAGACCAATTAGGGACCAGTTAAACCAGTTAGAAACCAGTTAAACCAGTTAGGGACCAGTTAAACCAGTTAGGGGCCAGGCCCGAGCGGACACTGCGCTCCAGGCCGGACGGGGGGCGGAACTGGAACCGGCCTGGGGAAAACCAGTTAGAAACCAGTTAGGGACCAGTTAAACCAGCTAGGGGCCAGTTAAACCAGTTAGGGGCCAGGCCGGACCAGACACTGCGCTCCAGGCCGGACGGGGGGCGGAACTGGAAACGGCCTGGGAAAAACCAGTTAGAGACCAGTTAGGGACCAGTTAGACCAGTTAGAGACCAGTTAAACCAGTTAGGGACCAGTTAAACCAGTTAGGGGCCAGGCCCGAGCGGACACTGCGCTCCAGGCCGGACGGGGGGCGGAACTGGAACCGGCCTGGGAAAAACCAGTTAGACCAGTTAGGGACCAGTTAGGGACCAGTTAAACCAGTTAGGGGTCAGGCCCGAGCAGACACTGCGCTCCAGTGCCGAGGGCGGGCGGAACTGGAAACGGCCTGGGAAACCAGTTAGACCAGTTAGGGACCAGTTAGGGGCCAGTTAAACCAGTTAGAAACCAGTTAGGGACCAGTTAGGGACCAGTTAAACCAGTTAGGGACCAGTTAAACCAGTTAGGGGCCAGGCCCGAGCGGACACTGCGCTCCAGGCCGGACGGGGGGGCGGAACTGGAAACGGCCTGGGAAAAACCAGTTAGACCAGTTAGGGACCAGTGAAACCAGTTAGAGACTGGTTAGAGACCAGTTAAACCAGTGAAACCAGTTAGGGACCAGTGAAACCAGTTAGAGATTGGTTAGAGACCAGTTAGAGTCCTGAGATAGCCCTGGGACAGACCAGTGACACCAGTTAGAGACCAGGGACAGACCAGTGACTACTCCAGTTCTCCCAGTCCCTCCCAGTTCCCCCAGTATCACCAATAACTCAACACTATCACTGCTCCCAGTGCCTCCCAGTTTGTCCCAGTACATCCCAGTAACTCCCAGTCCCTCCCAGTTCCTCCCAGTGCTCCCAGTATCCCCTCCCAGTGCCTTCCTAATGCCATCCCAGTCCCTCCCAGTGCCTCCCAGTGCCCCCAGTATCACCAATAACTCAACACTATCACTGCTCCCAGTGCTCCCAGTATCCCCAGTATCACCAGTATCCCTCATTCCCCAGCACTCCCAGTGCCCCCCAGTCCCTCCCAGTCTCTCCCAGTCTGTCCCAGTATCCCCAGTACCTTCCCCGTGTGCCACCCAGACCCCCAGGGTGGCTCCCTCCATCCCCCAGTGCCTCCCAGTGCTCCCAGTATCACCATTATCCTTCATTCCTCAGCACTCCCAGTCCCTCCCAGTGCCTCCCAGTGCCTCCCAGTGCTCCCAGTACCTTCCCAGTGCTCCCAGTACCTTCCCCGTGCACCACCCAGACCCCCAGGGTGGCTCCCTCCATCCCCCAGTCCCTCCCAGTCCATCCCAGTTCCCCCAGTACCACCAATAACTCAACACTATCACTGCTCCCAGTGCTCCCAGTCCATCCCAGTCCCTCCCAGTCCATCCCAGTCCCTCCCAGTACCTTCCCCGTGCGCCACCCAGACCCCCAGGGTGGCTCCCTCCATCCCTCACAGCATCAGCGCCGTCCCACCAGTGCTCCCAGTTTGTCCCAGTGCTCCCAGTATCCCCTCCCAGTGCCCTTCTAATGCCATCCCAGTGCCTCCCAGTCCATCCCAGTGCTCCCAGTACCTTCCCTGTGTGCCACCCAGACCCCCAGGGTGGCTCCCTCCATCCCCCAGTGCCTCCCAGTGCTCCCAGTTTGTCCCAGTGCTCCCAATGACACAACACTATCACTGCTCCCAGTGCCTCCCAGTGCCTCCCAGTGCCTCCCAGTGCCTCCCAGTGCCTCCCAGTCCGTCCCAGTGCTCCCAGTACCTTCCCCGTGCGCCACCCAGACGCCCAGCGTGGCTCCCTCCATGCCGCGCAGCATCAGCGCGGGGCCAGGCTCCACCCTGACGGTGACAAAGCGCGACTCGAAGCGCCCGGACACGTTCCGCTCCAGCGCCACCGCCCCCGCCGGGCCCGCAGAGCCCTCCTCTGCCGGGACACGGCACCAAATGTCACCAAATGTCACCGAGTGTCACCGGAATGGGGGTGGCACTTGGGGACAGCCCTGGAGGATGCCCCGAAAGGGAAATCCCAGGGGGACCAAGTTGGGGACACTTTTGGGGACACCCCAGGGACACGCTGGACCCATCCTCTGTCACAGGAATGGCACAGGAATGTCACAGAAGTGTCACCAGGTGTCACCAGATGTCACCAAAATGGGGGTGGCACTTGGGGACAACATGGGGACAGCGCCAGAGAAGGAATTCCCAAAGGGACCAAGTTGGGGACATTTTTGGGGACACCCAAGGGACACCCAAAGGACACCCTGGAGCCCTCCTCTGTCACAGGAATGGCACAGGAATGTCACAAAAATGTCACTGTGTGTCACTAAAATGGGGGTGGCACTGGGGACAGCATGGGGACATCGCCAGAGAAGGAATTCCCAAAGGGATCAAGTTGGGGACATTTTTGGGGACACCCAAGGGACACCCCAGGGACACTCTGGAGGTTCCACTCCAGGGCCACCGCCCCCGTCGGGCCTGCCGAGCTCTCCTCTGGCACAAAAATGTCACAAAATGTCACCGAAATGGGGGTGGCACTTGGGGACAGCCCTGGAGGATGCCCCGAAAGGGAAATCCCAAGGGGACCAAGTTGGGGACACTTTTGGGGACACCCCAGGGACACCCCAGGGACACTCTGGACCTGTCCTCTGTCGGGAAATGGCACCAAAATGTCACCAAATGTCACCAGGTGTCACCGAAATGGGGGTGGCACTGGGGACGCCATGGGGACAGCGCCAGAGAGGGAATGCCCAAAGGGACAAAGTTGGGGACACTTTTGGGGACACCCAAGGGACACCCTGGAGCTCCTCTGGCACAGGAATGGCACCAAATGTCACCAAAATGTCACTGAGTGTCACCAAAATGGGGGTGACACTGGGGACGCCATGGGGACAGCACCAGAGAAGGAATGCCCAAAGGGAAACATTAAGGGACAAAGGTGGGGACACTTTTGGGGACACCTAAGGGACACCCCAGACCCCTCCTCTGTCACAGGAATGTCACCAAATGTCACCGAAATGGGGGTGGCACTTGGGGACAGCCCTGGAGGATGCCCCGAAAGGGAATTCCCAAAGGGACCAAGTTGGGGACACTTTTGGGGACAGCTTTGGGGACACCCCAGGGACACTCCAGACCCATCCTCTGTCGGGAGATGGCACCAAAGTGTCACCAAGTGTCACCGAGTGTCACCGAAATGGGGGTGGCACTTGGGGATGCCATGGGGACAGCGCCAGAGAGGGAATTCCCAAAGGGACAAACTTGGGGACACTTCTGGGGACACCCCAGGGACACGCTGGACCCATCCTCTGTTGGGAGATGGCACCAAAATGTCACCAAATGTCACCGGAATGGGGGTGGCACTTGGGGACAGCCCTGGAGGATGCCCCGAAAGGGAAATCCCAAGGGGACCAAGTTGGGGACACTTTTGGGGACACCCCAGGGACACTCCGGACCCATCCTCTGTCACAGGAATGGCACAGGAATGTCACAGAAGTGTCACCAGGTGTCACCAGATGTCACCGAAGTGGGGGTGGCACTGGGGACGCCATGGGGACAGCGCCAGAGAAGGAATTCCCAAAGGGAAACATAAAGGGACAAAGGTGGGGACACTTTTGGGGACACCCCAGGGACACCCCAGACCCCTCCTCTGTCACAGGAATGTCACCAAATGTCACCGAAATGGGGGTGGCACTTGGGGACAGCCCTGGAGGATGCCCCGAAAGGGAAATCCCAAGGGGACCAAGTTGGGGACACTTTTGGGGACACCCAAGGGACACGCTGGACCCATCCTCTGGCACAGGAATGTCACCAAAATGTCACCAAATGTCACAGCATGGGGACAGCGCCAGAGAGGGAATTCCCACAGGGACAAAGTTGGGGACACTTCTGGGGACACTTTTGGGGACACCCAAGGGACACCCAAAGGACACCCTGGAGCCCTCCTCTGTCACAGGAATGGCACAGGAATGTCACAAAAATGTCACTGTGTGTCACTAAAATGGGGGTGGCACTGGGGACGCCATGGGGACAGCGCCAGAGAGGGAATTCCCACAGGGACCACGTTGGGGACATTTTTGGGGACATCCCAGGGACACTCTGGAGGTTCCACTCCAGGGCCACCGCCCCCGCCGGGCCCGCAGAGCTCTCCTCTGCCGGGAGATGGCACAGAAATGTCACAAAAATGTCACCAGAGTGTCACCAAAATGGGGGTGGCACTTGGGGATGCCATGGGGACAGCGCCAGAGAAGGAATTCCCAAAGGGACAAACTTGGGGACACTTCTGGGGACACCCCAGGGACACCCCAGGGACACTCTGGACCCATCCTCTGTCGGGAAATGGCACCAAAATGTCACCAAGTGTCACCAGGTGTCACCGAAATGGGGGTGGCACTTGGGGACAACATGGGGACAGCGCCAGAGAGGGAATTCCCAAAGGGAAATTAACGGACAAAGGTGGGGACACTTTTGGGGACACCTAAGGGACAAGCCAGACCCCTCCTCTGTCACAGGAATGTCACCAAATGTCACCGGAATGGGGGTGGCACTGGGGACAGCCCTGGAGGATGCCCCGAAAGGGAAATCCCAAGGGGACCAAGTTGGGGACACTTTTGGGGACAGCCCAGGGACACTCCGGACCCATCCTCTGCCGGGAAATGTCACCAAAATGTCACCAAATGTCACCAGGTGTCACCGAAATGGGGGTGGCACTGGGGACGCCATGGGGACAGCGCCAGAGAGGGAACTCCCAAAGGGACCACGTTGGGGACACTTCTGGGCACACTTTTGGGGACACCCTGGAGCCCTCCTCTGTCACAGGGATGGCACAGGAATGTCACAAAAATGTCACTGTGTGTCACTAAAATGGGGGTGGCACTTGGGGACAGCATGGGGACATCGCCAGAGAGGGAATGCCCAAAGGGACAAACTTGGGGACACTTCTGGGGACACCCCAGGGACACTCTGGAGGTTCCACTCCAGGGCCACCGCCCCCGCCGGGCCCGCAGAGCCCTCCTCTGCCAGGAGATGGCACCAAATGTCACCAAATGTCACCGGAGTGTCACCAAATGTCACCGGAGCGTCACCGGAATGGGGGTGGCACTGGGGACACCATGGGGACAGTGCCAGAGAGGGAATGCCCAAAGGGACCATGTTGGGGACAAAGTTGGGGACACCCCAGGGACACTCCAGAGCCCTCCTCTGCCGGGAGATGGCACCAAATGTCACCAAATGTCACCAAATGTCACCGGAGTGTCACCAAATGTCACCGGAATGGGGGTGGCACTTGGGGACAGCCCTGGAGGATGCCCCGAAAGGGAAATCCCAAGGGGACCAAGTTGGGGACACTTTTGGGGACACCCCAGGGACACGCTGGACCCATCCTCTGGCACAGGAATGTCACCAAAATGTCACCAAATGTCACTGGAGTGTCACCGAAATGGGGGTGGCACTGGGGACAGCATGGGGACAGCGCCAGAGAAGGAATTCCCAAAGGGAAACATTAAGGGATGAAGTTGGGGACACTTTTGGGGACACCCAAGGGACAAGCCAGACCCCTCCTCTGTCACAGGAATGGCACAGGAATGTCACAGAAGTGTCACCAGGTGTCACCAGATGTCACCAAAATGGGGGTGGCACTGGGGACGCCATGGGGACAGCGCCAGAGAAGGAATTCCCAAAGGGAAACATAAAGGGACAAAGTTGGGGACACTTTTGGGGACACTTTTAGGGACACCCCGGAGCCCTTCTCTGCTGAGAAATGGCACAGGAATGGCACAGAAATGTCACAGAAGTGTCACCAGATGTCACCAAATGTCACCAGGTGTCACCGGAATGGGGGTGGCACTTGGGGACAGCCCTGGAGGATGCCCCGGAAGGGAAATCGCAAGGGGACCAAGTTGGGGACACTTTTGGGGACAGCTTTGGGGACACCCCAGACTGCTCCTCTGGCACAGGAATGGCACAGCAGTGTCACCAAATGTCACCAGATGTCACCAGGGGGGAGGGGACACCTTGGGGACAGCCCTGGGGGAGGCCCCGAAAGGGAAATCTCAAAGGGACAAAGTTGGGGACACTTTTGGGGACACCCCCAGGGACCCCCACAGGTGACACAGGTGACACAGGTGACACATTGAACACAATGAGCACACACAGGTGACACAGGTGACAGGTGACACAGGTGACACAGTGAACACACTCAGGTGACACAGGTGACACAGGTGATAGGTGGCACTCAGGTGGCACTCAGGTGGCACTGAGGTGACACAGGTGACACTGAGGTGACACAGGTGACACTCAGGTGACACAGGTGACACTCAGGTGGCACTCAGGTGGCACTCAGGTGACACAGGTGACACTCAGGTGACACAGGTGACAGGTGACACTGAGGTGACACAGGTGACACAGTGAACACATGGAACACGCTGAGCACAATGAGCACACACAGGTGACACTGAGGTGACACAGGTGACACAGTGAACACATGGAACACGCTGAGCACAATGAGCACACACAGGTGACACTGAGGTGACACAGGTGACACAATGAGCACACTCAGGTGACACAGGTGACACAGATGACTCGTGACACATTGAAGACAATGAGCACACACAGGTGACATAGGTGACACAATCAACACACACAGGTGACACTGAGGTGACACAGTGAACACAATGAGCACACTCAGGTGACACAGGTGACACAGGTGACACAGGTGACACAGGTGACACAGTGAGCACACACAGGTGACACAGGTGACTCAGGTGACACAGGTGACACAGGTGACACAGGTGACACAGGTGACACAGTGAGCACACACAGGTGACTCAGGTGACACAGGTGACACACAGGTGACACAGGTGACACACACAGGTGACACAGGTGACACAGGTGACACAGTGAGCACACTCAGGTGACACAGTGAGCACACTCAGGTGACACAGTGAGCACACACAGGTGACACACAGGTGACACAGGTGTCACTCACCCGGCGGTGGCCCCACCCAGCCCAGCAGCGCCATCAGCTGGCAGCCGTTGCACACCCCCAGGCTGAAGGTGTCCCCAGCCCCACAGGTGACACAGTGAGCACAATGAGCACACTCAGGTGACTCAGGTGACACAGGTGACACTGACCTGGCGGTGGCCCCACCCAGCCCAGCAGCGCCATCAGCTGGCAGCCGTTGCAGACCCCCAGGCTGAAGGTGTCCGGCCGTGTCCGGAATCGCTCCAGCGCCGCTCGCACCTTGGCGTTGAAGCGAATGGAGGCAGCCCAGCCTGGAAAATGGGGAAAAAATGGGGAAATTGGGAAAAAAATGGGGGAAATAATGGGGAAATAATGGGGGAATAATGGGGAAATTGGGAAAATTTATGGGGGAAATAATGGGGAAATAATGGGGAAAATAATGGGGAAATTGGGAAAATTTATGGGGAAATAATGGGGAAATAATGGGGAAATAATGGGGAAAAAATGGGGAAAAATGGGGGAAAATGGGGGAAATAATGGGGGATTTGGGAAAATTATTGGGGAAAATAATGGAGGAAATAATGGGGAAGAAATGGGGAATTTGAGAAAAATATTGGGGAAAAATGGGGGAAATAATGGGGAATTTGGGGAAATAATGGGGGGAAAATGGGGGAAAAATAGGGGAATTGGGAAAATTTATGGGGGAAATAATGGGGAAATAATGGGGAAAAAATGGGGAAATTGGGAAAATAATGGGGGAAATAATGGGGAAATAATGGGGAAAAATGGGGAAATTGGGAAAATAATGGGGGAAATAATGGGGAAATAATGGGGGAAAAATGGGGGAAATAATGGGGAAATAATGGGGGAAATAATGGGGAAAAAATGGGGAAAAAATGGGGAAAAAATGGGGAAAAAATGGGGGAAAAGATGGGGAATTTGAGAAAAATATTGGAAAAATGGGGGAAATAATGGGGGAAATAATGGGAAAAATAATGTGGCATTTGGGAAAAATAATGGGGGAAATAATGGGGAAAAAAATGGGGGATTTGGGAAAATTATGGGGAAAATAATGGGGGAAATAATGGGGAATTTGGGGAAATAATGGGGGAAATAATGGGGAATTTGGGAAAAATAATGAGGGAAATAATGGGGAAATAACAGGGAATTTGGGAAAAATATGGGGAAAATAATGGGGAAATAATGGGGAAAAAATGGGGAAATTGGGAAAATTTATGGGGGAAATAATGGGGAAATAATGGGGAAATAATGGGGATTTTGGGGAAATAATGAGGGGAAAATGGGGGAAATAATGGGGAAAAAAGGGGGAAATAATGGGGGAAAAAATGGGGAAATTGGGAAAATTTATGGGGAAAATAATGGGGAAATAATGTGGAAAAAATGGGGAAAAAATGGGGGAAAAGATGGGGAATTTGAGAAAAATATTGGGGGAAAATGGGGGAAATAATGGGGGAAATAATGGGGAAAATAATGTGGCATTTGGGAAAAATAATGGGGGAAATAATGGGGAATTTGGGAAAAATAATGGGGAAAATAATGGGGATTTTGGGGAAATAATGGGGGAAATAATGGGGAATTTGGGAAAATTTTTGGGAAAAATGGGGGAAATAATGGGGAAATAATGGGGGAAAAAATGGGAAAATTGGGAAAATTATGGCGAAAACAATGGGGCTAAAATGGGGAAATCGGGAAAATATTGGGAAAAAAAGGGGAATTTGGGAAAATTATGGGGGGAAAATGGGAAAAAATGGGAAAAAATGAGGGAATGGGGGAAAAAATTGGAGAAATAACGGGGGAATAATGGGAGAACGGAGAAAAATGGGGAATTTTTTGTAGGTTTTTTTCTGGGATTTTTTGCACAATTTTTGGCAATTTTGGGTTGTCTAAAAATTTTAGGATTTTGGGGTTTTTTGGGGTAAATTTTTTGGGAAAAACACCCCAAAATTTTCACCTTTGGCCAATCCCAGGACGTCAGCATAGCTGAACCCCCAAAACCTGAATTTGGGGTTCATTGTTTTGGGGTTTTTTGCGGTTTTTTGTGGGATTTTTTTTTTTTCAGTTTTCGGGTTTTTTAAAATTTTAGGATTTTGGGGTTTTTTGGGGTAATTTTTTTGGGATGAAAAGCCCCAAAATCCCAAAATGTCAGAACCACTGAACCCCCAAAACCCCAATTTTTGGTTCTTTTTTTTTTTTTACTTTTTGCATTTTTTTTTTTTACTTTTTGCAATTTTTGGGGTTTTTTTAGATTTTATGATTTTGGGTTTTTTTGGGATCAATTTTTTGGGGTGAAAAGCCCCAAAATTCTCACCTTTGGCCAACCCCAGGACGTCAGCATAGCTGAACCCCCAAAACCTGAATTTGGGGTTCATTGTTTTTGGTTTTTTTGCGGTTTCTTGTGGGATTTTTTTTTTCAGTTTTCGGGTTTTTTAAAATTTTAGGATTTTGGGGTTTTTTGGGATCAATTTTTTGGGGTGAAAAGCCCCAAAATTCTCACCTTTGGCCGAGCCCAGGACGTCAGCATAGCTGAACCCCAAAAACCCCAACTTGGGTCCAATTTTTTTGGATTTTTTTGGGGGATTTTTTGCACAATTCTTTGCAGTTTTGGGGTTTTTTTGAATTTTAGAATTTTGGGGGTTTTTGGGTCCATTTTTTTGGGAAAAACATCCCAAATTCTCACCTTTGGCTGACCCCAGGACGTCAGCATAGCTGAGCCCCCGAAACCTGAATTTGGGGTTCATTGTTTTGGGGCTTTTTGCGATTTTTTGTGGGATTTTTTTTTTTTCAGTTTTCGGGTTTTTTAAAATTTTAGGATTTTGGGGTTTTTTGGGGTAATTTTTTTGGGATGAAAAGCCCCAAAATCCCAAAATGTCAGAACCACTGAACCCCCAAAACCCCAATTTTTGGTTCTTTTTTTTTTTTTTTACTTTTTGCATTTTTTGGTGGGACTTTTTGCAATTTTTGTTTTTTTTTTAAATTTTATGATTTTGGGTTTTTTTGGGGTAATTTCTTTGGGAAAAAAGCCCCAAAATTCTCACCTTTGGCCGAGCCCAGGACGTCAGCATAGCTGAACCCCAAAAACCCCAACTTGGGTCCAATTTTTTTTGATTTTTTTTGGGGGATTTTTTGCACAATTCTTTGCAGTTTTGGGGTTTTTTTAAATTTTAGAATTTTGGGGGTTTTTGGGGCCGTTTTTTTGGGAAAAACACCCCAAAATTCTCACCTTTGGCCAATCCCAGGACGTCAGCATAGCTGAACCCCCAAAACCTGAATTTGGGGTTCATTGTTTTGGGGTTTTTTGTGGGATTTTTTTTCAGTTTTCGGGTTTCTTTAAATTTTAGGATTTTGGGGTTTTTTGGGATCAATTTTTTGGGGTGAAAAGTCCCAAAATTCTCACCTTTGGCCGAGCCCAGGACGTCAGCATAGCTGAACCCCAAAAACCCCAACTTGGGTCCAATTTTTTTGGATTTTTTTTGGGGATTTTTTGCACAATTCTTTGCAGTTTTGGGGTTTTTTTAAATTTTAGGATTTTGGGTTTTTTTGGGGTAATTTTTTGGGGAAAAAAGCCCCAAAATTCTCACCTTTGGCCGAGCCCAGGACGTCAGCATAGCTGAACCTCCAAAACCTGAATTTGGGGTTCATTGTTTTGGGGTTTTTTGTGGTTTTTTGTGGGATTTTTTTTTTCAGTTTTCGGGTTTTTTGGGTAATTTTTTTGGGAAAAAAGCCCCAAAATTCTCACCTTTGGCCGAGCCCAGGACGTCAGCATAGCTGAACCCCAAAAACCCCAACTTGGGTCCAATTTTTTTGGATTTTTTTGGGGGATTTTTTGCACAATTCTTTGCAGTTTTGGGGTTTTTTTAAATTTTAGAATTTTGGGGGTTTTTGGGGCCGTTTTTTTTGGGAAAAACACCCCAAATTCTCACCTTTGGCCGAGCCCAGGACGTCAGCATAGCTGAACCCCCGAAACCTGAATTTGGGGTTCATTGTTTTGGGTTTTTTTGCGGTTTTTTGTGGGATTTTTTTTTCAGTTTTCGGGTTTTTTAGAATTTTAGGTTTTTGGGGTTTTTTGGGGTAATTTTTTTGGGATGAAAAGCCCCAAAATCCCAAAATATCAGAACCACTGAACCCCCAAAACCCCAATTTTTGGTTCTTTTTTTTTTTTTTACTTTTTGCATTTTTTTGTGGGACTTTTTGCAATTTTTGGGTTTTTTTAAATTTTATGATTTTGGGGTTTTTTGGGGTAAATTTTTTGGGAAAAACACCCCAAAATTTTCACCTTTGGCCAATCCCAGGACGTCAGCATAGCTGAACCCCCAAAACCTGAATTTGGGGTTCATTGTTTTGGGGTTTTTTGTGGGATTTTTTTTCAGTTTTCGGGTTTCTTTAAATTTTAGGATTTTGGGGTTTTTTGGGATCAATTTTTTGGGGTGAAAAGTCCCAAAATTCTCACCTTTGGCCGAGCCCAGGACGTCAGCATAGCTGAACCCCAAAAACCCCAACTTGGGTCCAATTTTTTTGGATTTTTTTGGGGATTTTTTGCACAATTCTTTGCAGTTTTGGGGTTTTTTTAAATTTTAGAATTTTGGGGGTTTTTGGGGCCGTTTTTTTTGGGAAAAACATCCCAAATTCTCACCTTTGGCTGACCCCAGGACGTCAGCATAGCTGAACCCCCCGACGAAGACAAGGCCCCGAAATGAGTCCAGCGAGGCAGAGCCTGAGCAGAGATCCTGCGTGGTCACGTCCCACACCTGGGGAACCCAAAAAACCCAGAATTAGACCCAAAAAATCCCAAAATAACCCCAAAAATCAAGACGAGCACCTCAGAAAAGCTAAACGGGAGTTATCCCCCAAAAAACCCAAAATAGCCCCAAAAAAACCCCAAGGAAAAGACAAAAAATAATAATCAAAATAAGCGTTGTCCCCCAAAAAAATCCCCCAAAAATATGGATTTAGCCCCCAAAAAAATCCCAAAATAACCCAAAAAATCAAGAAGAACACCTCAGAAAAGCTAAACGGGAGTTATCCCCCAAAAAACCCAAAATAGCCCCAAAAAAACCCAAGGAAAAGACAAAAAATAATAATTAAAGTAAGAGTTGTCCCCCCAAAAAAATCCCCCCAAAAATATGGATTTAGCCCCAAAAAATCCCAAAATAACCCAAAAAATCAAGGAAAGCACGTCAGAAAAGCTAAACGGGAGTTATCCCCCAAAAAACCCAAAATAGCCCCAAAAAAACCCAAGGAAAAGACAAAAAATAATAATCAAAATAAGAGTTGTCCCCCCAAAAAATCCCCCCAAAAATATGGATTTAGCCCCAAAAAAACCCTAAAATAACCCAAAAAATCAAGGAAAGCACCCCAGAAAACCTAAAAGGGAGTTATCCCCCAAAAAACCCAAAATAGCCCCAAAAAAACCCAAGGAAAAGACAAAAAATAATAATCAAAATAAGAGTTGTCCCCCAAAAAAATCCCCCCCAAAAATATGGATTTAGCCCCAAAAAAACCCCAAAATAACCCAAAAAATCAAGACGAGCACCTCAAAAAAACTCCAGCTGGAGTTAGCTCAAAAAAAATTAAAATTATCCGGAGTTAGCCCCCAAAAAATCCCAAAAAACAAAAAAAAACCCAAACAAAAAAAATCCCCAAAAAAACCCCAGAGTTAGGCCCAAAATATCCCAAAATAACCCAAAAAATCAAGAAGAGCACCCCAGAAAACCTAAATGGGAGTTAGCCTAAAAAAATCCCCCAAAAATATGGAATTAGTACCAAAAAGAATACCAAAATTACCCAAAAAACAAAAAACAAAAAAAATCCCCAAAAATATGGATTTAGCCCCAAAATATCCCAAAATAACAACCAAAAAAAAAAAAAAATCAAGGAAAGCACCTCAGAAAACCTAATAAGGAATTATTAAAAAAAAATTCCAAAATGACCCAAAAAAACCCCAAGGAAAACACAAAAATAATTAAACTAAACAGGAATTATGCCCAAAAAAATCCCCCCCCCAAAAATATGGATTGAGCCCCAAAAAAACCCCAAAATAACTCAAAAAACCCAAGGAAAACACACACAAAAAAAATCAATCTAAACAGGAGTTATCCCAAAAAAAATCCCCCAAAAAATATGAATTTAGCACCAAAAAATCCCCCCCCAAAAAAAAAAACCAAACAAAAAAAATCCCCAAAAGAACCCCAGAGTTAGGCCCAAAATATCCCAAAATAACCCAAAAAATCAAGAAGAGCACCTCAAAAAACCTAAGCAAGAGTTATCCCAAAAAATCCCAAAATAACCCCAAAAAAATATGGATTTAGTCCCAAAATAACCCAAAAAAATATGGATTTAGTCCCAAAAAAATCCCAAAATAACCCCAAAAAAATATGGATTTAGTCCCAAAAAAATCCCAAAATAACCCAAAAAACAACAACAAAAAAATTCCCCCAAAAACCCCGGAGTTAGCCCCAAAAAATCCAAGGAAAAGACAAAAAAAAACAAACAAAAACCAAAAACCCACAAAACCGAAACAGGAGTTATCCCCCCAAAAATCCCCCAAAAATACGAATTTAGTCCCAAAAAAAGTCCAAAATAACCCAAAAAGCAAACAGAAAAAATCCCCCAAAAAACCCCGGAGTTAGCCCCCAAAAAACCCCAAAATAACAAAAAAAAAACCCAAGGAAAACACAAAAAAGAAAACCTAAACTGGAGTTATCCCCAAAAAATCCAAAAAACCCCACCCTAAAAATTTGAGTTATAAAAGAAGAAAACCAAAACAAGCCAAAAACCCCAAATCTCACCCCAAAAAGAGAATCACCCCCAAAACCCCAAAACCCACAATAACCACCCCGAAAAGAGATTAACCCCAAAAGAAAATAACCCCAAAATCCCCAAATCTCACCCGAAAAAACCCCAAATCCCACCCCAAAACGAGAATCGCCCCAAAAAACCCCAAACCGAAGACCCCAAGAAGCCCCGCCCCAAATCCGGGGTCCCCCCAGGGGCATTTTGGGGTCCCTGTCTCCATTTTTGGGTTCCCAAATCCATTTTTTGGTGTCCCTCCCCCATTTTTGGGTTCCCAAATCCATTTTTTGGTGTCCCTCCCCCATTTTGGGGGTCCCTCCCCCATTTTTGGGGTCCCTCAGTCCATTTTTGGGTTCCCAAATCCATTTTTGAGGTCCCCAGGTCCATTTTTTGGTGTCCCTCCCCCATTTTTGGGGTCCCAAATCCCATCTTTGGGGTCTCTGGGTCCATTTTTGGAGTCCCTCCCCCATTTCTGGGGTCCCCTCCCCCATTTTTGGGTTCCCAAATCCATTTTTGGGTTCCCAAATCCATTTTTGGGGTCCCCAGGTCCATTTTTGGGGTCCCTGTGTCCATTTTTGGGGTCCCATGGTCCATTTTTGGGGTCCTAGTCCCATTTTTCAGGTCCCAGGTTCATTTTTGGGTTCCCAAATCCCATTTTTGGGGTCCCAAATCCCATTTTTGGGGTCCCAGGTCCATTTTTGGGGTCCCCGGGTCCATTTTTCGGGTCCCTCCCCAATTTTTGGGATCCCTCCCCCATTTTTGGGTTCCCAAATCCATTTTTTGGGGTCCCTCCCCCATTTTTGGGGTCCCCTCCCCCATTTTTGGGGTCCCTGTGTCCATTTTTGGGTTCCCATGGTCCATTTTTGGGGTCCTAGTCCCATTTTTCAGGTCCCAGGTTCATTTTTTGAGTTCCCAAATCCCATTTTTGGGGTCCCAGGTCCATTTTTGGGGTCCCCGGGTCCATTTTTCGGGTCCCTCCCCAATTTTTGGGATCCCTCCCCCATTTTTTGGATTCCCAAATCCATTTTTGAGGTCCCCATGTCCATTTTTTGGTGTCCCTCCCCCATTTTTGGGGTCCCAGGTCCATTTTTGGGGTCCCCGGGTCCATTTTTCGGGTCCCTCCCCCATTTTTTGGATTCCCAAATCCACTTTTGAGGTCCCCAGGTCCATTTTTGGGGTCCCAAATCCCATTTTTGGTGTCCCTCCCCCATTTTTGGGTTCCCATGGTCCATTTTTGGGGGTCTTAGTCCCATTTTTCAGGTCCCAGGTTCATTTTCTGGGTTCCCAAATCCCGTTTTTGGGGTCCCCAGGTCCATTTTTTCGGGTCCCTCCCCAATTTTTGGGATCCCTCCCCCATTTTTTGGATTCCCAAATCCATTTTTGGGGTCCCAAATCCATTTTTTGGTGTCCCTCCCCCATTTTTGGGGTCCCCTCCCCCATTTTTGGGGTCCCCGTGTCCATTTTTGGGTTCCCATGGTCCATTTTTGGGGTCCTAGTCCCATTTTTCAGGTCCCAGGTTCATTTTTTGGGTTCCCAAATCCCATTTTTGGGGTCCCAGGTTCATTTTTCGGGTCCCCGGGTCCATTTTTCGGGTCCCTCCCCAATTTTTGGGATCCCTCCCCCATTTTTTGGATTCCCAAATCCATTTTTGAGGTCCCAAATCCATTTTTTGGTGTCCCTCCCCCATTTTTGGGGTCCCCTCCCCCATTTTTGGGGTCCCCGTGTCCATTTTTGGGTTCCCATGGTCCATTTTTGGGGTCCTAGTCCCATTTTTCAGGTCCCAGGTTCATTTTTTGAGTTCCCAAATCCCGTTTTTGGGGTCCCCTCCCCCATTTTTTGGTGTCCCTCCCCCATTTTTGGGGTCCCCGTGTCCATTTTTGGGTTCCCATGGTCCATTTTTGGGGTCCTAGTCCCATTTTTCAGGTCCCAGGTTCATTTTTTGGGTTCCCAAATCCCATTTTTGGGGTCCCTCCCCCATTTCTGGGGTACCCTCCCCCATTTTTGGGGTCCCAAATCCATTTTTTGGTGTCCCTCCCCCATTTTTTCAGGTCCCAAATCCCATTTTTGGGGTCCCCGTGTCCATTTTTGGGTTCCCATGGTCCATTTTTGGGGTCCTAGTCCCATTTTTCAGGTCCCAGGTTCATTTTTTGGGTTCCCAAATCCCATTTTTGGGGTCCCCGGGTCCATTTTTTCGGGTCCCTCCCCAATTTTTGGGATCCCTCCCCCATTTTTTGGATTCCCAAATCCATTTTTGGGGTCCCAAATCCATTTTTTGGTGTCCCTCCCCCATTTTTGGGGTCCCCTCCCCCATTTTTGGGGTCCCCGTGTCCATTTTTGGGTTCCCATGGTCCATTTTTGGGGTCCTAGTCCCATTTTTCAGGTCCCAGGTTCATTTTTTGGGTTCCCAAATCCCATTTTTGGGGTCCCTCAGTCCATTTTTGGGCTCCCATGGTCCATTTTTGGGGTCCCAGGTCCATTTTTGGGGTCCCCGGGTCCATTTTTCGGGTCCCTCCCCAATTTTTGGGATCCCTCAGTCCATTTTTGGATTCCCAAATCCCATTTTTGGGGTCCCCGTGTCCATTTTTGGGTTCCCATGGTCCATTTTTGGGGTCCTAGTCCCATTTTTCAGGTCCCAGGTTCATTTTTTGGGTTCCCAAATCCCATTTTTGGGGTCCCAGGTCCATTTTTGGGTTCCCAAATCCCGTTTTCGGGGTCCCCAGGTCCATTTCTCGGGTCCCTCCCCAATTTTTGGGATCCCCCCCCCATTTTTTGGATTCCCAAATCCACTTTTGAGGTCCCCAGGTCCATTTTTTGGTGTCCCTCCCCCATTTTTGGGGTCCCAAATCCATTTTTTGGTGTCCCTCCCCCATTTTTGGGGTCCCCAGGTCCATTTTTTGGTGCCCCTCCCCCATTTTTGGATTCCCAAATCCCATCTTTGGGGTCTCTGCGTCCATTTTTTGGTGTCCCTCCCCCATTTTTCAGGTCCCTCCCCCATTTTTGGGGTCCCTCAGTCCATTTTTGGATTCCCAAATCCCATTTTTGGGGTCCCAAATCTCATTTTCGGGGTCCCCGGTCCGTTTTGTGGTCTCACCTGGAAGCCGGCCATGGCGAAGGCTGCTGCCATCTCTCGGTCTCCGTTGCTGCCCTCCTCCCTCAGCACAGCCACGCGCGGCCCCGGCA
The DNA here is from genome assembly GCA_036630365.1 of Acanthiza pusilla. Classification (NCBI taxonomy): domain Eukaryota; kingdom Metazoa; phylum Chordata; class Aves; order Passeriformes; family Acanthizidae; genus Acanthiza; species Acanthiza pusilla. The sequence continues at coordinate 225,686 of JAXCHO010000212.1, forward strand.
GCTCTGCAGGACCCCAAAAATCGGAATCGGCGACCCCAAAAACCCCAAAATCACCCCAAAAACCCCCAAAAACTGCCACAATAAACCCCAAAATTTCCTGATCCCAAAAAAACCCCCGAAATCCAAAAAATCCCCAAAAAATCCATAGAAATCCCACGGAAAAATCCACAGATCCCACGGCAGCTCTGCGGGACCCCAAAAATCGGAATCAGCCACCCCGAAAACCCCCAGAACGACCCCGAAAACTCCAAAATCACCCCAAAAAAACCCCAAAATCACCCCCAAAACCCCCAAAAAACTCCACAGATCCCAAATGTCCCCAACGTCCCCAATGTCCCCAAAGTCTCCAATGTCCCCACTGTCCCCATGTCCCTCACCCATGGTTCTGATGATGGGTGCCACCTCCTCGGGGTCAAAGGTCAGGCGATATTGGGGTCCCCAGCGTCCCCCCAGGTCCCCAATGTCCCTCAGTGTCCCCAATCCCATGTCCCCATAGATCTCCAATGTCCCCAATATCCCAATGTCTCCAATGTCCCCATTGTCTCAATGTCCCCAATTTCCCTCAATGTCCCCAGTGTCCCCAATCCCCAATGCCCTCAATGTCCCCAATGTCCCCAATGTCCCCACTGTCCCCAGTGTCCCCAAGTCCCTCACCCATGGTTCTGATGATGGGTGCCACCTCCTCGGGGTCAAAGGTCAGGCGATATTGGGGTCCCCAGCGTCCCCCCAGGTCCCCAATGTCCCTCAATGTCCTCAATGTCCCCCAATGTCCCCACTGTCCCCAATGTCCCCAACGTCTCCAATGTTCCCATAGAAACCCAATGTCTCCAGTGTCCCCAATGTCCCCAATGTCCCCAATGTCCCCAATGCCTCATTTCCCATATCCCAAAGTCCCCAATCCCCCCAATGTCCCCAATGTCCCCAATGTCCCCAATGTCTCCAATGTCCCCAATGTCCCCAATGTCTCCAATGTCTCCAATGTCCCCAATGCCTCGTTTCCCATATCCCAAAGTCCCCAGTATCCCCAATCCACCATGGACCTCCAATGTCCCCAATGTCCCCAATGTCCCCATGTCCCTCACCCATGGTTCTGATGATCAGTGCCACCTCCTTGGGGTCAAAGGTCAGGTGGTACTGAGGTCCCCAGCATCTCCCCAGGTCCCTAATGTCCCCAATCCCCAATGTCCCCAATGTCCCCATAGATCCCCAATGTCCCCAATGTCTCCAAAGTCCCCAAAGTCCCCAATCCCCCAATATCCCCGATGTCCCCAATGTCCCCAATGCCCCATTTCCATTATCCCAATGTCCCATATCCCAATGTCCCCAACATCCCCAACAATGTCCCCAAGTCCCTCACCCATGGTTCTGATGATCAGTGCCACCTCCTCGGGGTCAAAGGTCAGCCGATATTGGGGTCCCCAGCGTCCCCCCAGGTCCCCAATATCCTTAATGTCCTCAATGTCCCAATGTCTCCAATGACCCCATTGTCTCAATGTCCCCAATTTCCCTCAATGTCCCCAGTGTCCCCAGTGCCCCATCCCATATCCCAATGTCTCCAATGTCCCCAATGTCCCCAATCCCCAATGCCCTCAAGGTCCCCAATGACCTCACTGTCCCCAATGCCTCCAATGCCCCCAGTGTTCCCACTGTCCTCAATGTCCCCGTGTCCCTCACCCATGGTTCTGATGATGGGTGCCACCTCCTCGGGGTCAAAGGTCAGGCGGTACTGAGGTCCCCAGCGTCCCCCCAGGTCCCTAAGGCCCCAGTGTCCCCAATCCCCAATGTCCCTCAATGTCCCCAATGTCTCCAATGTCCCCAATGTCCCAATGTCCCCAATGTCCCCAGAGATACCCAATGTCTCCAATTTCCCCAATGTCCCTAATGTCCTCAGTGTCCCCATTGTCCCCACTCTCCTCAATGTCCCCAATCCCTCAATGTCTCCAATGCCCCATTTCCATTATCCCAATGTCCCCAGTGTCCCCAATCCTCCAATGTCCCATCCCATATCCCAATGTCCCCAACATCCCCAACAATGTCCCCGTGTCCCTCACCCATGGTTCTGATGATGGGTGCCACCTCCTCGGGGTCAAAGGTCAGGCGGTATTGGGGTCCCCAGCGTCCCCCCAGGTCCCCAATGTCCTCAATGTCTCCCATGTCCCCAATCCCCCCATGTCCCCATAGATCCCCACTGTCCCCACTGTCCCCATGTCCCTCACCCATGGTTCTGATGATGGGTGCCACCTCCTCGGGGTCAAAGGTCAGCCGATATTGGGGTCCCCAGCGTCCCCCCAGGTCCTGCTCCTCCTGCTCCACACACTGCGGGGCAGCCTGGAGCCGCTCCAGGCGGAAACTGAGCTCCTCCCAGAGGTGCCGCAGTGTCCCCACGGGCTGGGACAGCACCGCGGTGCCACCCACCGACACCGACACCTGGGGACATCGGGGACATTGAGTGACATCAGGGACATCGGGGGAATGAGTGACATTGGGGACACTGGGGACAGGAACAAGGACAGGAACTGAGCTCCTCCCAGAGGTGCCGCAGTGTCCCCAGGGACTGGGACAGCACCGCGGTGCCACCAACGGACACCGACACCTGGGGACATTGGGGACAATGAGTGACATCAGGGGAATGACATTGGAATGGTGACATTGAGTGACATTGGGGTATGGGGACACTGGGGACAGGAACTGAGCTCCTCCCAGAGGTGCCGCAGTGTCCCCACGGGCTGGGACAGCACCGCGGTGCCACCAACGGACACCGACACCTGGGGACATTGGGGACATTGGGGACATTGAGTGACATCAGGGACATCGGGGGAATGAGTGACATTGGGGCATGGGGACATTGGGGACAGGAACTGAACTCCTCCCAGAGGTGCCGCAGTGTCCCCAGGGGCTGGGACAGCACTGTGGTGCCACCCACTGACACTGAGACCTGGGGACATCGGGGACATTGAGTGACATCGGGGGAATAGCATTGGAATGGCATTGGAATGGTGACATTGGGGTATGGGGACATTGGGGACAGGAACTGAGCTCCTCCCAGAGGTGCCGCAGTGTCCCCACGGGCTGGGACAGCACCGCGGTGCCACCAACAGACACTGACACCTGGGGACATCGGGGACATTGAGTGACATCAGGGACATCGGGGACATTGAGTGACATCAGGGGAATGACATTGGAATGAGTGACATTGGGGTATGGGGACACTGGGGACAGGAACTGAGCTCCTCCCAGAGGTGCCGCAGTGTCCCCACGGGCTGGGACAGCACCGCGGTGCCACCCACCGACACCGACACCTGGGGACATCGGGGACATTGAGTGACATCGGGGGAATAGCATTGGAATGGTGACATTGAGTGACATTGGGGTATGGGGACAGGAACTGAGCTCCTCCCAGAGGTGCCGCAGTGTCCCCAGGGGCTGGGACAGCACCGCGGTGCCACCCACCGACACCGACACCTGGGGACATCGGGGACATTGGGGACATTGAGTGACATCAGGGACATCGGGGGAACGGCACTGGAATGGCATTGGAATGGTGACATTGGGGTATGGGGACATTGGGGACAGGAACTGAGCTCCTCCCAGAGGTGCCGCAGTGTCCCCACAGGCTGGGACAGCACCGCGGTGCCACCCACGGACACCGACACCTGGGGACATCGGGGACATTTGGGATATTGGGGACAATGAGGGCAATGCGTGACATCGGGGGAACGAGTGACATTGGGGTATGGGGATATTTGGGACATTGTTGGGGACATTGGGGACATTGTGGGGATTGGGGACATTGGGGATATTGGGACACTGGGGACACTGGGGACATTGGGACACGGGGATGGTCAGGGGCAGGGGGACACTGAAGGACATGGGGGACACAAGGACAGGGAGGGACATTGGGGACATTGAGGGACACTGCAAGACAGAGGGACAGGAGGACACAGGACAGGGACAGACATGGGGACGCGGAGGGACACAGGGACATGAGGAACACAAAGACAGGAGGACAGGGACACAGGGGACAATGACGGACATGAGGACACTGAGGGACACGAGCACAGTGAAGGACACAGGGACAGGGACATGAGGACAACGAGGGTCACAGGGACACTGAGGGACACTGAAGGACATGGGGAACACAAGGACAATGAGGGACATTGGGGACAATGAGGGACATGAGGGACACTGAAAGACACAGGGACAGGGGACACAGGACAGGGACAGACATGGGGACAGGGACATGAGGACAACGAGGGTCACAGGGACACTGAGGGACACTGAGGGACACTGAGGGACACTCAGACACACGGCCACCACCACCCCCCCCACCCTGGGGGACAGAGCCACCTCCTGTCCCCCCCTCCCCCACTGTCCTTAATGTCCCCAATCCCCCAATGTCCCCCATTGTCCCCAAGTCCCCTCAGTGTCCCCAGTGTCCCCGTGTACCCCAATGTCCCCAATCACCCCATCGATCCCAACATCCCCAATGTCCCCACAATGTCCCCTATCCCATTGTCCCCAATGCCCCCTCGATGTCCCCACTGTCCCCAATGTCCCCATATCTGCGATGTCCCCAATCCCCTGATGTCCCCAATGTTCTCCCAATGTCCCCAGTGTCCCCAATGTCTGCAATGTCCCCAGTCCTGATGTCCCCATTGTCCCCAATGTCCTCAATCCCCCAATGTCCCCAATGTTCTCCCATTGCCCCAAAGTGTCCCCACTGTCCCCAATCCCATTGTCCCCAACCTCCGCTCGATGTCCCCAATGTCCCTGATGTCTCCAATGTCCCCAGTGTCCTCAATGTTCCCCAATGTCCCCAATCCCACACTGTCCCCAGTCCCAATCTCCCTGCTGTCCCACCAATGTCCCCAATGTCCCCAATCCCCCAATGTCCCCAATCCCCTGATGTCCCCATTGTCCCCAATGTCCCCAATCCTCCCAATATCCCCAACGTCCCCAACGTCCCTAATGTCCCCACTGTCCCCAATCCCATTGTCCCCAACCTCCCCTCGATGTCCCCAATGTCCCCATTCTCCCCAATGTCCCCAGTGTCCCCAATGTCTGCAATGTCCCCAATGTCCCCGATGTTCTCCCATTGCCCCGAAGTGTCTCCACTGTCCCCAATCCCCCAGTGTCCCCAATGTCCCTGATGTCTCCAATGTCCCCAGTGTCCTCAATGTCACCAATGTCCCCAATGCATCCCCACTGTCCCCAACCCCGTTCTCCCCACTGTCCCCTCGATGTCCTCACTGTCCCCAATCCCCCATTGTCCCCAATGTCTCTCCATTGTCCCCAATGTCCCCACTCCCCCATTGTCCCCAATGTCTCTCCATTGTCCCCAATGTCCCCACTCCCCCATTGTCCCCAATGTCTCTCCATTGTCCCCAATGTCCCCAATCCCCAATTGTCCCCAATCCCCCATCCCCCCCACTGTCCCCATGTCCCCTCACCGTGGCGTTGGGGCCGTAGGGGCCGCTGTGGCCGATGGGGACACAGGTGACACCGGCGTCCTGATAGCGACGGCACACGGGGACAGCGGCGGCTGCGGGGACCTCGAGCAGCAGGCCTGGCTCCTCGGCGAACAGCAGGGCCAGCACTGGGGACAGTGGGGACATTGGGGACAATGGGGACAGTGGGGACATTGGGGACATTGGGGACAGTGGGGACATTGGGGACATCGGGGACATTGGGGACAGTGGGGACATCAGGGACATTGGGGACAATGGGGACAGTGGGGACATTGGGGACATTGGGGACATTGGGGACAGTGGGGACATTGGGGACATTGGGGACAGTGGGGATAATGGGGACAGTGGGGGATTGGGGACATTGGGGACATTGGGGATGTTGGGGACAGTGGGGACATCGGGGACATTGGGGACATTGGGGACAGTGGGGACATTGGGGACAGTGGGGACATCGGGGACATTGGGGACATCGGGGACATCGGGGACATCATTGGGGACATTGGGGACATTGGGGACAGTGGGGACACTGGGGACAGTGGGGGATTGGGGACATTGGGGACATTGGGGATGTTGGGGACAGTGGGGACATTGGGGACATTGGGCATGTTGGGGACAGTGGGGACATTGGGGACATTGGGGACAGTGGGGGATTGGGGACATTGGGGACATTGGGGATAATGGGGACATTGGGGACAATGGGGACATTGGGGACATTGGGGACAGTGGGGGATTGGGGACATTGGGGACATCGGGGACATTGGGGACATCGGGGACATTGGGGACATTGGGGGATTGGGGAAACTGGGGACACTGGGGACAGTGGGGGATTGGGGACATTGGGGACATTGGGGACATTGGGGACACTGGCGATAATGGGGACATTGGGGACATTGGGGGATTGGGGACATTGGGGACACTGGGGATAATGGGGACATTGGGGACATTGGGGATGTTGGGGACGTTGGGGATGTTGGAGACATCGGGGACATTGGGGACAGTGGGACATTGTGACATTGGGGGATTGGGGACAGTGGGGACATTGGGACATTGGGTCTGCAAGGACATAATTGAGGACATTGGGGACACTGAGAACACTTTGGAGCCATCAAGAACACCCTGGGCACATTGGGGACACTCTGGGGACATTGGAGACAGCCTGGGGACGTTGGGGCTGTCACTGTCACTCCCAGGTGACACCGGGTGGGGGGGTGGGGACATCGACAGGGACACCCTGGGGACACTGGGGACTCCCTGGGACACCCTGGGGACACTCTGGGGACACTGGGGACTCCCTGGGACACCCTGAGGACATCGATGGTGACACCCTGGGGACACTGGGGACACCCTGGGGACATCAAGGGCACCCTGGGGACACTGGGGACACCCTGGGGACATCAAGGGCACCCTGGGGACACTGGGGACACCCTGGGGACACTGGGGACACTCACGGGTGACGCCGGGCGGGGCCGCGGGGACATCGACGGTGACACCGCAGTTCCCGGCGAAGGCCATCTCCAGCAGGCAGCCCAGGAAACCTCCGTCACTGATGTCATGGCCCGCGGTCAGGACGCGCTCTGGGGACATCGGAATGTCACCGAGGGTCACCGAGTGTCACCTCGGGGTCACGTCGGGGTCAGTAAATGTCACCAAATGCCATCAAGTGTCACTCAATGTCACCCCAGGTTCAGTAAATGTCACCCAAGATGGGAAATCCCCAAAATTCCCATTGGTGACGTCATGGATGGAGGTCAGGACACACTCTGGGGACACCCAAGTGTCACCAAATGTCACCTCGGGGTCATCAAATGTCACCAAATGGCACTTTGGGGTCTTCAAATGTCACCGAATGTCACCAAATGTCATCCAAATGTCACCAAATGTCACCCAGGGTGGGAAATCCCAAAATTCCCATTGGTGACATCATGGATGGAGCTCCGGACATGCTCTGGGGACACCCAAGTGTCACCAAATGTCACGTCGGGGTCAGTAAATGTCATCAAATGTCACCTAGAGTGGGAAATCCCAAAATTCCCATTGGTGACGTCATGGATGGAGGTCAGGACATGCTCTGGGGACATCAAAGTGTCACCAAATGTCATCAGAATGTCACCTCGGGGTCACGTCGGGGTCAGTAAATGTCACTGAATGTCACTGAATGTCACTGAATGTCACCTCGGGGTCATCAAATGTCATCAAATGTCACTGAATGTCACCTTCGGGTCAGTAAATGTCACCTAATGTCAGCAAATGTCACCCAAATGTCAGCAAATGTCACCCAGGATGGGAAATCCCAAAAATTCCCATTGGTGACGTCATGGCCTGAGGTCAGGACACGCTCTGGGGACACCAAAATGTCATTGAGTGTCACCTCGGGGTCAGTAAATGTCACCAAATGTCACCAGAGTGGGAAATACTAAAATTCCCATTGGTGACATCACGGCCTGAGGTCAGGACACGCTCTGGGGACATCGAAATGTCACCAAATGTCACCGAGTGTCACCAAGTGTCACCTTGGAGTCATCAAATGTCACCCAAATGTCACCAAATGTCATCAAATGTCATCTCAGAGTCACCAAATGTCACCCAGAGTGGGAAATCCCAAAAAATTCCCATTGGTGATGTCATGGCCTGCGGTCAGGACATGCTCTGGGGACATGGAAACGTCACCAAATGTCACCTTGGGGTCATCCACCCCAAAATCCCCGAAATTCCACTGCAAAATCCCCAAAATTCCACCCCAAAATAAAAAAAAAAAAATCCATCCCAAAACCCCTGAAATTCCAATCCAAAATCCATCTGAATTCCCCCAAATTCCCCCCCAAAAAATCCCCAAAAAGGTCAGATTTAGCCCCAAAGGAACCTTTGAGCAGGTCCTGGGCGAAACCCCCAAAATTCCACCCCAAAATAAAAAAAAAATCCCACCCTAAAATCCCCAAAAAAATCCAACCCCAAAACCTGTGAACTACCTCCCAAAATCTCCCCAAAATCCTCAAAAAATCTCACCCCAAAATCCCCAAAATCCCACCCCAAAATCCATCTGAATTCCCCCAAACTTCCAACCCAAAATCCCCAAAATTCCACCCCAAAATAAAAAAAAAAATCCCCCAAAAATCCATCTGAATTTCCCCCAAAAAGCCCAAAAAAAGCCCCAAAATCAGCAGCTTTGTCCCCAAACGAACCTTTGAGCAGCTCCTGGGTGAAACCCCCGAAATCCCACCCCAAAATCCAGCCGAATTCCCCCCCAAGAAGCCCCAAAATCGGGGGTTTCTCCCCAAAGGAACCTTTGAGCAGCTCCTGGGTGACGCCGAAGGCTCTCTCGAGGCTCCGCGGCTCGTCCAGGTCAGGGCAGGAATCTCCCACCTGAGAGAACACCTGGGCCAGGGCCGAGCCCCCGAGGCGGTGCCGGCCCGGGTTCAGCTGCACCCACAGCAGGGCCCCTGAAAAACCCGAAATTAGAGCTGAAATTGGCTCAAAAATGGGGAAAATATTTTAAAAATGGGGGAAATATAAAAAAAATTGAGAAAATCAGCCCAAAAATGGAGAATATCGGCCCAAAAATGGCGAAAATCTGCCAAAAAATGAGCCAAGGCCCGGGTTCAGCTGCTCCCACAGCAGGGCCCCTGGAAAACCCGAAATTGGACCCAAAATCAGCCCAAAAATGGAGAAAATTGGCCCAAAAATGGAGAAAATCGACCCAAAAATGAACCAAGGCCCAGGTGCAGCTGCACCCACAGCAGGGCTCCTAAAATCCAAAATTAGAGCTGAAATTGGCTCAAAAATGGCGAAAATATCACCAAAAATGGCCCCAAAATGAGCTCCCGAGGCAGTGCCGGCCTGGGTTCAGCTGCACCCACAGCAGGGCTCCTAAAATCCAAAAATCAGACCCAAAATCAGCCCAAAAATGGGGAAAATATCACCAAAAATGGGGAAAATCAACCCAAAAATGAGCCAAGGCCCGGGTTCAGCTGCACCCACAGCAGGGCCCCTGAAAAACCCGAAATTACACCCAAAATCAGCCCAAAAATGGAGAAAATATTAAAAAAATGGAGAAAATCAGCCCAAAAATGGAGAAAATTGGCCCAAAAATGGGGAAAATCTGCCCAAAAATTGAGAAAATCCACCCCAAAATGAGCCAAGGCCTGGGTTCAGCTGTACCCACAGCAGGGCTCCTGAAATCCAAAATTAGAGCTGAAATTGGCTCAAAAATGGGGAAAATATTTAAAAAATGGAGAAAATCAGCCCAAAAACAGGGAAAATCCACACAAAAATGGAGAAAATATCACCAAAAATGGCCCCAAAATGAGCCCCCGAGGCGGTGCCGGCCCGGGTTCAGCTGCACCCACAGCAGGGCCCCTGGAAAACCCGAAATTAGAGCTGAAATTGGCCCAGAAATGGAGAAAATATTAAAAAAATGGGGAAAATCGGCCCAAAAATGGGGAAAATCGCCCAAAAATGGGGAAAATCTGCCCAAAAATGAGCCAAGGCCCGGGTTCAGCTGCACCCACAGCAGGGCCCCTGAAATCCAAAATTAGAGCTGAAATTGGCTCAAAAATGGGGAAAATATTTAAAAAATGGAGAAAATCAGCCCAAAAATGGGGAAAATCCACACAAAAATGGGGAAAATATCACCAAAAATGGCAAAAATATCACCAAAAATGGCCCCAAAATGAGCCCCCGAGGCAATGCTGGCCCGGGTTCAGCTGCACCCACAGCAGGGCCCCCGAAAAACCCGAAATCAGACCCAAAATCAGCCCAGAAATGGGGGAAATATTAAAAAAATGGAGAAAATCAGCCCAAAAATGGAGAAAATATCAGCAAAAATGACCCCAAAATGAGCCCCCGAGGCGGTGCCGGCCCGGGTTTAGCTGCACCCACAGCAGGGCTCCTAAAATCCAAAATTAGAGCTGAAATTGGCTCAAAAATGGGGAAAATATAAAAAAAATGGAGGAAATCGGCCCAAAAACGGGGAAAATTGGCCCAAAAATGGGGAAAATCCACCCCAAAATGAGCCAAGGCCCGGGTTCAGCTGCACCCACAGCAGGGCCCCTGGAAAACCCGAAATCAGACCCAAAATCAGCCCAGAAATGGGGAAAATATTAAAAAAATGGAGAAAATATCACCAAAAATGGGGAAAATCGACCCAAAAATGGAGAAAATCCACACAGAAATGGAGAAAATCCACACAGAAATGGGGAAAATATTTTAAAAATGGAGAAAATTGGCCCAAAAATGGAGGAAATCCATCCAAAAATGAGGAAAATCCACCCAGAAATGAGCCCAGGCGGTGCCGGCCTGGGTTCAGCTGCACCCACAGCAGGGCACCTGAAAAACCCAAAATTAGACTCAAAAATGGGGAAAATCGGCCCAAAAACGGAGAAAATTGGCCCAGAAATGGGGAAAATATAAAAAAATGGAGAAAATTTCCCCAAAAATGGAGAAAATCGGTGCAGAAACGGAGAAAATCGGCAGAAAAATGGAGAAAATCCACCCAAAAATGGAGAAAATATCACAAAAATGGGGAAAATCCACCCAGAAATGGAGAAAATATCACCAAAAAATGGCTCCAAAGATTCCAAAAATGGGGAAAATCAACCCAGAAATTGTGAAAATCTGCCCAAAAATGGAGAAAATATCACAAAAATGGGGAAAATCCTCCCAAAAATGGGGAAAATATCACAAAAATGGCTCAGCATTGCAAATGGACAAGAATGACCAAAATGACCCAAAATGGAACCAAAAAATGGCCCCAAAACCACCTGGGGACACCAAATCTGTCCCCAAAGTGTCCTCAATGTGTCCCCATGTGTCCCCAAAGTGTCCCTAATGTGTCCCCAATGCCCCCAAGGTGTCCGAATGTGTCCCCAAAGTGTCTTGAATGTCCCCAGGTGTCCTCAATGTGTCCCTGAAGTGTCTCAAATGTGTCCCCAAGGTGTCCCCAACGTGTCCGATTGTGTCCCCAAGGTATCCAAATGTGTCCCCAATGTGTCCCCAATGTGTCCCCAAGCCCCCCCCAGGTGTCCCCAAGCCCCCCCCAGGTGTCCCCAGGTGTCCCCAAGTCCCCCCAGGTGTCCCCAGGCCCTCACCGCGCTCATCGGGACATTTGAGGTCAGGGGTGACAGTGGCGGTGACATCAGGACACACGGCGTAGGTGGAGATCACCAGAGCTCCTGAGGGGACAGCGGGGACACCAGTGTCACCAAAGGGTCACCGGTGTCACTGGAGTGTCACCAATGTCACCAAAGTGTCATTGGTGTCACCTGTGCGGCCCCCATGTGCCCAGTGCTCCCAGTCCTTTCAATGTCCCCAATGCGTTCATTGTCCCCAATGTCCCCAATGTCCCCAACCCCCAATGTCCCCGATGTCCCCAACGTCCCCAATCCCCCCAATGTCTCCAATGTCCTCAATGTCCCCAACCCCCAATGTCCCCGATGTCCCCAACGTCCCCAATCCCCCCAATGTCTCCAATGTCCTCAATGTCCCCAATCCCCGAATGTCCCCACTGTCCCCAACCCCCCCGATGTCCCTGATGTCCCCACCCCCCCCGATGTCCCCGATGTCCCCATTGTCACCAGGTGCCAGCACGGTGTCTGCCCCACTCGAGCCGCCATGCTCAGCGAGTCCCCAATGTCCCCAAACCCCCATTGTCCCCAGTGTCCCCAATGTCTGCAATGTCCCAATGTCCCCAACGTCCCTCATGTCCCCCAATCCCCGAATGTCCCCATTATTCCCATTATCCCTACTGTCCCCAGTGTCCCCACTGTCCCCAACCCCCCCGATGTCCCTGATGTCCCCAGTGTCACCAGGTGCCAGCACGGTGTCTGTCCCCACGCGCGCCGCCATGCTCAACAAGTCCCCAATGTCCCCATTGTCCCCAATCCCCCCAATGTCCCCAATGTCCCCATTGTCCCCAATCCCCCCAATGTCCCCAATGTCCCCATTGTCCTCAATGTCCCCAACCCCCCAGATGTCCCCAGTGTCACCAGGTGCCAGCACGGTGTCTGTCCCCCCACGACCTGCCATGCTCAGCGAGTCCCCGTTGTCACCATTGTCCCCAGTGTCCCCAATGTCCCCATTGTCCCCAATGTAACAAACCCCCCCGATGTCCCCGATGTCCCCAATGTCCTGAATCCCCTCAATGTCCCCAATGTCCTGAATCCCCTCAATGTCCCCAATGTCCCCACCAATGTTCACATTGTCACCAGGTGCCAGCACAGTGTCTGTCCCCACGTGCATCGCCATGTCCCCATTGTCCCCAATGTCCCCACATCCCCAATGTCCCCAAACACCCCAATCCCCCAATGTCCCCGATGTCCTCAATGCCCTCAATGTCCTCAATGTCCCCATTGTCCCCAATGTCCCCAATGTCCCCAACCCCCAATGTCCCCAACCCCCAAATGCCCCCAACGTCCCCAACCCCCCCGGTGTCCCCGTTGTCACCAGGTGCCAGCACGGTGTCTGTCCCCACTCTTGCCGCCATGCTCAGCGAGTCCCCAATGTCCCCAATGTCCCCAAATCCCGATAATGTCCCCATTGCCCCAGTGTCCCCAACGTCCCCAATGTCCCCAATGTCCCCAACCCCCCGATGTCCCCGTTGTCACCAGGTGCCAGCACAGTGTCTGTCCCCACATGCACCACCATGCTCAGCGAGTCCCCAATGTCCCCAATGTCCCCATTGTCCCCAACCCCCCCGATGTCCCCGATGTCCCCGTTGTCACCAGGTGCCAGCACGGTGTCTGTCCCCACGCGCGCCACCATGCTCAGCAAGTCCCCAATGTCCCAATGTCCCCAACCCCAAATGCCCCCATTGCCCCAGTGTCCCCAATGTCCCCAATGTCCCCAATGTCCCCAACGTCCCCAAGCCCCCCGATGTCCCCGTTGTCACCAGGTGCCAGCACGGTGTCTGTCCCCACTCTTGCCGCCATGCTCAGCGAGTCCTTGCCGCCGTCGATGGCCACGCCCAGCTGGTGCATGGCTGTCACCAGCGCGTCACACGCTGCCACCAAGGCCCCGCCCTCTGTCCCCAGCTTGGAGCCCCACATCCAATTGCCTGAGCACTTCACGTCCTGGGGACATCGGGGACACAGGGGACATCGGGGACATTGGGGGAAGTGGGGACATTGGGGACACGGGGGACAGAGGGGACATTGGGGACAGTGGGGATATTGGGGACATTTGGGGATTGGGGACATTGGGGACAGGGGGGACACAGTGGGACACAAAGGGGACGGAGGGACAGTGGGGGATTGGGGACATTGGTGGCATTGGGGACAGTGAGGATATTGGGGACATTGGGGGGATTGGGGGATTGGGGACATTGGGGACACAAGACACAGGGGGCATTGGGGACATTGGGGACAGTGGGGACATTGGGGACAGTGGGAACATTGGGGACATTGGGGACACAAGACACAGGCGACATTGGGGACAGAGGGGACATGGAGGATTGAGGACATTGGGCATATTGGGGACAATGGGGACAGCAGGGACATGGGGGACACAGGGGACATTGGGGATGTTGGGGACATTGGGAATATTGGGGACATTGGGGATTAGGACAAGGACAAGAGACATTGGGGACATTGGGGAGAGGGGATGGGGACAGGGACAAGGGACAAGGGCAGGGGACAGGGACAGGGAAAAGGACATGGGATGGGGACAGGGGACAGGGACGGTGACATTGTGGGACACAGGGACACAATGGAGCCACAAGCAAAGGGGACACACAGAGAGACACAGAGATGGGGGAGGGGACAGGTCAGTGCCACCGCCTGTCACCTCCCCCGTGTCACCCCCAAACCCTCCAATGTCCCCAATGTCCCCAACCCTCAATAGCCCAAATATCCCAAAATTCCTCAATCCCCCCCAAGTCCCCAATGTCCCCAACCCCACCAATGTCCCCAAGCCCCCAGTGTCCCCAAGCCCCCAATGTCCCCAAATTCCCCAATGTCCTGAATCCCCTCAATGTCCCCAAACCCCAAATGTCCCCAGTGTCCCCAACCCCCCCAATATCCCCAATGTCCCCAATATCCCCATTGTCCCTAATGTCCCCAAAGTCCCAATGTCCCCAGTGTCACCTTGAGGTGTGTCACATGGGCGAACACGAGGCTGGTGATGGCCTCAGCCAGCGCCCAACGTCCCCAAACCCCAATGTCCCCAATGTCCCCAACGTCCCCAATATCTCCAATATTCCCAATATCCCAATGTCCCCAATGTCCCCAACCCCCACGATGTCCCCAGTGTCACCTTGAGGTGTGTGACGCGGGCGAACACGAGGTTGGTGATGGCCTCGGCCAGCGCCCAATGTCCCCAAACCCCAATGTCCCAACGTCCCCAATGTCCCCAATCCCCCCAATTTCCCCAATGTCCCAATGTCCCCAGTGTCCCCAACTCCCCCGATGTCCCCGATGTCCCCAGTGTCACCTTGAGGTGTGTCACCCTGGCGAACACGAGGTTGGTGATGGCCTCGGCCAGCGCCAGCCGCGCTCCGGCCGCAGGGTCCAGCAGGCCCTTGATTGGCTGCTCGCCGATGGCCGTGGCCGCGCCGCTGTCCCCAAAGTGTGACAAGGCCACCACCGCCATGTCGGCCAGCGGAGTGTGCAGGGGACCCACGCACTGCTGCTGGGCCACCAGGCCTGTCACCGAGCGGTCCACCTGGGGACATTGGGGACATTAGTGGGGACATTGGGATCAATGCGGATAATGGGGACATTGGGGACAACAGGGACATTGCGGGGATTGGGGACATTGGGGACATTGGGGGCATTGGGGACATTGGGGATAATGGGGACATTGGGGACATTGGGGACACTAATGGGGACATCAATGGGGACAGTGCAGAGGACATTGGGGGGATTCAAGACATTGGGGACATTAATGGGGACATTGGGATCAATGCAGATAATGGGAACATTGGGGACAACGGGGACATTGCGGGGATTGGGGACATTGGGGACATTGGGGACATTGGGGACATTGGGGGCAATGGGGACAATGGGGCACAGGGACAGTGCAGGGACCCACGCACTGCTGCTGCGCCACCAGCCCTGTCACCGAGCGGTCCACCTGGGGACATCATTGGGGACATCAGTGGGGACATTGGGATCAATGCGGATAATGGGAACATTGGGGACAACGGGGACATTGCGGGGATTGGGGACATTGGGCATATTGGGGACACTGGGGGCATTGGGGACATTGGGGATAATGGGGACATTGGGGACATTAGTGGGGACGTTAGGGACATTGGGGATAATGGGGATTGGGGACAGTGGGGACACTAATGGGGACATCAATGGGGACAGTGCGGGGGACATTGGGGGGATTCAAGACATTGGGGACATTAATGGGGACATTGGGGATAATGGGGGTATCGGGGTCACAGGGGACATTGGGGGATTGGGGACATTGGGGACATTGGGGACATTGGGGACATTGGGGACAATGGGGACAATGGGGATAATGGGGACAATGGGGACATTAATGAGGACATTAATGGGGACATTGGGGATAATGGGGGCATTGGGGACATTGGGGACACTGGGGGCATTGGGGACATTGGGGACATTGGGGGGACGTTAGGGACATTGGGGACAATGGGGATAATGGGGGCAATGGGGGATTGGGGACATTGGGGACATTGGGGATAATGGGGACATTGGGGACATTAGTGGGGACGTTAGGGACATTGGGGATAATGGGGATTGGGGACATTGGGGACACTAATGGGGACATCAATGGGGACAGTGCAGGGAACATTGGGGACATTGGGGGATTCAGGACATCGGGGACATTAATGGGGACATTGGGGATAATGGGGGTATTGGGGTCACAGGGGACATTGGGGGACTGGGGACATTGGGGACATTGGGGACATTGGGGACATTGGGGACAATGGGGACAATGGGGATAATGGGGACAATGGGGACATTAATGAGGACATTATTGGGGACATTGGGGATATTGGGGACACTGGGGACATTGGGGACAGGTGTGATGGGTCACACAATTGAAACACTGAACACACACAGATGACACAGGTGACACAGGTGACACAGGTGACCCAGACAGGTGACCCAGGTGACACAGGTGACACTCAGGTGACATTAATGAGCCTACCTTGTTGGTCAGGTACCTCTTGCTGGCCACGGCCGGGGGTTGGGCAGGGCTGGGGTCACACAGGTGTGACAGAGGTGACACATACATGACTCAGGGATGACACAGGTGACCCAGGTGACACAGACAGGTGACACAGCTCACACAGGTGACACTCAGGTGAGCCGACCTTGTTGGTCAGGTACCTCTTGCTGGCCACGGCCAGGGGTTGGGGTCACACATTGAACACACACAGGTGTGACACAGGTGACACAGGTGACACAATGAGCACACACAGCTAACACAGGTGACACAGGTGACACAGGTGACACTCAGGTGAGCCTACCTTGTTGGTCAGGTACCTCTTGCTGCCCACGGCTGGGGCTGGGGTCACACAGGTGACACACACAGGTGTGACAGGTGTGACACAGGTGACACATTTAACACACAGACAGGTGACACAGGTGACACTCAGGTGACACAGGTGACCCAGGTGGCCCTACCTTGTTGGTCAGGTACCTCTTGCTGGCCACGGCCAGGGGTTGGGGTCACACATTGAACACACACAGGTGACACAGGTGACACAGGTGACACAGGTGACACAGGTGACACAGACAGGTGACACTCAGGTGACACTCAGGTGACCCAGGTGAGCTCACCTTGTTGGTCAGGTACCTCTTGCTGGCCACGGCCGGGGGTTGGGGTCACACATTGAACACACACAGGTGACACAGGTGACACAGGTGACACATTTAACACACAGACAGGTGACACAGGTGACACAGACAGGTGACACAGGTGACACAATGAGCACACACGGCTAACACAGGTGACACAGGTGACACAGACAGGTGACCCAGGTGACACAGGTGACCCAGGTGAGCTCACCTTGTTGGTCAGGTACCTCTTGCTGGCCACGGCTGGGGGTTGGGTCACACATTGAACACACACAGGTGACACAGGTGACACAGGTGACACAGACAGGTGACACAGGTGACACTCAGGTGACACAGACAGGTGACACAGGTGACACAGGTGACACAGGTGACACTCAGGTGACCCAGGTGGCCCAGGTGGCCCTACCTTGTTGGTCAGGTACCTCTTGCTGGCCACGGCCGGGGTTGGGGTCACACATTGAACACACACAGTGTGACAGGGGTGGCACAGGTGACACATACACAACTCAGGGATGACACAGGTGACACAGGTGACACCCAGGTGACTCAGGTGACCCAGGTGGCCCTACCTTGTTGGTCAGGTACCTCTTGCTGGCCACGGCCGGGGGTTGGGGTCACATTGAACACACACAGGTGACACAGGTGACACAATGAGCACACACGGCTAACACAGGTGACACAGGTGACACAGACAGGTGACACAGGTGACCCAGGTGGCCCAGGTGGCCCTACCTTGTTGGTCAGGTACCTCTTGCTGGCCACGGCTGGGGGTTGGGGTCACACATTGAACACACACAGGTGACACAGGTGACACAGACAGGTGACACAGGTGACACAGGTGACCCAGGTGAGCTCACCTTGTTGGTCAGGTACCTCTTGCTGGCCACGGCCGGGGGTTGGGGTCACACATTGAACACACACAGGTGACACATTTAACACACAGAGGTGACACAGGTGACACAGGTGACACAGACAGGTGACACAGGTGACCCAGGTGACCCAGGTGACACAGGTGACCCAGGTGACCCAGGTGACACAGGTGACCCAGGTGAGCTCACCTTGTTGGTCAGGTACCTCTTGCTGGCCACGGCTGGGGTTGGGTCACACATTGAACACACACAGGTGTGACACAGGTGACACAGGTGACACAATGAGCACACACAGCTAACACAGGTGGCACAGGTGACACAGACAGGTGACACAGGTGACACAGGTGACACATTTAACACACAGACAGGTGACCCAGGTGACACAGGTGACCCAGGTGACACTCAGGTGACATTAATGAGCCTACCTTGTTGGTCAGGTACCTCTTGCTGGCCACGGCCGGGGTTGGGGTCACACATTGAACACACACAGGTGTGACAGGGGTGGCACAGGTGACACAGGTGACACAGGTGACACAGACAGGTGACACAGATGACACTCAGGTGACACTCAGGTGACATTAATGAGCTCACCTTGTTGGTCAGGTACCTCTTGCTGGCCACGGCCGGCAGCCTCAGGACTCTCTCGAGGGCAGCGCTGACCTCCAGCCCTGGGGGGAGGCTCAGGGGGCGGCGGGGGAGGGGCGAGAGCGACAGCCGGAACTCCTGGGGGGAGGGGAGGGACCCCCAAATTGGGGAAAAGGACCCCGAAATTGGGATCAGGGACCCCAAAAATGGGGAGAGGACCCCAAAATTTGGATCAGGGACCCCAAAAATGGGGAGGGGACCCCGAAATTGGGATTAGGGACCCCAAAAATGGGGAAAAGAACCCCAAAAATGGGGAAAAGAACCCCAAAATTGGGATTAGGGACCCCGAAATTGGGGAGAGGACGCCGAAATTGGGGAAAAGAACCCCAAAATTGGGATCAGGGACCCTGAAATTGGGGAGAGGACCCCGAAATTGGGGAAAAGGACCCCAAAATTGAGATCAGGGACCCCAAAAATGGGGAGGGGACACCGGAAATGGGGAAAAGAACCCCAAAATTGGGATCAGGGACCCCAGAAATGGGGAGAGGACCCCGAAATTGGGGAAAAGGACCCCAAAATTGAGATCAGGGACCCCAAAAATGGGGAGAGGACCCCGAAATTGGGGAAAAGAACCCCAAAATTGGGATCAGGGACCCCAAAAATGGGGAAAAGAACCCCAAAAATGGGGAAAAGAACCCCAAAATTGGGATTAGGGACCCCAAAAATGGGGAAAAGAACCCCAAAAATGGGATCAGGGACCCTGAAATTGGGGAGAGGACCCAAAATTGGGATCAGAGACCCCAAAAATGGGGAGGGGGACCCCAAAAATGGGGAAAATAACCGCAAAATTGGGATTAGGGACCCCAGAAATGGGGAGGGGACACCAAAATTGGGGAGAAACACCTCAAAATTGGGGAGGGGGAACACGAAAATGGGGATGGGGACCCCGAAATTGGGGAAAAGAACCCCAAAATTGGGATCAGGGACCCCAAAAATGGGGAGAGGACCCCGAAATTGGGGAAAAGAACCCCAAAATTGGGATCAGGGACCCCAAAAATGGGGAAAAGAACCCCAAAATTGGGATCAGAGACCCTGAAATTGGGGAGAGGACCCCGAAATTGGGGAAAAGAACCCCAAAATTGGGATCAGGGACCCCAAAAATGGGGAGAGGACCCCGAAATTGGGGAAAAGGACCCCAAAATCGGGATCAGGGACCCTGAAATTGGGGAGAGGACCCCGAAATTGGGGAAAAGAACCCCAAAATTGGGATCAGGGACCCCAAAAATGGGGAAAAGAACCCCAAAATTGGGATCAGGGACCCCAAAATTGGGGAGAGGGACCCCAGAAATGGGGAGGGGACCCCAAAACTGGGAGGGGACACTGAAAATGGAGGGGGGCCCCAAAAAATGGGGGGAGAGACCCCAAAATTTGGGAGAAACAGCTCAAAATTTGGGAGAGGGACCCCAAAAATGGGGAGGAGACCCTGGAAATGGGGAGGGGACCCCAAAAATGTGGAGAGGGGACCCCAAAATTGGGGAGAGGGACCCCAGAAATGGGGAGGGGACCCCAAAATTGGGAGGGGACACTGAAAATGGAGGGGGGTCCCAAAAAATGGGGAGGAGACCCTGAAAATGGGGAGGGGACCCCAAAAATGTGGAGAGGGGACACCGGAAATGGGGAGGGGACCCAAAATTTGGGGGAGAGACCCCAAAAATGGGGAGGGGACCCCGAAAATGGGGAGAGGAACCCCGAAATTGGGGAGGGGACACCAAAAATGGGGAGGGGTCAGCACAGGGTGGCCCCAAAAAATTGGGGAACCCCAAAATTTGGGGCTTTAAATAATCCCTCCCAATTCTGGGGGCGTTTTTGGGGTCACTTTTTAGAGTTCCCCCCAATTTTGGGGTCCATTTTTAGGGTTTCTCCCCCAATTTTGGGGTCCATTTTTAGGGGTTCCCCCCCAATTTTGAGTCATTTTTTGGGGTCCCCTCTCACCTTTTGGGGTCCATTTTTGGGAATCCTTTTAGGACCTCCCCCCCAATTTTGGGGTCCATTTTTAGGGTCCCCCCCCGAATTTGGGTCGTTTTTTTGGGATCTCTTTTTACAGTTTCTCCCCCAATTTTAGGGTTCATTTTTGGGGTTTTCCCCCCAATTTTGGGGTCCATTTTTAGGGTTCCCTCCCAGTTTTGGTGTCCAGTTTTGGGAATCCTTTTTACAGTTTCTCCCCAATTTTGGGGTCACTTTTTAGAATTCCCCCCAATTTTGGGATCCATTTTTAGGATTTCTCCCCCAATTCTGGGGTCCATTTTTAGGATTTCTCCCCCAATTTTGGGCTCCATTTTTTGGCTTTCCCCCCCCTCAATTTTGGGTCATTTTTTGGGGTCCCCTCTCACCTTTTGGGGTCCATTTTGGGAATGAATTTTAAGGTTTTTCCCCCAGTTTTGGGATGCATTTTTAGGGTTCCCTCCCCAATTTTGGTATCCATTTTTTGGGTTTCTCCCCAATTTTGGGGTCCATTTTTAGGATTTCTCCCCCAATTTTGGGGTCCATTTTTAGGATTTCTCCCCCAATTTTGGGGTCCATTTTTAGGGCTTTCCCGCCCCAATTTTGGGTGATTTTTGGGGTCCCCACTCACCTTTTGAGGTCCATTTTTGGGAATCTATTTTAAGGTTTTTCCCCCAATTTTGGGTCATTTTTTGGAGTCCCTTTTTACAGTTTCTCCCCCAATTTTGGGATCCATTTTTCGGGGACTTCCCCCCCAATTTTGGGGTCCATTTTTAGGATTTCTCCCCCAGTTTTGGGGTCCATTTTTGGATCCATTTTTAGGATTTCTCCCCCAATTTTGGGATCCATTTTTAGGATTTCTCCCCCAATTTTGGGATCCATTTTTAGGATTTCTCCCCCAATTTTCAGGTCCATTTTTAGGGATTCCCTCCCCAATTTGGGGGTCCATTTTTAGGGTTTTCCCCCCATTTTTGGGGTGATTTTGTGGGTCCATTTTTAGGGTTTTCCCCCCGTTTTTTGGGTGATTTTGGGGTCCCCGCTCACCTTTTGGGGCATCTTGCCCAGCACCCACTCGAGCTCGAGGTTGACGGGGGTGGGGAGCCCCTGGTGGGACCCCCCCTCGGGCACCGGCGAGGCCAGGTCATCCACCAGCACAATCTGGGAGAAAAAACCCAAAATCAGCCCAAAATCAGCCTGAAAAATGGAAAAAATACCCCAAAAACACTCACAGAAATTACCCCAAAATCAGCCCAAAATCAGCCTGAAAAATGGAAAAAATACCTCAAAAACACTCACGGAAATTACCATAAAAATCCACAAAAAATACCCCAAAAATCAGCCCAAAATCAGCCCCAAAAATGAAAAAAAAACCTCAAAAACACTCACAGAAATTACCGCAAAAATCCAACCCAAAATATCCAAAAAAACCTCAAAATTACCCCAAAATCAGCCTGAAAAATGGAAAAAATACCTCAAAAATACCCAGAGAGATTACCGTAAAAATTGACCCCAAAATATCCCAAAAAAACCCCAAAAAACCCCAAAAATTACCCGAAAATCAGCCCAAAAAATGAAAAAAATACCCCAAAAACACTCACAGAAATTACCATAAAAATCCACAAAAAATACCCCAAAAATTAGCCCAAAATCAGCCCAAAAACTGAAAATATGACCCCAAAATCAGCCCGAAAAGTGAAAAAAATACCTCAAAAATACCCAGAGATTACCGTAAAAATCGACCTCAAAATATCCCAAAAAACCCCCAAAAAACCCCAAAAATTACCCGAAAATCAGCCCAAAAAATGAAAAAAATACCCCAAAAACACTGACAGAAATTACCCCAAAATCAGCCCCAAAAATGAAAAAAAAACCTCAAAAATACCCACAGAAATTACCGTAAAAATTGATACCAAAAACCCAAAATGACCCCAAAAAATGAAAAAACCCTCAAAAATACTCACAGAAATTACCCTAAAAATCGACCCCAAAATACCCCAAAATGACCCCAAAATCAGCCCAAAAAATGAAAAAATTACCTCAAAAATACCCACGGAAATTACCGTAAAAATCCAACCCAAAATACCCAAAAAAAACCCCCAAAATTACCCCAAAATCAGCCCGAAAAATGGAAAAAATACCTCAAAAACACTCATGGAAATTACCATAAAAATCCACAAAAAATACCCCAAGAATTAGCCCAAAATCAGCCCAAAAACTGAAAAAATGACCCCAAAACCAGTCCGAAAAGTGAAAAAAAAACCTCAAAAATACCCACGGAAATTAAAATAAAAATCCACAAAAAAATACCCCAAAATTACCCCAAAATCAACCCCAAAATACCCCAAAAATCACCCCAAAATCAGCCCGAGAAATGAAAAAAAAACCTTGAAAACACTCACAGAAATTACCGTAAAAATCCACCAAAAATTACCCCAAAAAACCCTGAAAACACTCACGAAAATTGCCCTAAAAAATACCCCAAAATCACCCCAAAAACTGAAAAAATTACCCCAAAACCACTCACAGAAATTATCCTAAAAATCGACCCCAAAATACCCCAAAATGACCCCAAAATCAACCCCAAAATACCCCAAAAATTACCCCAAAATCAGCCCGAAAAATGAAAAAAAAAACCTCAAAAATACTCACAGAAATTACCATAAAAATTGACGCCAAAAATCCCCAAAATTACCCCAAAATCAGCCCAAAACCTGAAAAAATTACCTCAAAAACACCCACAGAAATTACCGTAAAAATCCACCAAAAAATACCCCAAAACCCCCCAAAAAACCCAAAATGACCCCAAAATCAGCGCAAAAAATGAAAAAAAAACCTCAAAAATACCCACAGAAATTACCGTAAAAATTGATACCAAAATATCCAAAAATTACCCCAAAATCAACCCCAAAATACCCCAAAAATCACCCCAAAATCAACCCCAAAAGACCCCAAAAATCACCCCAAAATCAGCCCGAAAAATGAAAAAAAAACCTCAAAAATACTCACAGAAATTACCATAAAAATTGACGCCAAAAATCCCCAAAATTACCCCAAAATCAGCCCAAAATCAGCCCAAAAACTGAAAAAATTACCTCAAAACAACTCACAGATATTACCCTAAAAATCGACCCCAAAATACCCCAAAATGACCCCAAAATCAGCCCAAAAAATGAAAAAAAACTCAAAAATAACCACAAAAATTACCATAAAAATTGACACCAAAAAACCAAAAATTACCCCAAAATCAGCCCAAAAAAAGAAAAAGTTACCTCAAAAATACCCACAGAAATTACCGTAAAAATCAACCCCAAAATACCCCAAAAATCACCCCAAAATCAGCCCAAAAAATAAAAAAAAAAAACCCTCAAAAATACCCACAAAAATTACCATAAAAATTGACACCAAAAAACCAAAAAATTACCCCAAAATCAACCCCAAAATATCCCAAAATGACCCCAAAATCAGCCCGAAAAATGAAAAAAAAACCTCAAAAACACTCACGGAAATTACCATAAAAATCGACCCCAAAATACCCCAAAAAACCCAAAAAAATTACCCTCAAATCAGCCCAAAAAATGAAAAAAATTACCTCAAAACAACTCACAGATATTACCCTAAAAATCGACCCCAAAATACCCCAAAATGACCCCAAAATGAGCCCAAAAAATGAAAAAAAATCTCAAAAACAACCACAAAAATTACCATAAAAATTGACACCAAAAAACCCCAAATTACCCCAAAATCAGCCCAAAAACTGAAAAAATTACCTCAAAAATACCCACAGAAATTACCGTAAAAATCGACCCCAAAATACTCCAAAAAACCAAAAAAATCACCCCAAAATCAGCTCGAAAAATGAAAAAAATACCTCAAAAATACCCACGGAAATTACCATAAAAATCGACCCCAAAATACCCCAAAAAACCCAAAAAATCACCCCAAAATCAGCCCAAAAATAAAAAAAAAACCCTCAAAAATACCCACAAAAATTACCATAAAAATTGACACCAAAAAACCAAAAAATTACCCCAAAATCAACCCCAAAATATCCCAAAATGACCCCAAAATCAGCCCGAAAAATGAAAAAAATACCTCAAAAGCACTCATGGAAATTACCATAAAAATCGACCCCAAAATACCCCAAAATTACCCCAAAAGCACTCCCAAAACACCCCAGAGGGACCCAAATGCCACCCAAGGGACCCCCAGTGTCCCCAATGTCCCCAGTCCCACAATGTCCCCAACACTGTCCCCAGTGTCCCCCCTCACCCGTCCATCCCTGGGGATTGTCCCCGATGTCCCCAATGTCCCCAACCCCCCAAGTCCCCATTGTCCCCAACGTCCCCAATGTCCCCAATGGTGTCCCCTCACCCATCCGTCCCCACTGATTGTCCCCAGTGTCCCCACTGTCCCCAATCCCCCAATCACCCGATGTCCCCAATCCCCCAAAGTCCCCAATGTCCCCAATCCCCCAAAGTCCCCAATGCCCCCAATCCCCCACTGTCCCCAATGATGTCCCCAATGGTGTCCCCTCATCCGCCCGTCCCCACTGATTGTCCCCACTGTCCCCAGTGTCCCTGCTGTCCCAATGTCCCCAGTGTCCCCAATCCCCCAATGTCCCCAATCCCCCTAGTGTCCCCATTGTCCCCACTGTCCCAAATATCCCCAGTGTCCCCAGTGTCCCCAGTGTCCCCAATCCCCCAATGTCCCCAACACTGTCCCCCCAGTGTCCCTCACCCGTCCGTCCCCGGTGATTGTCCCCAATCCCCCAATCCCCCAATGTCCCCAATTCCCCCACTGTCCCCGATGTCCCCAGTGTCCCCAGTGCTGTCCCTCACCCGTCCGTCCCCGGTGATTGTCCCCACTGTCCCCAGTGTCCCCAGTCCCCCAATGTCCCCAACACTGTCCCCCCAGTGTCCCTCACCCATCCGTCCCCACTGATTGTCCCCACTGTCCCCACTGTCCTCAGTCCCCCAATGTCCCCAATTCCCCCACTGTCCCCAATGTCCCCAGTGTCCCCAGTGCTGTCCCTCACCCGTCCGTCGCCGGTGGTTGTCCCCAATGTCCCCACTGTCCCCAATCCCCCAATGTCCCCAATCCCCCTAGTGTCCCCATTGTCCCCACTGTCCCAAATATCCCCAATGTCCCCAGTGTCCCCAGTCCCCCAATGTCCCCAACACTGTCCCCCCAGTGTCCCTCACCCGTCCATCACCGGTGATTGTCCCCACTGTCCCCACTGTCCCCAGTCCCCCAATGTCCCCAATTCCCCCACTGTCCCCAATGTCCCCAACACTGTCCCCAGCGCTGTCCCTCACCCGTCTGTCACCGGTGGCTGTCCCCACTGTCCCCAATGTCCCCAACACTGTCCCCAGCGCTGTCCCTCACCCGTCCGTCGCCGGTGGTTGTCTCCAATGTCCCCACTGTCCCCAGTCCCCCAATGTCCCCAATTCCCCCACTGTCCCCACTGTCCCCACTGTCCCCAGTCCCCCAATGTCCCCAATTCCCCCACTGTCCCCACTGTCCCCACTGTCCCCAGTGTCCCCAGTGTCCCTCACCCGTCCGTCGCCGGTGATTGTCCCCACGACGCTGAGGGGACACCTCTCTCTCTCCGCCAGGCGCCGCAGCAGCGCCAGCGCCGCTGGCCTCACCAGGAGAGCGTTGGACTCCTGGTACTCAGCACCCCAGAGCTCCAGGACGCTCAGCGTCGGGTCACCCAGCTGTCACCAGTGTCACCAGTGTCACCAAAGTGTCACCAGGGCCATTGGTGACATCATAGGAACAAAGGGAATTGGGGAAATCGGGGATTTGGGGACATTGGGGACACTGGGGACAAGGGACACTCCTGGTACTCAGCGCCCCAGAGCTCCAGGATGCTCAGCGTCGGGTCACCCAGCTGTCACCAGTGTCACCAATGTCACCAAAGTGTCACCAGGGCCATTGGTGACATCATAGGAACAAAGGGAATTGGGGCAATGGGGACACTGGGGACATGGGGGACAAGAGACACTGCTGGTACTCAGCACCCCAGAGCTCCAGGACACTCAGCGTCGGGTCACCCAGCTGTCACCAGTGTCACCAATGTCACCAGAGTGTCACCAGGGCCATTGGTGACATCATAGGAACAAAGGGAATTGGGGCAATGGGGACACTGGGGACATTGGGGACAAGGGACACTGCTGGGACTCGGCGCCCCAGAGCTCCAGGACACTCAGTGTCGGGTCACCCAGCTGTCACCAGTGTCACCAATGTCACCAGAGTGTCACCAGCACCATTGGTGACATCATGGGAGTGAAGGGTTTAGAGATTTGGGCACATTGGGGACATTGGGGACAAGGGACACTCCTGGTACTCAGCCCCCCAGAGCTCCAGGACGCTCAGCGTCGGGTCACCCAGCTGTCACCAGTGTCACCAGTGTCACCAAAGTGTCACCAGGGCCATTGGTGACATCATAGGAACAAAGGGAATTGGGGAAATCGGGGATTTGGGGACATTGGGGACACTGGGGACAAGGGACACTCCTGGTACTCAGCGCCCCAGAGCTCCAGGACGCTCAGCGTCGGGTCACCCAGCTGTCACCGATGTCACCAAAGTGTCACCGATGTCACCAAAGTGCCACCAGCGCCATTGGTGACATCATAGGAACAAAGGGAATTGGGGAAATTGGGGCAATGGGGACACTGGGGACATTGGGGACAAGGGACACTCCTGGTACTCAGCGCCCCAGAACTCCAGGACACTCAGCGTCGGGTCACCCAGCTGTCACCAGTGTCACCAAAGTGTCACCAGGGCCACCACAGCCATTGGTGACATCATGGGAGTGAAGGGAATTGGGGAAATTGGGGATTTGGGGACACTGGGGACAAGGGACACTGCTGGCACTCAGCCCCCCAGAGCTCCAGGACGCTCAGTGTCGGGTCCCTGAGCTGTCACCGATGTCACCACAGTGTCACCAATGTCACCAGGGAAATCATAGGAGTGAAGGGAATTGGGGAAATTGGGGATTTGGGGATTTGGGGACATTGGGGACATGGGACACTGCTGGTACTCAGCACCCCAGAGCTCCAGGACACTCAGCGTCAGGTCACCCAGCTGTCACCAGTGTCCCCAATGTCACCAAAGTGTCACCAGGGCCATTGGTGACAATGGGGGACAAGAGAGAAATGGAGAAATTGGGGTAATGGGGACATTGGGGACAAGGGACACTCCTGGTACTCAGCCCCCCAGAGCTCCAGGACACTCAGTGTCGGGTCACCCAGCTGTCACCGATGTCACCAAAGTGTCACCGATGTCACCAAAGTGTCACCGATGTCACCAGTGTCACCAGGGAAATCATGGGAACAAAGGGAATTGGGGAAATTGGGAATTTGGGGACATTGGGGACACTGGGGACAAGGGACACTGCTGGCACTGAGTGCCCCAGAGCTCCAGGACACTCAGCGTCGGGTCCCCGAGCTGTCACCAGTGTCACCAAAGTGTCACCAGGGCCACCACAGCCACCAGTGACATCATGGGAGTGAAGGGAATTGGGGAAATTGGGGATTTGAGGACAATGGGGACAAGGGACACTGCTGGGACTCAGCCCCCAGAGCTCCAGGACACTCAGCGTCGGGTCACCCAGCTGTCACCGATGTCACCACAGTGTCACCAATGTCACCAGGGAAATCATAGGAGTGAAGGGAATTGGGGAAATTGGGGATTTGGGGATTTGGGGACATTGGGGACATGGGACACTGCTGGTACTCAGCACCCCAGAGCTCCAGGACACTCAGCGTCAGGTCACCCAGCTGTCACCAGTGTCCCCAATGTCACCAGAGTGTCACCAGGGCCACCACAGCCATTGGTGACATCATGGGAGTGAAGGGTTTAGAGATTTGGGGACACTGGGGACATTGGGGACAAGGGACACTGCTGGTACTCAGCGCCCCAGAGCTCCAGGACACTCAGCATCGGGTCACCCAGCTGTCACCGATGTCACCAAAGTGTCACCAGCGCCACCACAGCCATTGGTGACAATGGTGGAAAAAAGGGAATTGGAAAATTGGGGAAAATTGGGGATTTGGGGACACTGGGGACACCGAGGGGACACCGAGGGGACACCAAGGGGACACTGGGGACAAGGGACACTGACCTGGAAGCGGCTGGCGTAGATGACAGCCCCGGCTGGCTCCGAGATCTCCTTCAGGACATTGCCTGGGGACATTGGGGACATTGGGGACATCGTTGGGGACACTCCGGGACCATGGCCCTGTCCCACTGTGTCCCTAGTGTGGCTCCTTTGTCACCCCAATGTCCCCAATCCCCCAATGTCCCCAATGCCCCCAATAAAGTCCGCAATACCCCCAGGGTTTCCACTGTCCCCAATGTCCCCAATGTCCCCAATGTCCCCAATCCCTCAATGTCCCCATTGTCCCCAATGTCCCCAATGTCTCCAATGTCCCAATGTCCCAATGTCCCTCACCGTTGTCCCCTGTCCCCTGGTCATGGATGGAGCTCACGGGGTTGGCGATGTCCCCAAACCCCCATTGTCCCCTATGTCCCCAATCCCTCAATGTCCCCAATGTCCCCAATATCCCCAACGTCCCCAATGTCCCCAATCCCCCAATGTCCCAGTGTCCCATATCCCCAATGTCCCCAACATCTCCAATGTCCCCAATGATGTCCCCAATGTCCCTCACCGTTCCTGCCAGCCCCCTGCTCGTGGATGGAGCTCACGGGGTTGGCAATGTCCCCAACATCCCCAATGTCCCAATGTCCCCATGTCCCCAATGTCCCCAGTGTCCCATATCCCAGTATCCCCAGTGTCCCCAGGAATGTCCCCTCACCGTTGCCCCCTGCCCCCTGGCTGTGGATGGAGCTGACGGGGTTGGCGATGTCCCCAGTGTCCCCAATCGCCTCAATAACCCCAACATTCTCAATGTCCCCAATGTCCCCAATGTCCCAATGTCCCAATGTCCCCATTGTCCCCAATGTCCCCATTAATGTCCCCAATGTCCCCAATGTCCCTCTCTCACCGTTCCCGCCTGCCCCGATTGTGGATGGAGCTCATGGGGTTGGTGATGTCCCCAGTGTCCCCAATGTCCCCAACGTCCCCAATGTCTCCATTATTCTCAATCCCCCCAATGTCCCCAGTGTCCCCAGTGTCTCCAATGTCCCCAATGTCCCCAACGATGCCCCCAGTGTCCCCAGTGTCCCCAATGATGTCCCCAGTGTCCCTCACCGTTGCCGCCGGCGCCCTGGTCGTGGATGGAGCTGACGGGGTTGGTGATGTCCCCAGTGTCCCCACTGTCCCCAGTGTCCCCAGTGTCCCCAGTGTCCCCAATGTCCCCAATGTCCCCAGTGTCCCTGTCACTGTCCCCTCACCGTTCCCCCCAGCGCCCTGGTCGTGGATGGAGCTGACGGGGTTGGTAATGTCCCCAGTGTCCCCAATGTCCCCAATCCCCCAGTGTCCCCAGTGTCCCCAATGTCCCCAATGTCCCCATGTCCCCAGTGTCCCCAATGTCCCCAATGATGTCCCCAGTGTCCCTCACCATTCCCCCCAGCCCCCTGGTCGTGGATGGAGCTGACGGGGTTGGCAATGTCCCCAGTGTCCCCAGTGTCCCCAGTGTCCCCAGTGTCCCCAGTGTCCCTGTCACTGTCCCCTCACCATTTCCCCCAGCCCCCTGGTCGTGGATGGAGCTCACGGGGTTGGCAATGTCCCCAATCTCCCATTATCTCCAATGTCCCCAATGTCCCCAGTGTCCCCAGTGTCCCCAATGATGTCCCCAATGTCTCTCACCATTCCCCCCGGCGCCCTGGTCGTGGATGGAGCTGACGGGGTTGGCAATGTCCCCAATGTCCCCAGTGTCCCCAGTGTCCCCAATGTCCCAATGTCCCAATGTCCCCAGTGTCCCAATGTCCCCAACATCCCCAATATCCCCAATATCCCCAATATCCCCAGTGTCCCCAGTGTCCCCAGTGTCCCTGTCACTGTCCCCTCACTGTTCCCGCCAGCGCCCTGGTCGTGGGTGGAGCTCACGGGGTTGGCAATGTCCCCACTGTCCCCAATGTCCCCAGTGTCCCCAGTGTCCCCAATGTCCCCAATGTCCCCAACGATGCCCCCAGTGTCCCCAGTGTCCCCAGTGTCCCCAGTGATGTCCCCACTGTCCCTCTCTCACCATTCCCCCCAGCGCCCTGGTTGTGGATGGAGCTCACGGGGTTGGCAATGTCCCCAATGTCCCCAGTGTCCCCAGTGTCCCCAGTGTCCCCAGTGTCCCCAGTGTTCCTGTCACTGTCCCCTCACCATTTCCCCCGGCGCCCTGGTCGTGGATGGAGCTGACGGGGTTGGCAATGTCCCCAATCTCCCCAGTGTCCCCAGTGTCCCCAGTGATGTCCCCACTGTCCCTCTCTCACCATTTCCCCCAGCGCCCTGGTCGTGGATGGAGCTCATGGGGTTGGCAATGTCCCCAATCTCCCATTATCCCCAGTGTCCCCAGTGTCCCCAGTGTCCCCAATGTCCCCAATGATGTCCCCAGTGTCCCCAGTGTCCCCAGTGATGTCCCCAATGTCCCTCACCATTCCCCCCGGTGCCCTGGTCGTGGATGGAGCTGACGGGGTTGGCAATGTCCCCAGTGTCCCCACTGTCCCCAATGTCCCCAATGATGTCCCCAGTGTCCCTGTCTCACCGTTTCCCCCGGCGCCCTGGTCGTGGATGGAGCTGACGGGGTTGGCGATGTCCCCAATGTCCCCAATGTCCCCAATGTCCCCAATCTCCCCAGTGTCGCCAGTGATGTCCCCAGTGTCCCCTCACCATTCCCGCCAGCGCCCTGGTCGTGGATGGAGCTGACGGGGTTGGTAATGTCCCCAATCTCCCCAATCCCTCATTGTCCCCAGTGTCCCCAATGATGTCCCCAGTGTCCCCAGTGTCCCTCACCGTTCCCCCCGGCGCCCTGGTCGTGGATGGAGCTGACGGGGTTGGCAATGTCCCCAATCTCCCATTATCTCCACTGTCCCCAGTGTCCCCATTGTCCCCAATGTCCCCAGTGTCCCCAGTGTCCCCAGTGTCCCCAATGTCCCCAATGTCCCCAATGTCCCTCACCGTTCCCGCCGGCGCCCTGGTCGTGGATGGAGCTCACGGGGTTGGCGGCGCCGCTCTCGACGCAGCCGCGCAGGACTCGGTTCAGCTTCTGCTCCATCTCGGGGTCCCCGCGCTGCACCGCCCCCAGGTCCCGCTCGGCCTCGTTGTCACCTTGCACCTGGGGACAGTGGGGACAGTGGGGTGACATCGAAAAATCCCCGAGAAAATCCACCCGGGAACACCCAAAACACCAAAAAACAAAACAAAACAAACCCCAAAAAATCACCCAAAAAATCCATTCAGGAATACAAAACATCCCAAAATCTGCCCCCAGGTCCCGCCTCGGCCTCGTTGTCACCTTGCTCCTGGGGACAGTGGGGTGACATCGAAAAATCCCTGAGAAAATCCACCCGGGAAGGGGGAAATGCAAAAATCCCCCAAAAAATCCATCCAGGAACAACAGAAACCCAAAAAATCCCTATCCGGAAACCTCAAAACTTAAAAAAACCTGTCCAAAAATCTGGTCAGGAACAAAAAAAATACAAAAATCCCCCAAAAAATCCATCCAGGAACAGCAGAAATACAGAAAACCCCAAAAATTCCACCCAGGAACACCCCCAGCACAAAAAACCCCAAACATGCCCCAAAAAATGTACCCAGGAAGAGCAGAAACCCCAAAAATCCCCACTCAGAAACTCCAAAATCCAAAAAATCGCCCAAAAAAATCTGGTCAGGAATACAAAAAACCCCAAATTCCCCCAGGTCCTGCTCGGCCTCGTTGTCACCTTGTGCCTGGGGACACACGAGGTGACATCGGAAATGGAAAAATCTCCAAAAAAATTCACCCAGGAAGAAAAAAATGTAATAAACCTCAAAGAAATGTATCTGGGAACACCCAAAACACCAAAAACCTCAAAAAATCCACCCAGTAACACCAGAAACCCCAAAAAATTCAATCCAGAAACATCAAAACTAAAAAAAGCCAGCAAAAAATTCCACCCAGGAACCCCAAAATATAAAAGACACCCAAAACTTCCACCCAGGAACACTCAAAACACTAAAAATCCCAGAAAATCCCTCAAAAAATCCACCTGGGAAGACAAAATGCAAAAAAAACCCAAAAAATTTCACCCAGGAAGAGCAAAAATGCAAAAAACCACCAAAAAATCCACCCAGGAACACCCAAAAGACCAAAAACCACAAAAAATTCCTGAAAATATTCACCTGGGAACACAAAATTTTAAAAAAAAACCACCCAAAATTCACCCAGGAACAGCAGAAACCCCAAAAATCCCCATCTGGAAACCCCAAATTCTCCCAAAATCCCCAAAAAATCCCAAAAAATCCTAAAAGTCGCATACCTGGAGGGAGGAGGCAGCCCCTCCCCCCACGCCGATCCTATAGACAGGACCCCAAAATCCAAAAAAATAAAAAAAAATCCCCAAAAAATACCAAAAAATCCCCAAAAAGCCCCCAAAAAATCCCCCAAAAATCCACAATGTCCCAAATTTTCCCAAAATCCCACAAAAATCCTACAAAAATTAAAAAAAAGCCAAAAATAAAAAAAATCCCCTAAAAATACACCAAAATCCCTAAAAATCCCCCCAAAATCCCAAAAAAAACCTCTCAAAAAATCCCAAAAAACCTAAAAAATCCCAAATTTTCCCAAAGCCCCCCAAAAAATCCCCAAAATATCCCCAAATTCGGTACCTGGATGGAGGAGGCAGCCCCTCCCCCCATGCCGATCCTATAGACAGGACCCCAAAATCAAAAAAAATCCCCAAAAAATCCCAAAAACCCCAGAACCCCCCCAAAAAAACCCAAATCCCCAAAAAAATCCCAAAATGTCCCAAATTTTCCCAAAGACCCCCCAAAAATCCCAAAAAATCCCCCAAAAAAGGATCCCCCCCCACACCGATCCTATAGACAGAACTGCCAAAATCCCCTAAAAATCAAAAAAAATCCCAAAAAATCCCCAAAAAACTCCCAAAAAACTCCCAAAAATCGCCAAAAAAATCCCCAAAAAATCCATAATGCCCCAAATTTTCCCAAAAATCCAAAAAATTCCCAAAAATCCCCAAAATTCGGTACCTGGATGGAGGAGGCTGCCCCTCCCCCCACGCCGATCCTATAGACAGGACCCCCCAGCTTCACCACCAGCATCCCTGCGGGGGAGGGGAGAGTCAGAATTTGGGGGAAATTTGGGGAATTTGGGGAATTTGGGGAAATTTGGGGAATTTAGGGGAATTTTGTGGGAATTGGGGGAGAATTTGGGGGGAATTAGGGAGGATTTTTGGGGTTTGGGGGTGATTGTGGCGGGATTTGTGCAATTTTGGGGGAATTTGGGGGAAGGTTTTGGGGGAAATTTTGGGGGATTTGGGGGGAATTTGGGGATTTTGGGGGGATTTGGAAGGGATTTGGGGGATTTTGAGGGAATTTGAAGTATTTTGGGATTTGGGGGGGATTTGGGGAATTTTGGGGGGATTTTAGGGAGGACTTGGGGGGGATTTGGGGGGGAATTTGGGGGAGATTTGAAGAATTTGGGGCAATTTCGGTGAGATTTGGAGGGGATTTGGGGGAGATTTTTAGGATTTGGGACTAGGGAATTTAGGGGAATTTGGGGATTTGGGGGAATTTTGGGGAATTTGGTGTGGATTTGGGGGGATTTGGGGAGATTTTGAGGAATTTGAGGGATTTTAGGGGCATTTGGGGAATTTGGGGGAATTTTGGGGAATTTGGGGTGAATTTGCAGGGCAATTTTGGAGGATTTTGAGGGATTTTGGGGGGAATTTGGGGGGGATTTTCGGGAGGATTTTCGGGAGGTTATTTTGGATATTTTTGTCCTCACCAGGCTCGGGGCTCTCCTTGGGGTTATTTATGGACATTTTTGCACATTTTGGGGTTATTTTTGGGCTTATTTTTGGGGTTATTTTTGCCTATTTTTGGGCTATTTTTAGGGTTATTTTGGGGATATTTTTGGGTTATTTTTGGGGTATTTTTGGGGTATTTTTGGGGTATTTTGGGGGTATTTTTGGGGTATTTTTAGGGTTATTTTTGCCTATTTTTGGGTTATTTTTAGGGTTATTTTGGGGGTATTTTTGGGGTATTTTTGGGGTATTTTTGGTGCTATATTTGGGTTACTTTCGGGGTATTTTTGGAGTTATTTTTGGGCTACTTTCGGGGTATTTTAGGATATTTTTTGTCTCTCACCAGGCTCAGGGCTCTCATTGTGATTATTTCAGGATATTTTAGAATATTTTTGGACATTTTAGGCCTATTTTTGGAGTTATATTTGGGTTCTTTTTGGGATTATTTTCAGGGTTTTTTGGGTTATTTTTGGGGTAATTTTGGGGTTATTTTTGGGGTTTTTGGCTCTCACCAGGCTCGGGGCTCTCCTTGGGGTTATTTATGGACATTTTTGCACATTTTGGGGTTATTTTCAGTTATTTTTGGGTCATTTTGGATATTTTTGTCCTCACCAGGCTCGGGGCTCTCCTTTCAGTTCTTTAGGATATTTTAGGATATTTCAGGATATTTTCGGTTATTTTTGGGTCATTTTAGGATAGTTCTGTCTCTCACCAGGCTCGGGGCTCTCCTTGGGGTCATTTATGGACATTTTTGCACATTTTGGGGTTATTTTCAGGATATTTTTGGGTAATTTTAGGATATTTTTGGCTCTCACCAGGCTCGGGGCTCTCCTTGGGGTTATTTGTGGACATTTTTGCACATTTTGGGGTTATTTTCGAGGTTTTTGGGGTAATTTTGGGGTTTTTTGGCTCTCACCAGGCTCGGGGCTCTCCTTGGGGTTATTTATGGACATTTTTGCACATTTTGGGGTTATTTTCGGCTATTTTTGGGCTATTTTAGGATATTTTTGTCCTCACCAGGCTCGGGGCTCTCCTTGGGGTTATTTATGGACATTTTTGCACATTTTGGGGTTATTTTCGGCTATTTTTGGGTAATTTTGGATATTTTTTGTCCTCACCAGGCTCGGGGCTCTCCTTTCAGTTCTTTAGGATATTTCAGGATATTTTAGGTTATTTTTGGGTCATTTTAGGATATTTTTGGCTCTCACCAGGCTCGGGGCTCTCCTTGGGGTTCTTTAGGATATTTCAGGATATTTTGGGGTTATTTTGGGCTATTTTTGGGTAATTTAGGATATTTTTGGCTCTCACCAGGCTCGGGGCTCTCCTTTCAGTTCTTTAGGATATTTCAGGATATTTCAGGACATTTCAGGATATTTTTGGGTAATTTTAGGTTATTTTTGGGGTAATTTTGGGTTTTTTTGTCCTCACCAGGCTCAGGGCTCTCCTTTCAGTTCTTTAGGATATCTCAGGATATTTCAGGATATTTCAGGATATTTCAGGATATTTCAGGATATTTTGGGGTTATTTTTGGGCTATTTTTGGGTAATTTTAGGATATTTTTTGTCCTCACCCGGCTCGGGGCTCTCCTTGGGGTTCTTTAGGATATTTCAGGATATTTTTGGGCTATTTTTGGGCTATTTTGGATATTTTTTGCTCTCACCCGGCTCGGGGCTCTCCTTCCTCACGTGCTCATCCTCCAGGGCTCCGATGCCGCCGCTGAACATCACAGGTTTGATCCACTCCCGGCGCTGCCCCCCGGGCAGGAGCTGCCCGAAGGAGCGGGCGAAGCCTGGGGGGAACCCAAATTACCCAAAATTAGCCAAAATCACAAAAAAAACCCAGCGGAAATCGGCCCAGAATCGGCAGAATTGGAAAACGTTGAAAAAATCAAAATATTGCCTCAAAATTGCCTCAAAATGACCCAAAAGTGACTCCAGATTGACTGAAATCACTCCAAAATTACTCAAAATTACCCAAAATTAGCCAAAATCACAAAAAAAATCCGGCGGAAATCGGCCCAGAATTGGCGGAATTCAAAAACAGCGAAAAAATCAAAATATTGCCTCAAAATTGCCTCCAAATGACCCAAAATCACCTCTGGATTGACTGAAATCACACCAAAATTACTCAAAATTACCCAAAATTAGCCAAAATCACAAAAAAACCCGGCGGAAATCGGCCCAGAATTGGCGGAATTGGAAAACGTTGAAAAAATCAAAATATTGCCTCAAAATTGCCTCAAAATGACCCAAAATCACCTCTGGATTGACTGAAATCACACCAAAATTACTCAAAATTACCCAAAATTAGCCAAAATCACAAAAAAAATCCGGCGGAAATCGGCCCAGAATTGGCGGAATTCAAAAACAGCGAAAAAATCAAAATATTGCCTCAAAATTGCCTCCAAATGACCCAAAATCACCTCTGGATTGACTGAAATCACACCAAAATTACTCAGAATTATCCAAAATTATCCAAAATTGGCCAAATTTGCAAAAAAAACCTGGCGGAAATCGGCCCAGAATTGGTGGAAATTGAAAATATTGAAAAAAATCAAAATATTGTCTAAAAATTGCCTCAAAATGACTCAAAAGTGACTCCAGATTGATCAAAATTATCCCAAAATTGACCCAAAATTACTCAAAATGACTCATAATGATCCAAAATTACCCAAAATCGCAAAAAAATTCTGGCGGAAATCGGCCCAGAATTGGTGGAATTTGAAAATAGCAAAAAAAAGTTAAAAATTGTCCCAAAATTGCCTCAAAATGACCCAAAAGTGACTCTGGATCGACCAAAATTATCCCAAAATTATCCCAAAATTACTCAAAATTACTCAAAATTACTCAAAATTACCCAAAATTGCTGAAAAATTACTCAAAATCGCCCAAAATTGCAAAAAAAAATTTGGGCAGAAATCACCCAAAATGGGCAGAATCCCAAAAATGTCCCCAAAATGTCCCAAATTGTCCCCAAATCTCCTCCAAAAATCCCAAAATTGTCCCCAAATCTCCTCCAAAAATCCCAAAATTGTCCCCAAATCCCCTCCAATTGTCCCCAAATGTCCCCAAATGTCCCCAAATGTCCCAAAACTGTCCCAAAAGTGTCCCCAAATTGCCAAAAATCCCAAAATTGTCCCTAAACATCACCAAACCTCCCAAACTGCCCCAAAAATGTCCCCAAATCTCCTCTTTTTTCCCAGATGTCCCCAAGTGTCTCAAAAGTGTCCCCAAAAATCCCAAAATTTGTCCCCAAAAGTCCCCAGATGTCCCCAAATTGCCAAAAGTCACAAAATTGTCCAAGAATTGTCCCCAAATGTCCTCCGAAAATCCCAAAATTGCCCCAAACGTCCCCAAATGTCCCAAAATTGTCCCCAAATGTCCCCAAATGTCCCAAAATTGTCCCCTAATGTCCCAAAATTGTCCCCAAATGTCCTAAAATTGCCCCAAACTTCCCCAAATGTCCCAAAATTGTCCCCTAATGTCCCAAAATTGTCCCCTAATGTCCCCAAATGTCCCCAAATCTCCCCAAATGTCCCCAAATGTCCCCAAAGCTCCCTAGGATGTCCCCAAATGTCCCAAAATGTGCCATAAATGTCCCCAAATCTCCTCCAAAAATCCCAAAACTGTCCCCAAATGTCCCCAAAATGTCCCCAAATCTCCCCCAAATGTCCCCAAAATGTCCCAGAATTGTCCCCAAATGTCCCCAAACACCTCCAGGATGTCCCCAAATGTCTCCAAACCTCCCTAGGATGTCCCCAAATGTCCCCAAATGTGCCATAAACGTCCCCAAATATCCCCGAAATCTCTTCCAAATGTCCCCAAATCTCCCCAATTTTTTCCCAAATGTCCCCAAATGTCCCCAAATGTCCCCAAGTGTCACCTGCCAGCAGGGGCTCCCCAAATTTGTTGCCATAGTCACTGGGATGGCCCCAAATGTCACCAAATTGTCCCCAAATCTCCTCCAAATGTCCCGAATTCTTTCCCAAAACTCCCCCAAAATCCCAAGACTGTCCCCAAATGTCCCCAGATGTCCCCAAATGTCCCCAAAAAGTGTCACAAATCTCCACCGGAAAGCTCAAGATTGTCCCCAAATGCCCCAAATCTGCTCCAAAAATTGCAAAATCTGCCCCAAATCTCCTCCCAAAATCCCCGAATTTTTTCCCAAACATTCCCAAATGTCCCAAAACTGTCCCCAAATGTCCCCAAATGTCCCCAAACCTCCCCAAGAGTCTCCAAACCTCCCTAGGACGTCCCCAAATGTCCCAAAATGCACCATAAATGTCCCCAAATCTCCTCCAAAAATCCCAAAATTGTCCCCAAATCTCCCCAATTTTTTCCCAGGTGTCCCCAAGTGTCCCCAAAGTGTCACCTGCCAGCAGGGCCTCCCCGAATTTGTTGCCGTAGTCGCTGAGGTGTCCCCAAATGTCACCAAAAATCCCAAAATCTCACCCAGAAATCCCAAAATTGTCCCCAAAGTCACAAAATTGTCCCCAAATCTCTCCCAAGTGTCCCCAAAATGTCCCCAAATTGTCCCCAAATGTCCCCAAATGTTCCTAAATGTCCCCAAATCTCCCCCAAATCTCCTCCCAAAATCCCCGAATTTTTTCCCAAATGTTCTGAAATGTCCCCAAATGTCCTCAAAAGTCTTCCAAAAATCCCAAAATTGTCCCCAAATGACTCCAAATGTCCCAAAATTGTCCCCAAATGTTCCCAAATGTTCTGAAATGTCCCAAAGCTGTGCCCAAATGTCCCAAAATGTTCCCAAATGTCCCAAATTGTCCCCAAATGTCCCCAAAATGTGCCACAAACGTCTCCAAATGTCCCCAAATCTCCCCCAAATCTCCTCCCAAAATCCCCGAATTTTTCCCCAAACGTTCTGAAATGTCCCCAAATGTTCTGAAATGTCCCCAAATGTCCCCAAGTGTCCCCAAAGTGTCACCTGCCAGCAGGGGCTCCCCAAATTTGTTGCCGTAGTCGCTGAGGTGTCCCCAAATGTCACCAAAAATCCCAAAATTGTCCCCAAAGTCACAAAGTTGTCCCCAAATCTCTCCCAAGTGTCCCCAAAATGTCCCAAAATTGTCCCCAAATGTCCCCAAATGTTCCTAAATGTCCCCAAATGTCCCTTGAGTGTCCCCAGATGT
This sequence comes from Acanthiza pusilla, assembly GCA_036630365.1. Classification (NCBI taxonomy): domain Eukaryota; kingdom Metazoa; phylum Chordata; class Aves; order Passeriformes; family Acanthizidae; genus Acanthiza; species Acanthiza pusilla. Next base: position 265,440 of record JAXCHO010000212.1, read on the forward strand.
CCCAAAATGTGCCATAAATGTCCCCAAATCTCCCCCAAATCTCCTCCCAAAATCCCCGAATTTTTTCCCAAACGTTCTGAAATGTCCCCAAATGTCCCCAAGTGTCCCCAAGTGTCCCCAAGTGTCCCCAAAGTGTCACCTGCCAGCAGGGGCTCCCCGAATTTGTTGCCGTAGTCGCTGAAACAGCTCCAAAATGTCCCCAAATTGTCCCCAAATCACCCCCAAAAATTCCCAAATTGTACCCCAAATGTCCCCAAATATCCCAAAACCTTCCCCAAATAGCCCAAATTGTCCCCAAACACCTCCACAATGTCCCCAAATGTCCCTTGAGTGTCCCCAAGTGTCCCCAAACCTTTTGGGATGTCCCAAAATGTCTCCAAATCTCCTCCAAAAATCCCAAAATCTCCTCCAAAAGTCCCCGGATTGTCCCCAAATGTTCCCAAATTGTGCCCAAATCTCCCCCAAAGATCTCCAAATTGTCCCCAAATGTCCCAAAATTGTCCCCAAATGTCCCAAATTGTCCCCAAATGTCCCAAATTGTCCCCAAATGTCCCCAAATGTGCCACCAACGTCTCCAAATGTCCCCAAATCTCCCCCAAATCTCCTCCCAAAATCCCCGAATTTTTCCCCAAACGTTCTGAAATGTCCCCAAATGTTCTGAAATGTCCCCAAATGTCCCCAAGTGTCCCCAAGTGTCACCTGCCAGCAGGGGCTCCCCGAATTTGTTGCCGTAGTCGCTGAGGTGTCCCCAAATGTCACCAAAAATCCCAAAATCTCACCCAGAAATCCCAAAATTGTCCCCAAAGTCACAAAATTGTCCCCAAATCTCTCCCAAGTGTCCCCAAAATGTCCCAAAATTGTCCCCAAATGTCCCCAAATGTTCCTAAATGTCCCCAAATCTCCCCCAAATCTCCTCCCAAAATCCCCGAATTTTTTCCCAAATGTTCTGAAATGTCCCCAAATGTCCTCAAAAGTCTTCCAAAAATCCCAAAATTGTCCCCAAATGACTCCAAATGTCCCAAAATTGTCCCCAAATGTTCCCAAATGTTCTGAAATGTCCCAAAATCGTCCCCAAATGTCCCAAAATGTTCCCAAATGTCCCAAAACGTGCCACAAACGTCTCCAAATGTCCCCAAATCTCCCCCAAATCTCCTCCCAAAATCCCCGAATTTTTTCCCAACCGTTCTGAAATGTCCCCAAATGTCCCCAAATGTCCCCAAAGTGTCACCTGCCAGCAGGGGCTCCCCGAATTTGTTGCCGCAGTCGCTGAAACAGCTCCAAAATGTCCCCAAATCTCCTCCAAAACTGTCCCCAAATGTCCCCAAAAGTCTTCCAAAAATCCCAAAATTGTCCCCAAATGACCCCAAATGTCCCAAAATTGTCCCCAAATGTTCTGAAATGTCCCAAGGTTGTGCCCAAATGTCCCCAAATGTTCCCAAATGTCCCAAATTTGTCCCCAAATGTCCCCAAACCTCCCCAGGATATCCCCAAATCTCCTCCAAAAGTCCCAAAATCTCCCCCAAATCTCCTCCAAAAGTCCCAAAATCTCCCCCAAACCAACGCATTTTTTCCCAGATGTCCCCAAAAATCCCAGAACTGTCCCCAGATGTCCCCAAGTGTCCCCAGGTGTCACCTGCCAGCAGGGGCTCCCCGAATTTGTTGCCGCAGTCACTCAAACAGCTCCAAAATGTCCCCAAATTGTCCCCAAATCACCCCCAAAAATTCCCAAATTGTACCCCAAATGTCCCCAAATATCCCAAATTGTCCCCAAACACCTCCACAATGTCCCCAAATGTCCCTTGAGTGTCCCCAAGTGTCCCCAAACCTTTCGGGATGTCCCAAAATGTCTCCAAATCTCCAAAAATCACAAAATCTCCCCCAAAAGTCCCCGAATTGTCCCCAAATGTTCCCAAATTGTGCCCAAATCTCCCCCAAAGATCTCCAAATTGTCCCCAAATGTCCCCAAATGTTCCTAAATGTCCCCAAATGTCCCTTGAGTGTCCCAAATGTCCCAAAATGTGCCATAAATATTACCAAATCTCCTCCAAAAATCCCAAAACTGTCCCCAAAATGTCCCCAAATGTTCCTAAATGTCCCCAAATGTCCCTTGAGTGTCCCCAGATGTCCCAAAATGTGCCATAAATGTCCCCAAATCTCCCCCAAATCTCCTCCCAAAATCCCCGAATTTTTTCCCAAACGTTCTGAAATGTCCCCAAATGTCCCCAAGTGTCCCCAAGTGTCCCCAAGTGTCCCCAAAGTGTCACCTGCCAGCAGGGGCTCCCCGAATTTGTTGCCGCAGTCGCTGAAACAGCTCCAAAATGTCCCCAAATCTCCTCCAAAACTGTCCCCAAATGTCCCCAAAAGTCTCCCAAAAATCCCAAAATTGTCCCCAAAAGTCTCCCAAATGTCCCAAATTGTCCCCAAATGTCCCCACATGTCCCCAATTGTCCCCCAAGTGTCACCTGCCAGCAGGGGCTCCCCGAATTTGTTGCCGTAGTCGCTGAAACAGCTCCAAAATTGTCCCCAAACTGTCCCCAAACTGTCCCCAAATGTCCCAAAATTGTCCCCAAATGTCCCAAAATTCTCCCCAAATGTCCCCAGTTGTCCCCAAATGTCCCCAAACGTCCCCAAGTGTCACCTGCCAGCAGGGGCTCCCCGAATTTGTTGCCGTAGTCGCTGGCGCCGTCGCTGGCGCCGATGGCGATCTCGAGGGGACGCGCGAAGGACTCAGGGTAGGGAGCGCTCCTGTCCTCCCACGGCTGCTCGAACCCTGAAAATGACCCCAAAATCGGGTCAGGGACCCCAAAAAATGGATCGGGGACCCCAAATTTGGGTCAGGGACCCCAAAAAATGGGGTGGGGGGGCCCAAAAATGGGGGGTTTAGGGGAAATTTTGGGGATTTTGGGGTGGATTTTGGAGGATTTTGAGGGGTAGGGAGTGTTCCTGTCCTCCCACGGCTGCTCAAACCCTGAAAATGACCCCAAAAATGAGTCTGGGACCCCAAAAAATGGATCGGGGACCCCAAATTTGGGTTTGGAACCCCCAAAAATGGGTGGGGGACCCCAAATCTGGAAAATTTTGGGGGAGTTTTGGGGGATTTGGGGGAATTTTCAGGGAATTTTTGGTGGAATTTAAGGGAATTTTGGGGAATTTTTTTGGAATTTAGGGAAATTTCGGGGAGTTTTGGGGAATTTGAGGGATTTAAGGGAATTTTGGGAAAATTTTGGTGGAATTTTGGGGAATTCTGGTGAAATTTTAGGGGAAATTTTGGGGATTTTGGGGTTTTCGGGGTCACCGATCCCGATTTTTGGGTCATTTTCCCATTTTCCCGCAGTTCTCACCGGGCACAAGCAGCTTCCCGAAGCAGTAGCCGGGGAATTTGGGGAATTTCTGATTCAGATTTTGGAGTTTTTGAGGTTTTCTGGGTGGGATTTTGGTGTTTCTGGCTGGGATTTTGGGGTTTCTGGGTGGGATTTTGGGGTTTTCGGGGGCGCCGATCCCAATTTTGGGGTTATTTTTATGATTTTTGGGATCTCTCACCCGGCACGAGCAGGTTCTCGAAGCAGTACCAGGGGAATTTGAGGGATTTTTTGGGTTTCTAGTTCGAATTTTGGTGTTTCTCGCTGGGATTTTGGGGTTTCTGGGTGAGATTTTGGTGTTTCTGGGTGGGATTTTGGGGTTTCTGGCTGGGATTTTGGGGTTTCTGGGTGGATTTTGGGGTTTTCGGGGGCGCCGATCCCGATTTCGGGGTCATTTCGGGGATTTTCGGGGTCTCTCACCCGGCACGAGCAGGTTCCCGAAGCAGTGCCAGGGGAATTTGAGGGATTTTTTGGGGTTTCTAGTTTGGATTTTGGGGATTTTGGGGTGGATTTTGGGGTTTTCGGGGGCGCCGATCCCGATTTTGGGGTCATTTCGGGGATTTTCGGGGTCTCTCACCCGGCACGAGCAGGTTCCCGAAGCAGTTGCAGGGCAATTTGAGGGATTTTTTGGCATTTTTAGTTGGGATTTCAGGGTTTTTGGGCTGTTTCTGGGTGGGATTTTGGTGTTTCTGGGTGGATTTTTTGGTTTCTGGGTGGGATTTTGGTGTTTCTGGGTGGATTTTGGGGTTTTCGGGGGTGCCGATCCCGATTTTGGGGTCATTCCTGGGATTTTTGGGATTCCTCAACCAGCACGAGCAGGTTCTCGAAGCAGTACCAGGGGAATTTGAGGGATTTTTTGGGGTTTCTAGTTTGGATTTTGGTGTTTCTGGCTGGGATTTTGGTGTTTCTGGGTGGGATTTTGGTGTTTCTGGCTGGGATTTTGGTGTTTCTGGGTGGGATTTTGGGGTTTTCAGGGGCGCCGATCCCGATTTCGGGGTCATTTCGGGGATTTTCGGGATCTCTCACCCGGCACGAGCAGGTTCCCGAAGCAGTACCGGGGTTTAGGTGAGATTTGAAGGTTTTTGGTTGGAATTTTGGGGTTTTTTTAGGGTTTATAATTGGGATTTTAGTGTTTTTTGGGGTGGGATTTTGGGGTTTTCAGGGGCGCCGATCCCGATTTCGGGGTCATTTCGGGGATTTTCGGGGTCTCTCACCCAGCACGAGCAGGTTCCCGAAGCAGTACCGGAGAATTTGAGGGATTTTTTGGGGTTTCTAGTTTGGATTTTGGTGTTTCTGGGTGGGATTTTGGTGTTTCTGGCTGGGATTTTGGTGTTTCTGGGTGGGATTTCGGTGTTTCTGGCTGGGATTTTGGTGTTTCTGGCTGGGATTTCGGTGTTTCTGGGTGGGATTTTGGTGTTTCTGGCTGGGATTTCGGTGTTTCTGGGTGGGATTTTGGTGTTTCTGGCTGGGATTTTGGGGTTTCTGGGTGGGATTTTGGTGTTTCTGGGTGGGATTTTGGTGTTTCTGGCTGGGATTTTGGTGTTTCTGGCTGGGATTTTGGGGTTTCTAGTTTGGATTTTGGTGTTTCTGGGTGGGATTTTGGTGTTTCTGGGTGGATTTTGGGGTTTTCAGGGGTGCCGATCCCGATTTTGGGGTCATTTCGGGGATTTTCCGCAGTCCTCACCTAGCACGAGCAGGTTCCCGAAGCAGTGCCAGGGGAATTTGAGGGATTTTTTGGGGTTTCTAGTTTGGATTTTGGTGTTTCTGGCTGGGATTTTGGTGTTTCTGGGTGGGATTTTGGGGTTTCTGGGTGGGATTTTGGTGTTTCTGGGTGGATTTTGGGGTTTCTGGGTGGGATTTTGGGGTTTCTGGGTGGGATTTTGGGGTTTCTGGGTGGATTTTGGGGTTTCTGGGTGGGATTTTGGGGTTTCTGGGTGGGATTTTGGTGTTTCTGGGTGGATTTTGGGGTTTTCGGGGGTGCCGATCCCGATTTTGGGGTCATTTCTGGGATTTTCGGGATTCCTCAACCAGCACGAGCAGGTTCTCGAAGCAGTACCAGGGGAATTTGAGGGATTTTTTGGGGTTTCTAGTTTGGATTTTGGGGTTTCTGGGTGGGATTTTGGTGTTTCTAGTTTGGATTTTGGTGTTTCTGGGTGGGATTTTGGGGTTTTCGGGGGCGCCGATCCCAATTTTGGGGTTATTTTTATGATTTTCGGGGTCTCTCACCCGGCACGAGCAGGTTCCCGAAGCAGTAGCCGGCGGTCCCGGCGATGACGTGCGCTCCCCGCCCGGTGCTCTGCACGTCCCTGATCCTCCCCCCGGTGCCTGTGGTGGCTCCGCTGAACGGCGCCACCGCTGGGGGCGGGGCCATGTCAGGACACGCCCACCGGACACACCCGGACACGCCCACCCCAGCCCTGACTCCTCCCACTGACCACACCCAGTGACCACTGAGACTGACCCTTCCCACTGATCCCTGACCCCTCCCCCTGGCCCCTGGCCCCTCCCCCTGATCCCTGACCCCTCCCCCTGGCCCCTGACCCCTCCCCCTGGCCCCTCCCACTGATCTCTGACCCCTCCCCCAATCACTGACCCCTCCCCCGGCCCCTCCCACTGATCCTTGACCCCTCCCACTGATCCCTGACCCCTCCCCCTGGCCCCTCCCACTGATCCTTGACCCCTCCCACTGATCCCTGACCCCTCCCCCTGGCCCCTCCCACTGATCCTTGACCCCTCCCACTGATCCCTGACCCCTCCCCCGGCCCCTCCCACTGATCCTTGACCCCTCCCACTGATCCCTGACCCCTCCCCCTGGCCCCTCCCACTTACCCTTGGCCCCTCCCACTGATCCCTGACCACACCTACTGACTCCTCCCTCAGATCACTGGCCACACCCACTGACCACAAAAAACTCATCCCAGAGTGCCCAAAATTCACCCAAACTCCCCCAAAATACCTCCTGACCACACCCACTGACCCCTCCCACTGACCACACCCACTGACCACTGACCACACCCACTGACCACTGACCACACCCACTGACCACACCCAGTGACCACTGACTCCTCCCACTGATCCCAAAAATCTCATCCCCAGACCCCCAAAATCCCTTCTGACCCCTCCCACTGACCACACCCCCTGACCTCTGACCCCTCCCACTGACCACACCCACTGACCTCTGACCCCTCCCACTAACCACACCCACTGACCTCTGACCCCTCCCACTGACCCCTCCCACTGACCCCTCCCCTGGCCCCTCCCACTGACCCCTCCCCTGACCCCTGGCCCTGCCCCTCCCCCATGCTGACCACACCCACTGAGCATTGACCCCTCCCACTGGCCCCTCCCACTGACACCTGGCCCCACCCCCACCCATCCCCCACACTAACCACACCCCCTGACCCCTGACCCCTCCCACTGACCACACCCACTGAGCACTGACCCCTCCCACTGACCACACCCAGTGACCTCTGCCACTGACCACACCCACTGACCACTGACTCCTCCCACTGACCACACCCACTGACCCCTGACCCCAAAATCTCATCCCCAGACCCCCAAAATCACCCTGGCCACACCCACTGAACACACCCACTGAGCACTGACCCCTCCCACTGACCTCTGACCCCTCCCACTGACCACACCCATTGACCACTGACCCCTCCCACTGACCCCTCCCACTGACACCTGGCCCCACCCCCACCCCTCCCCCACACTGACCACACCCCCTGACCTCTGACCCCTCCCACTGACCACACCCCCTGACCTCTGACCCCTCCCACTGACCACACCCACTGACCTCTGACCCCTCCCACTGATCACACCCACTGACCTCTGACCCCTCCCACTGACCACACCCACTGACCTCTGACCCCTCCCACTGACCACACCCACTGACCTCTGACCCCTCCCACTGACCACACCCATTGATCACTGACCCCTCCCACTGACCACACCCACTGACCACTGACTCCTCCCACTGACCACACCCACTGACCCCTGACCCTAAAATCTCATCCCCAGACCCCCAAAATCACCCTGGCCACACCCACAGACCACACCCCCTGACCTCTGACCCCTCCAACTGACCACACCCACTGATCACTGACCCCTCCCACTGACCCCTCCCACTGACCCCTCCCACTGACCCCTCCCACTGACCCCTCCCCTGACCCCTGGCCCTGCCCCTCCCCCATGCTGACCACACCCACTGAGCATTGGCCCCTCCCACTGACCCCCGGCCCCGCCCCCACCCCTCCCACTAACCACACCCCCTGACCCCTGACCCCCCCACTGACCACACCCACTGAGCACTGACCCCTCCCACTGACCACACCCAGTGACCTCTGCCACTGACCACACCCACTGACCACTGACTCCTCCCACTGACCACACCCACTGACCCCTGACCCCAAAATCTCATCCCCAGACCCCCAAAATCACCCTGGCCACACCCACTGAACACACCCACTGACCACTGACCCCTCCCACTGACCACACCCCCTGACCCCTGACCCCTCCCACTGACCACATCCCCTGACCCCTGACCCCTCCCACTGACCACACCCCCTGACCCCTGACCCCTCCCACTGACCACACCCCCTGACCCCTGACCCCTCCCACTGACCACACCCCCTGACCCCTGACCCCTCCCACTGACCACACCCCCTGACCCCTGACCCCTCCCACTAACCACACCCCCTGACCCCTGACCCCTCCCACTGACCACACCCACTGACCACTGACTCCTCCCACTGACCACACCCACTGACCCCTGACCCCAAAATCTCATCCCCAGACCCCCAAAATCACCCTGGCCACACCCACAGACCACACCCACTGACCTCTGACCCCTCCCACTGACCACACCCATTGACCCATGATCCCTCCCACTGACCCCTGACCCTTCTGACCACACCCACTGACTCCAAAATCTTATTCCAAAAGCCCCAAAATCCCTCCTGGCCACACCCACTGACCACACCCCCTGACCACACCCACTGACCCCTGACTCCTCCCACTGACCACACCCACTGACCACACCCAGATCACCCCTACTAACCACACCCATTGACCACACCCACTGATCTATGACCCCTCCCACTGATCACTGACCACACCCACTGACCCCTCCCACTGACCACACCAACTGACCACTGGCCCCTCCCACTGACCCCTCCCATTCACCACTGGCTCCTCCCACTGGCTCCTCCCACTGACCCCTCCCACTGACCACACCCACTGACCCCTCCCCTGACCGCTGGCCCTGCCCCTCCCCCCTGCTGACCACACCCACTGAGCATTGGCCCCTTCCACTGACACCTGGCCCCACCCCCACCCGTCCCCCACACTGACCACACCCACTGACCCCTCCCACTGACCACACCCATTGATCACTGACCCCTCCCACTGACCCCTCCCCTGACCCCTGGCCCTGCCCCTCCCCCATGCTGACCACACCCACTGAGCATTGGCCCCTCCCACTGACCCCCGGCCCCACCCCCACCCCTCCCACTAACCACACCCCCTGACCCCTGACCCCTCCCACTGACCACACCCACTGAGCACTGACCCCTCTCACTGATCACTGACCCCTCCCCCCCGCTGACCACGCCCCCCTGGCCCCTGGCCCCGCCCCCGCCCCTCCCCCGCTGACCGGTGGGGAAGTTGTGAGTCTCGGCGGTGAAGGTCACGTGACGCACGCTCGTCCTCCTCTCGAAGGGACTCGGCCGCGAGGGCTCCTGGGGCCACAGCGCCGTCACCGGGACCCCCCGGATGGCACTGGGGGGGACAGGGGGTCAGGGACACAAAAAACCCAAAATTCCGACATTTCACCCCAAAAAATCTGCATGGGGATACACAAAAACCCCAAAATCCACCAAAAACCTACATGGAAAACCCCAAAATCGACACCGAGAGCCCCAAAATCCTCAAAATCTCACCCAAAATCCAACCCAGGACATCCAAAAACCTCAAAATCCAACCCAGGAAACCCCAAAAACCCCAAAATCCACCCCAAAATCCTGGCAGTGACCCCCGGGGGGTCCTGAGGCCACAGCGCCGTCACCGGGACCCCCCGGATGGCACTGCCAGGGGGACAGGGGGGTCAGGGACACCCAAAAACCCAAAATTCCGACATTTCACCCAAAAAATCTGCATCAGGATACACAAAAACCCCCAAATCCACCAAAAACCTACATGGAAAACCCCAAAATCGACACCGAGAGCACCAAAATCCTCAAAAACTCACCCAAAATCCAACCCAGGACATGCAAAAATTCCAAAATCCAACCCAGGAACCCCAAAAACCCCAAAATCCACCCCAAAATCCTGGCAGTGGCTCCCGGGGGCTCCTGGGGTCACAGCGCCGTCACCAGGACCCCCCGGATGGCACTGCCAGGGGGGACAGGGGGTCAGGGACACCCAAAAACCCAAAATTCCAAAATTTCACCCAAAAAATCTGCATGGGGATACACAAAAACCCCAAAATCTGCCCTAAAAACCCCCAAATCCACCAAAAACCTACACGGAAAACGCCAAAATCGACACCGAGAGCACCAAAATCCTCAAAAACTCACCCAAAATCCAACCCAGGACACCCAAAAACCCAAAATCCCAACCCAAATACCCAAATACCCAAAAACCCCAAAATCCACCCCAAAATCCACACCGGGAGCCCTCCCAGGTGTGTCCCCAACACCCCCAGGTGTCCCCAAACCCCCCCAGGTGTGTCCCCAGGTGTGTCCCCAATGTCCCCAGGTGTCCCCAGGTGTCCCTAGCTGTCCCCAGGTGTGTCCCCAGGTGTGTCCCCAACCCCCCCAGGTGTCCCCAGGTGTGTCTGAGCTTTCCCCCGGTGTCCCCAAATCCCCCCAGGTGTCCCCAGTTGTGTCCCCAACCCCCCACGTGTGTCCCCAGGTGTCCCCAAACCCTTCCCAGATGTCTCCAGCTGTCCCCAGGTGTCTCCATGTCTCCCCAGGTGTGTCCCCAGATATGTCCCTGTGTCCCCAGGTGTCCCCAGTCCCCTCCCAGGTGTGTCCCCAGGTGTCCCAATGTGTGTCCCCACTGGCCCCAGCTGTCCCCAGGTGTGTCCCCAATTCCCCCAGGTGTCCCCAGGTGTGTCCCCAACCTCCCAGCTGTCCCCAATTCCCCCAGGTGTGTCCCCAGCTGTCCCCAGCTGTGTCCCCACCCCCCCAGGTGTGTCCCCAATGTCCCCAGGGGTGTCCCCAATTCCCTCAGCTGTGTCCCACCCCCTCAGGTGTGTCCCTAGCTCTCCCCAGGTGTGTCCCCCAAGTGTCCCCAACCCCCCCAGCTGTCCCTGTGTGTCCCCAGGTGTGTCCCCAACCCCCCAAGTGTGTCCCCAGCTGTCCCCAGCTGTCCCCAGGTGTGTCCCCAATTCCCTCAGGTGTGTCCCCAGATACGTCCCCGTGTCCCCTGATGTCCCCACTCCCCCAGGTGTGTCCCCAGGTGTGTCCCCAATTCCCCCAGGTGTCCCCAGGTATCCCCAGGCATCCCCACCTGTCCCCAGGTGTGTCCCCAACTCCCCCAGGTGTGTCCCTAATGTCCCCAATGTCCCCAGCTGTGTCCCCACCCCGCCTAGATGTCCCCCGAGGTGTGTCCCCAGGTGTCCCCAACTCCCCCAGGTGTGTCTGAGCTGTCCTCAGGTGTCCCCATGTCCCCCCAGGTGTGTCCCCAACTCCCCCAGGTGTGTCCTCACCCCCCCAGGTGTCCCCAGGTGTGTCCCCAGCTGTCCCCATGTCCCCCCAGCCATCCCCAGCTGTGTCCCCAGGTGTGTCCCCATGCCCTCAGGTGTCCCCAGGTGTGTCCCCAGATATGTCCCCACCCCCCCCAGCTGTCCCCAACCCCCCCAGGTGTGTCCCCTGGTCTCCCCAGCTGTGTCCCCAGATGTCCCCACGCCCTCAGGTGTGTCCCCAGGTGTGACCCCAGGTGTCCCCATGTCCCTCAAGTGTCCCCAGGTGTGTCCCCACCCCCCCAGGTGTGTCCCCACGTGTGTCCCACCCCCTCAGGTGTGTCCCCAGCTGTCCCCACCCCCTAAGGTGTCCCTCCAGGTGTGTCCCCAGGTGTGACCCCACCCTGCCAGGTGTCCCCTGATGTGTCCCCAACTTCCCCACGTGTCCCCAGATGTGTCCCCATGTCCCCCACCTGTCCCCAGGTGTCCCCAAACCTCCCCAGGTGTGTCCCCAGGTGTGTCCCCACCCCCCCCAGGTGTCCCCCCAGGTGTGTCCCCAATTCCCTCAGGTGTGCCCCCAGCTGTCCCCAGTTGTGTCCCCAGGTGTCCCCAACTCCCCCCAGGTGTGTCCTCAGGTGTCCCCAACTCCCCCAGGTGTGTCCCCAACTCCCCCAGGTGTGTCCCCAGGTGTGTCCCCAGCTGTCCCCACCCCCCCAGGTGTGCCCCAGGTTTGTTCCCAATTCCCCCAGGTGTCCCCAGCTGTCCCCAGGTGTGTCCCCACCCCCCCAGCTGTCCCCAGTTGTGTCCCCAGGTGTCCCCACCCCCCCAGGTGTCCCCCGGGTGTCCCCAGTGTCACCTGCTGTTGTCACAGAACTTGATGACGTTGTTGGGGTGGGAGGAGCTCTGCGTGTCCATGAGGCGCCCGAAGAGTGACCCTGGGACAGCGCGGCCATCGAGGGACAGGCGGCCCTTGAAGAACCAGTGACGGCTGTGCTCGCTGGGACAGTGACATTGGGGACATTAATGGGGACATCGGGGACACTGGGGACACTGGGACATTGGGGACATCGGGGACATTGGGGACATTGGGGACATTGGGACATTGGGGACATTGGGACATTGGGGACATTGGGACATTGGGGACACTGGGGACACTGGGGACACTGGGACATTGGGACATTGGGGACACTGGGGACACTGGGGACATTGGGACATTGGGACATTGGGGACAGTGCGGCCATCAAGGGACAGGTGGCCCTTGAAGAACCAGTGACGGCTGTGCTCGCTGAGGGGACATTGGGACATTGGGGACATTAATGGGGACATTGGGACATTGGGGACATTGGGACATTGGGGACATTGGGACATTGGGACATTGGGGACATTGGGGACATTGGGGACAATGGGGACATTGGGACATTGGGGGCATTGGGGACATTGGGGACATTGGGGACAATGGGACATTGGGGACAATGGGGACATTGGGGACAATGGGACATTGGGGACATTGGGGACATTGGGGGATTGGGGACATTGGGACATTGGGACATTGAGACATTGGGGACATTAATGGGGACATTGGGGACAGCGGGGACACTGGGGACACTGCAGACACTGGGGACATCGGGGACATTGGGGACACTGGGGACACTGGGGACATTGGGACATTGGGGACATTGGGGACAATGGGGACATTGGGGACATTGGGGACATTAATGGGGACATTAATGGGGACACTGGGGACACTGAGGGACATTGGGGACATTGGGGACATTGGGGACATTGGGGACATTGGGGACATTGGGACATTGGGACATTGGGACACTGGGGACATTGGGGACATTGGGACATTGGGACATTGGGGACAGCGCGGCCATCGAGGGACAGGCGGCCCTTGAAGAAACAGTGACGGCTGTGCTCACTGAGGGGACATCCGGGACATCATTGGGGACAATGGGACATTGGGGACAGCGGGGACATTGGGGACATTAAGGGGGACAATGGGGACAGCAGGGACATTGGGGACACCATTGGGGACATCACTGGGGACATCACTGGGGACATCATTGGGGACATTGGGACATTGGGGACTTTGGGACATTGGGGACACTGGGACATTGGGGACATTGGGGACATTGGGGACATCATTGTCTCCCTGGGGACATTGAGGACAATAAGAATTTGGGGCAATTTGTGGCATTTTTGGGCCAATTTTCATGGAATTTCAAGAAAATTTAGTTTAATTTTGGGGATTTTTGGGGTCCAGGTAAGTTTTGGGGTCCCAGGTGAATTTTTGGGGTGTCCCAGGTGGATTTTGGGGTCACCTGTGGCTCAGAGCCCTCCAGGGATGAAAATTTGGGCCAATTTTGGGGAATCTGGGACAATTTGGGACATTTTTGGGGCAATTTTCACAGAATTTGAAGGAATTTGAGCAGAATTTTGGGGATTTTTGGGGTCCAGGTGAATTTTGGGGTCCCAGGTGAATTTTGGGATCAGGTGGATTTTGGGGTGTCCCAGGTGAATTTTTGGGGGCACCTGTTGCCCTGGGCCAGGCCAGACCCCTCCAGGAACCAAAATTTGGGGCAATTTCAGGGAATTTGAGGCATTTTTGGGGCAATTTTCACAGAATTTTAAGGAAATTGATCAGAATTCTAAGGAACTTGAGCAGAATTTTGGGGATTTTTGGGATCCAGGTGAATTTTGGGGGTGTCCCAGGTGGATTTTGTGGCCACCTTTGACTCAGACTCCTCCAGGAACCAAAATTTGGGGCAATTTCAGGGAATTTGAGGCATTTTTGGGGCAATTTTCACAGAATTTTAAGGAAATTGAGCAGAATTTTAAGGGAATTGAGCAGAATTTTGGGGATTTTTGGGGTCCAGGTAAATTTTGGGGTCCCTGGTGAATTTTTGTGGTCACCTTTGACTCAGATCCATCCAGGGATGAGAATTTGGGACAAATTTTGGGAATTTGGAGCATTTTTGGGGACAATTTTCTCAGAATTTGAAGGAACTTGAGCAGAATTTTGGGGATTTTTGGGATGGAGGTAAATTTTGGGGTCCCAGGTGAATTTTTGGGGTGCCCCAGGTGAATTTTTGGGGTCACATGTGGCTCAGACTCCTCCAGGGATGAAAATTTGGGTCATTTTTGGTCATTTTTGGGTCAATTTGAGACATTTTTTGGGCAATTTTCCCAGAATTTTATGGAATTTGAGCAGAATTTTGGAGATTTTTGGGGTCCAGGTAAATTTTTGGGATTCAGGTGAATTTTTGGGGTGTCCCAGGTGAATTTTTAGGGGCACCTGTTGCCCTGGGCCAGGCCAGACCCCTCCAGGAACCAAAATTTGGGGCAATTTCAGGGAATTTGAGGCATTTTTGGGGCAATTTTCACAGAATTTTAAGGAAATTGAGCAGAATTTTGGGGATTTTTGGGATGGAAGTAAATTTTTGGGGTCCAGGTAAATTTTTGGGGTGTCCCAGGTGGATTTTTGGGCTCACCTGTGACTCAGAGGTGTCCAGGAACGAGAATTTGGAGCATTTTTGGGGCAATTTTCACAGAAGTTGAAGTGAATTGAGCAGAATTTTAAGGAACTTGAGCAGAATTTTGGGGATTTTTGGGGTGTCCCAGGTAAATTTTTGGGATTCAGGTGAATTTTTGGGGTGTCCCAGGTGGATTTTTGGGGTGTCCCAGGTGGATTTTTGGGCTCACCTGTGGTTCAGAGCCCTCCAGGGACAAGAATTTGGGACAATTTCATGAATTTTGAGGCATCTTAGTGGCAATTTTCACAGAATTTTAAGGAAATTGAGCAGAATTTTGGGGATTTTTGGGATCAGGTAAATTTTTGGGGTTCAGGTGAATTTTTGGGGTGTCCCAGGTGGATTTTGGGGTCACCCGTGGCTCAGAGGTGTCCAGGAATGAGAATTTGGAGCATTTTTGGGGCAATTTTCAGAGACTTTTTAAGGAATTGAGCAGAATTTTGGGGATTTTTGGGATGGAGGTAAATTTTTGGGGTCCAGGTGAATTTTGGGGTCCCAGGTGAATTTTTGGGGTGTCCCAGGTGGATTTTGGGGTCCCAGGTGGATTTTGGGGTGTCCCAGGTGAATTTTTGGGGTGTCCCAGGTGGATTTTGGGGTGTCCCAGGTGAATTTTTGGGGTGTCCCAGGTGAATTTTGGGGTGTCCCAGGTGGATTTTGGGGTGTCCCAGGTGGATTTTGGGGTGTCCCAGGTGGATTTTGGGGTCACCTGTTGCTCTGGGCCAGGTCGAAGCACTCGACCGAGGTCGGGTTCCTCTTGGCTTTTTTCTGGAACAGCTCCGTGTAGAACTCCAGGTCCCAGGGGTCGAAGGCCAGGCCTGGGGGGACACCAAATTTACCCAAAAAAATCCCCAAAAAATTTACCGAAATGTCCCAAAAATTTTTAAAAAAGATAATTCCACCCCCCCCCAAAAAAATCACAAAAAATTTAGTGAAATATCCCGAAAATTTTAACAAAACAAAGAAAAAAAATTCTGATAGCCAACCCCCCAAAAATCCCCAAAAATTTACCAAAATATCCCAAAAATTTTTTAAAAAAATCCAATCCCCCCCCAAAAAATTCCCCAAAAATTTACCAAAATGTCCCAAAAACTTTTCTAAAAACAAAAAAATTCTGATAGCCAACCCCCAAAAAATTCCCCAAAAATTTACCAAAATGTCCCAAAAATTTTTTTAAAAACAAAAATATTCTGATAGCCAACCCCAAGAAATTGCCATAAAAAATTTACTGGAATCTCCCAAAAATTTAAAAAGAAAAATTCTGATACACCCCCAAAAAAAAGAAAAAAAAAAAAACCAAACCCAAAATGTCCCAAAAATTTAAAAAACAAAAAAAACCCCAAAAAATAAAAAATTACAAAATATAGGAAAAAAATATTCTCAACCCAATCCCTTCCCATGTCCCCAATGTCCCCAATTCTCCAAATGTCTCCAATGTCCCCAACGTCCCCAATGTCCCAATGTCCCCAATCCATCAATGTCCCCAACGTCCCCAATGTCCAATGTCCCCAATGATGTCCCCAATGTCCCCAATCCATCAATGTCCCCAATGTCCCCAATGATGTCCCCAATGATGTCCCCAATGTCCCCAATGATGTCCCCAATGTCCCCAATGATGTCCCCAATGTCCCCAATGTCCGCATAGATCCCCAAAGTCCCCAATGTCCCCAATCCTCCAAATGTCCTCAATGTCCCCAATGTCCCCAATGCCACAATGTCCCCAAATATCCTGAAATGTCCCCAGTCCCAATGATGTCCCCACTGTCCCAATATGCCCAATGTCCCCAATGTCCCCAATGTCCCCAAGTTCCCAAAGTTCTCAATGTCCCCAATGTCACAATGTCCCAAAGTCTTCAATGATGGCCCAAATGTCGCCAAACCCCCATTGTCCCCAATCCCCCAGTGTCCCCAGTGTCCCCATTGTCCCCAGTGTCCCCAATCCCCCAGTGTCCCCATTGTCCCCAATCCCCCAGTGTCCCCAATCCCCCATTGTCCCCAGTGTCCCCAGTGTCCCCATTGTCCCCAATCCCCCAGTGTCCCCATTGTCCCCAATCCCCCATTGTCCCCAGTGTCCCCATTGTCCCCAGTGTCCCCAACCCCCATAATGTCCCCATTGTCCCCTGTCCCTCACCCAGCTCCCTGTCAGCCTCCTGCAGGGCGCGCTGTCCCCGGCCCAGGACGTCGATGACGGTGACAGGGCTGGGCCGCGCGGGGACCTCGAATGTCCCCAGTGTCCCCAGTGTCCCCAAGCTCCCAAATATTCCTCGGTGTCCCCAATGCCTCCAGTTCCTCAGGGTCTCAATGTCCCCAATCTTCCAAATGTCCCCAATGTCCCCAATGTCCCCAATGTCCCCAATGTCCCAATGTCTCCAATATCCTCAGTGTCCCCAATGTCGCCAATGATGTCCCCAATCCTCCAATGTCCCAGTGTCCCCAATGTCCCCAAGCTCCCAAATATTCCTCAGTGTCCCCAATGTCTCCAGTGTCCCCAATGTCCCAATGTCCCCAATCCTCCAATGTCCCCAATGTCCCCAATATCTCCAATGTCTCCAACATCCCAATGGTGTCCCCAATGTCCCCAGTCCTCCAAATGTCCCCAATGTCCCCAACCCCCATAATGTCCCCAACCCTGTCCCTCACCCAGCTCCCTGTCAGCCTCCTGCAGGGCGCGCTATCCCCGGCCCAGGACGTCGATGACGGTGACAGGGCTGGGCCGCGCGGGGACCTCGAATGTCCCCAGTGTCCCCAGTGTCCCCAGTGTCCCCAAGCTCCCAAATATTCCTCGGTGTCCCCAATGTCCCCAGTCCCTCAGTGTCTCAATGTCCCCAAATCTTCCAAATGTCCCCAATCCCAATGATGTCCCCAATGTCCCCAGTCCCTCAGTGTCTCAATGTCCCAAATCTTCCAAATGTCCCCAGTGTCCCCAATGTCCCAATGTCTCCAATATCCTCAGTGTCCCCAATGTCGCCAATGATGTCCCCAATCCTCCAATGTCCCAGTGTCCCCAACGTCCCCAAGCTCCCAAATATTCCTCAGTGACCCCAATGTCTCCAGTGTCCCCAATGTCCCAATGTCCCCAATCCTCCAATGTCCCCAATCTCCCAAATGCCCTCAATGTCCCCCAGTCCCAAAGATGTCCCCAATGTCCCCAATGTCCCCAATGTCCCCAATGTCCCCAATGTCCCCAATGTCCCCAATGTCTCCAATGTCTCCAACAACCCAATGGTGTCCCCAATGTCCCCAAATTCTCCAAATGTCCCCAGTGTCCCCAACCCCCATAATGTCCCCATTGTCCCCAGTGTCCCTCACCCAGCTCCCTGTCAGCCTCCTGCAGGGCGCGCTGTCCCCTGCCCAGGACGTCGATGACGGTGACAGGGCTGGGCCGCGCGGGGACCTCGAATGTCCCCAGTGTCCCCAGTGTCCCCAAGCTCCCAAATATCCCTCGGTGTCCCCAATGTCCCCAGTCCCTCAGGGTCTCAATGTCCCAAAGCTTCCAAATGTCCCCAATGTCCCAATGTCCCCAATATCCTCAATGTCCCCAATGTCGCCAATGATGTCCCCAATCCTCCAATGTCCCAGTGTCCCCAATGTCCCCAAGCTCCCAAATATTCCTCAGTGACCCCAATGTCTCCAGTGTCCCCAATGTCCCAATGTCCCAATGTCCCCAATGTCCCCAATGTCTCCAACATCCCAATGGTGTCCCCAATGTCCCCAATCCTCCAAACGTCCCCAATGTCCCCAACCCCCATAATGTCCCCAACGATGTCCCCTGTCCCTCACCCAGCTCCCTGTCAGCCTCCTGCAGGGCGCGCTGTCCCCGGCCCAGGACGTCGATGACGGTGACAGGGCTGGGCCGCGCGGGGACCTCGAATGTCCCCAAGGGCTGGGGGTAGAGCTGCTCCGTCATGGGGTCCCGCAGGACACGCGCCAGCCGCTCCTGCAGCCCCGGCTTGGGGGGTGACGACAGCTGGGGACACAAAGCGGGGGTTGGGGACATCGGGAGAGGGATGGGGACATTGGGAGAGGGACAGGAATGGCCCCGGAAATGGTTTGAAATGGGACAAAACGCACCCAAAATGTGGTAAAATGCACCCAAAATATCCCCAAATGCACCCAAATTATCCCAAATTATCCCAAAATGCAGCGAAATGCACCCAAAATATCCCAAAATATCTCAAAAGAGGACGGGGACCCAGGGAGGGGGGGGGTTGGGGACATGGAGAAAGGGTTGGGGACATCGGGAGAAGGTTGGGGACATCGGGAGAAGGTTGGGGACATCGGGAAGGGTTGGGGACAGCCCCAGAGGGACAGGGATTGCCCCGGGAATGGTTTGGAATGGGACAAAATGCACCCAAAACAGCCCAAAAGTGTCACAAAATGTGACAAAATGTGGCTAAATGTACCAAAAAACCCCAAAATATCCCAAAAGAGGACAGGGACACGGGGGGGGAGGGTTGGGGACATAGGGGGGAGGGCTGGGGACATTGGGAGGGGTTGGGGACACCCCCAGAGAGACAGGGATGGCCCCGGAACGGCCTCGGAATGGGGAGAAATGTGCCCAAAATGTGACAAAATGCACCCAAAGTATCCCAAAATGTGATAAAATTGTGGGCAAAATGCACCCAAAATATCCCAAAATGCACCCAAAATATCCCAAAATGCACCCAAAATATCCCGAAAGTGCCCCCCCCCCCCCCAATCAGCCCATAATGGTTTGATCCATTGGGACCGCCCCCCCAGTCATCCCATAATGGTTTGACCCAATAGGATTCCCCTACTCATCCCAGAATAGTTGGACCCACTGGGACCCCCCACTGACCCCAGAATGGTTTGACCCAATGGGAATCCCCCCGGGGTCACCCCAAAATGGTTTGACCCAATGGGAATCCCCCCACGGCATCCCAAAATGGTTTGACCCAATGGGAATCTCCCCCCGGCCATCCCATAATGGTTTGATCCACTGGGACCCCCCACTGACCCCAAAATGGTTTGACCCAATGGGAATCCCCCCTGGGTCATCCCATAATGGTTTGATCCATTGGGATCCCCCTACTCATCCCAGAATAGTTGGACCCATAGGGACCCCCCCACTGACCCCACAATGGTTTGATCCAATGAAAACACCCCCCAAGTCACCCCAGAATGGTTTGATCCATTGGGATTCCCCCAGGGCACCCCAAAATGGTTTGTTCCACTGGGATCCCCCTACTCATCCCATAATGGTTGGACCCAATGGGAATCCCCCCAGGTCACCCCAAAATGGTTTGATCCAATGGGACCCCCCTCGGTCATCCCAAAATGGTTGGACCTAGTGGGAACGCCCCCATATCACTCCATAATGGTTGGACCCAGTGAGATTCCCCCCACTGACCCCAAAATGGTTTGACCCAATGGGAATCCCCCCATGGCACCCCAAAATGGTTTGTTCCACTGGGATCCCCCTACTCATTCCATAATGGTTTGATCCATTGGAATTCCCCTACTCATTTCATAATGGTTGGACCCAATGGGAACCCCCCCAAATCATCCCAGAATGGTTTGGTCCACTAGGATGCCCCCCGCTGACCCCACAATGGTTGGACCCAATGGGACCCTCCCAAGTCACCCCAGAATGGTTTGGCCCAATGGGAACCCTCCCCATATCATCCCATAATGGTTGGACCCACTGGGATCCCCCCCACTCATCCCATAATGGTTTGATCCACTGGGACCCCCCTACTCATTCCAGAATAGTTGGACCCACTGGGACCCCCCACGGCACCCCAAAATGGTTTGACCCAATGAGAATCCCCCCGGGGTCACCCCAAAATGGTTTGTTCCACCGGGATCCCCCTACTCATCCTCGAATGGTTGCATCCACTGGGACCCCCCTCAGCCATCCCAAAATGGTTGGACCCACTGGAACCCCCCCCAGTGACCCCACAATGGTTGGACCCAATGGACACCCCCAAGGTCCCCAAAATCCCCCAAATGTCCCCAATCCTCCAAAATTCCCGCAAATCCTCCAATGTCCCCAAAATCCCCCAAATCCCTTGAAAGTCCCCAATGTCCCCAATGTCCCCAATGTCCCCAATGTCCCCAAAATCCCCCAAACACATCAATCTTCCCCAATGTCCCCAAATCCCCCAAAATCCCTCCATCTCCTTCAATGCCTCCAATGCCCACAAACCTCCAAAATCCCCAATGTCCCCAAATGTCCCAAAATCCCCCAAATGTCCCCAATCCCCCCAAAAATCCCAAAAAATCCCCCAAATGTCCCCAATCCCCAAAATCCCCCAAATCCCCAAATTCCCCAGTGCTCCCAAATGCCCCAACGTCCCCAAAATCCCAAAATGCCTCAATTTCCCCCAATGTCCCCAAAATGCCCCCAAATCCCCAATGTCCCCAAATGCCTCAATGTCACAAAATTCCCAAATCCATCAATGTCCCCAAAAATCCCCCAAATTCCCCAAAATCCTCCAAAATCCCCCAAATCCTCCAATGTCCCCAAAATGCCCCCAAATCCCCCGAATTTCCCCAATCTCCCCCAAATCCCCAATGTCCCCAAATCCCTCAAATGTTCCCAATGTCCCCAAATATTCCAAATTCCCCAAAATCCCCCAATGTCCTCAAATCCCCCAAATCCCCCAAATCTCCAAATTCCCCAATGCTCCCAAATGCCCCAAAATTCCCCAAAATCCACCAATGTCCCCAAATGTCCCAAATCCCCCAAATATTCTCAATGTTCCCAAATGTCCCCAATCTCCTAAAATCCCCCCAAATCCTCCAAAATCCCCAAAATCCTCAATGTCCCCAAATGCCCCAAAATCCCCCATTGGCCCCAATCCCCAAAATGCCCTAATGTCCCCAAATGTTCCAAATTCCCCAAAATCTCCCAAATATCCCCAAAATTCCCCCAATCCGCCAGTGTCCCCAATATCTCAAAATCCCCAAAATCCCCCAAATCCCCCAAATCCCACCAATATCCCCAAAATCCCCAAATTCCCCCAAATCCCCCAAATCCCACCAATATCCCCAAAATCCCCAAATTCCCCCAAACATCCCCAATGTCCCCGAAATCCCCCAAATGTCCCAAACTCACCAATGTCCCCCAATCCCCCAAAATTCCCCGAATGTCCCCAAATGTCCCAAAATACCCCAAATCCCCAAAATCCCCAAAATTCCCCCAAATCCCCCCAATGTCCTCAATGTCCCCAAAAATCCACAAAAATCCCCAAATCCCTCAAAACCCCAAATCCCCTAAAATATCCCGAATGTCCCCAAAATCCCCCAAAATTCCCCCAATCCCCAATGCATCAAAATCCCCCACATCCCCAAAAATACCCAAAATCCTCCAAAATCCCCCAAATCCCTCAAAATCCCCCAATCCCCCCAAATTCTCCAAATATCCCCAATGTCCCCAAATCCCCAAAAATTCTCAAAATTCCCAAAATCCTCCAAAATCCTCCAAATCCTCCAATGTCCCCAAATCCTCCAAAATCCCCAAATGCCCCAAAATTCTCCCAAATCCCCAAGTTCCCCGAAGCCCCCAAATGTCCCCAAATCCTCCAATGTCCCCAAATCCCCAAATGCCCCAAAATCCCCCAAATCCCCAAAAATACCCAAAATTCCCAAAATTCCCAAAATCCTCCAAAATCCTCAAAATCCCCCAATCCCCCCAAATTCTCCAAATATCCCCAATGTCCCCAAATCCCCAAAAATTCTCAAAATTCCCAAAATCCTCCAAAATCCTCCAAATCCTCCAATGTCCCCAAATCCTCCAAAATCCCCAAATGCCCCAAAATTCTCCCAAATCCCCAAGTTCCCCGAAGCCCCCAAATGTCCCCAAATCCTCCAATGTCCCCAAATCCCCAAATTGCCCCAAAATGCCCCAAAATCCCCCAATGTCCCCAATGTCCCAAAATTCCCCAAATGTCCCAAAATTCCCCAAAATCTCCTAATTGTCCCCAATCCCCCAAATCCCCCAAAAGCCCCAAATATCCCCAATGTCTCCAAATCCCTTAATGTCCCCAATGTCCCCAAATATTCCAAATTCCCCAAAATCCCCCAAATGCCCCCAAGTCTCCAAAAATCAGAAAAAATCCCCCAAATATCCCAAATGCCCCAAAATCCCCCAAATCCCCAAAAATCCCTAAAAATTCCCCTAAATCCTCCAAAATCCCCCAAATCCTCCAATGTCCCCAAATCCCCCAAAAATCCCCCAAATGCCCCAAACGTCCCCAATGTCTCCAAATATTCCAAATTCCCAAAAATCCACCAAATCCCCCAAATCCCTGAAAATCCCCGAAATCCCCCAATGTCCCCAACCTCCAAAATCCCCAAAATCCCCAAAAATCCCCAAATTCCCCCGAATTCCCCAAACATTCCCAAAATCCCCCAAATCCCCAAAATGCCCCAAAATTCCCCAAACTGTCCCAAATGCCCCAAAATCCCCCAAATATCCCCAATGCCTCAAAATTGCCCAAATCCCCAAAAATCCAAAAAAATTCCCCAAAATCCTCCCAAATCCCCCAAATCCCCAAATTCCCCAAATCCCCCAAAATATCCAAAATGTTCCCAAATCCCCGAAATGTCCCAAAATCTCCCGAATTTTCCCCAAATCCTCACCTGGAAGAGCAGGCGCCGCGACCTCTCGATTCGCCGCACGCGGCTCAGCCCCGCGGAGTGGCACAGCGACACGGCGTTGGTGGAGAAGGGAGTGCACATCCCCAGCCTGGAACAGCCCAAAATCCCCAAAATTAGCCCAAAATTATCCCAAAAAAATCCCAGAAAAAACCCCAGAAAAAATCCCAGAAAAAACGCCATGAAAATCCCAAAATAAACCCAAAATTCAGCCCAAATTCCCTCCCTGGAGTGGCACAGGGAGACGGCGTTGGTGGAGAAGGGAGTGCACATCCCCAGCCTGGAAATGCCCAAAATTCCCAAAATTTAGCCCAAAATATCCCAAAAAAATCCCCGAAAAAATCCCATCAAAAATGCGATGAAAATCCCAAAATAAACCCAAAATTCAGCTCAAATTCCCTCCCTGGAGTGGCACAGGACACGGCGTTGGTGGAGAGAGGAGAGCACATCCCCAGCCTGGAACAGCCCAAAATAGCCCAAATTATCCCCAAAAAAATCCTAAAATTATCCCAGGAAAAATCACAGAAAAAATCCCCCCAAAAAAAAGCCACGAAAATGCCAAAAAAAGCCACGAATTTCCCCGAATTTCCCCAAAATTTCCCCAAATTTCCCCGAATTTCCCCGAATTTCCCCGAATTTCCCCAAATTTCTCCCAAATTTCCCCACATTCCCTGAATTTCCCCAAAATTCCCCCAAATTTCCCCCCAAAATCCCCCCAAATCCCCAAATTTCTCCCGAATTTCCCCAAAATTCCCCAAATTTCCCCAAATTTCCCCCCAAAATCCCCCTAAAATCCCCCCAAATCCCTAAATTTCTCCCGAATTTCCCCAAATTTCCAAAAATTCCCCAAATTTCCCCAAAATTCCCCAAAATTCCCTGAATTTCCCCAAATTTCTCCCAAATTTCCCCCCAAAATCCCTCCAAAATCCCCCCAAATCCCCAAATTTCTCCCAAATTTTCTCCAAAATCCCCCCAAATCCCCAAATTTCTCCCAAATTTCCCCAAAATTCCCCGAATTTCCCCAAAATTCCCCCAAATTCCCCGAATTTCCCCAAATTTCTCCCAAATTTCTCCCAAATTTCCCCAAATTTTCCCCCAAAATCCCTCCAAATCCCCAAATTTCTCCCAAATTTCCCCGAATTTCCCCAAATTTCCCCAAATTTCCCCAAATTTCTCCCAAATTTCCCCAAATTTCTCTCAAATTTCCCCAAATTTCTCCCGAATTTCCCCCAAATTTCCCCGAATTTCCCCAAATTTCCCCGAATTTCCCCAAAATTCCCCCAAAATCCCCCCAAATCCCCAAATTTCTCCCAAAATCCCCCCAAATCCCCAAATTTCTCCCAAAATTCCCCAAATTTCTCCCAAATTTCCCCAAAATTCCCCAAATTCCCCCAAAATTCCCCCAAATTTCCCCCAAAATCCCCCCAAATCCCCAAATTTCTCCCAAAATTCCCCAAATTTCTCCCAAATTTCCCAAAATCCCCCGAATTTTCCCCAAACTCTGACCTGGGCCCGATCTCGAGCAGGAGGTGCTGTCCCCGGGGGCTCAGGAAGCTTTGGGAGGAAACGTCGGCGCCGCCGGCCAGGGGGGACCCCAAAATCCACAGCAGCGTCTGGGACTCCTCCGCGCTCGGGGGAGAGTCTCCTGGAAATTCCCAAAATTCGGGATGATTAGGAATCACCAGAATCCAAAAAATCCCAGAAAAATAAAAAAAAAAAATCCAAAAAATGCCATAAAAATTGAAAAAACCCTGGGAAAAATCCCATAAAAATAAAAAAAATCCTAAAAAAAATCCCATTAAGAAATGAAAAAGTTGCACAAAAATCCTACCAAAAATCCCATTAAAATCCCAGAGAAATTGAAAAAATCCCACAAAAATCCTACCAGAAAATCCCCCATAAAAATCTCTCAGAAATTTTTAAAAATCTCACAAAAACCCCCACCAAAAAAACCCTAAAAATCGACCCAAAAATCCTCCAAAAATCCCAAAATCCAGCGCAGCGTCCGCGACTCCTCGGCGCTCGGGGGAGAGTCTCCTGGAAATTCCCGAATTTGGGATGATTAGGAACTTTGAGAATCACAAAAACTTTAAAAAAACATTAAAAAAGCAGAAAAAATCCCAGAAAATTGGAAAAATCCCATAAAAATCCCATTAAAACAATTAAAAAATCCCAGAAAAATCTCAGAAAAATCCCATTAAAAACAATAAATAAATCCCACAAAAATCCCACAAAAATCCCACAAAAATCTCAGAAAAATCCCAGAAAAATCTCAGAAAAACCCAATAAAAATCCCATAAAAATCCCTAAAAAAATCCCATAAAGATCCCATAAAAATCCCATAAAAATCCCATAAAAAGCCCAGAAAAATCTCAGAAAAATCCCATAAAAATCTCAGAAAAATCTCAGAAAAATCTCAGAAAAATCTCAGCAAAACCCAATAAAAATTTTGAAAACAGAAATCTCGTAAAAGGCACAAAAATCCCACAAGGAACACAGAGACCCCAAAATCCAGAGCAGCACCTGCGACTCCTCGGCGCTCGGGGGAGAGTCTCCTGGAAATTCCCAAATTTGGGAAGTTTAGAAACTTTGAGAATTAAAAAAACTTTAAAAAAATATTAAAAAACAGAAAAAATCCTGCAAAAATTGGAAAAATCCCATAAAAATCCCATTAAAACAATTAAAAAATCCCATAAAAATCTCAGAAAAATCCCATTAAAAACAATAAATAAATCCCACAAAAATCCCACAAAAATCCCAGAAAAATCCCATAAAAATCCCATAAAATCTCAGAAAAATCCCAGAAAAATCTCATAAAAATCCCATAAAAAGCCCATAAAAATCCCATAAAAACCCCATAAAAATCCCATAAAAATCCCATAAAAATCTCAGAAAAATTTCAGAAAAATCTCAGAAAAATCTCAGAAAAATCTCAGAAAAATCCCAGAAAAATCTCATCAAAACGCAATAAAGATTTTGAAAACAGAAATCTCATAAAAGGCACAAAAATCCCACAAGGAACACAAAAATCCCAAAATCCAGCACTGGGTCTGCGACTCCTCCGCGCTCGGGGGAGAGTCTCCTGTAAATCCCAAAATTTGGGAAATTCAGAAATCACCAAAATCCAAAAAACTAAAAAAAACCCCGAAAAAATGACATCAAAAATGAAAAAATTCCATGAAAAATGAGAAAATCCCATTAAAACCTCATAAAAATCCCATGAAAATCACCAAAAAATCCCAGAAAAAACTCACCAAAATCCTGCAAAAGTGAAAAAAAAAAGCCACAAAAATCTCCACCAAAAAATCCCACAGAAATCCCACGGAAATTGAAAATATTCCACAAAAATCTAAAAAAAATCCCAAAATCCAGCGCAGCACCTGCGACTCCTCTGTGCTCGGGGGAGAGTCTCCTGAAATCCCAAATTCGGGATGATTAGGAACTTGGAGAATTAAAAAAACTTTAAAATACATTAAAAAAGCAGAAAAAATCCCAGAAAATTGGAAAAATCCCATAAAAATCCCATTAAAACAATTAAAAAATCCCAGAAAAATCTCAGAAAAATCCCATTAAAAACAATAAATAAATCCCACAAAAATCCCACAAAAATCCCACAAAAATCTCAGAAAAATCCCAGAAAAATCTCAGAAAAACCCAATAAAAATCCCATAAAAATCCCTAAAAAAATCCCATAAAGATCCCATAAAAATCCCATAAAAATCCCATTAAAAGCCCAGAAAAATCTCAGAAAAATCCCATAAAAAATCTCAGAAAAATCTCAGAAAAATCTCAGAAAAACCCAATAAAAATTCTGAAAACAGAAATCTCGTAAAAGCCACAAAAATCCCACAAGGAACACAGAAACCCCAAAATCTAGAGCAGCGCCCGCGACTCCTCCGCACTCGGGGGGAGAGTCTCCTGGAAATTCCCAAAATTTGGGATGTTTAGGAATCACCAGAATCCAAAAAATCCCAGAAAAATAAAAAAAAAAAATCCAAAAAATGCCATAAAAATTGAAAAAACCCTGGGGAAAATCCCATAAAAATAAAAAAAATCCTAAAAAAAATCCCATTAAGAAATGAAAAAGTTGCACAAAAATCCTACCAAAAATCCCATTAAAATCCCAGAGAAATTGAAAAAATCCCACAAAAATCCTACCAGAAAATCCCCCATAAAAATCTCTCAGAAATTTTTAAAAATCTCACAAAAACCCCCACCAAAAAAACCCTAAAAATCGACCCAAAAATCCTCCAAAAATCCCAAAATCCAGAGCAGCACCTGCGACTCCTCCGCGCTCGGGGGAGAGTCTCCTGGAAATTCCCGAATTTGGGATGATTAGGAACTTTGAGAATTAAAAAAACTTTAAAAAAACATTAAAAAAGCAGAAAAAATCCCAGAAAATTGGAAAAATCCCATAAAAATCCCATTAAAAACAATAAAAAAATCCCAGAAGAATCCCATAAAAAACCCACAAAAATCCAAAAAAATCTCAAAAAATCTCAGAAAAATCTCAGAAAAATCCCAGAAAAATCTCAGAAAAATCCCAGAAAAATCTCAGAAAAATCTCAGAAAAATCTCAGAAAAATCCCAGAAAAATCTCAGAAAAATCCCATAAAAATCA